>JBBPCX010000023.1:2541395-2561569 GCA_037974365.1 Hydrocynus forskahlii | reverse complement strand
ATGGGGACGAAGGGAAAACTAATATTCAGGAGACGGGGAACGGGTTCTACGTGACGGGGACGAGGTGGCCGTCACACCTCTTTAGACAAGAGTTTAATATGTACATAATATGTAGGGCCTGAAAGACAGAACAAGAATAACTCAGATTTAAAGCTCAAACTTTATTACTTTTTAAGAGATTACACTCTGTACAAAGGACCCAGGGTAGCTAAATCTAAATGTTAAATCTAAAGCTTAAATCTAAATGGTGAGCTCTAAATCTTTAGAAAATATGCTAATTGGCCACACCCCATGATTACAATTGGCTGTTACGTAGCAGGGGGCTTAACTGCATGGTGTGATATCCCCTCACAAACATGGAGGATTTGCCTTAAATGATCTTAAATCTAAATGTTAAAAATTGTGATGAGTTGGCATGGTAAGACTGGCTCCCATGAGCCTCTGTGCCCAGCGCAAGTGGCCAGTTGGCCTGTGTTTTGGGGACATTAGAGCGGGGTAGAGCTGTGTTATGTGTGTTAATGTGTTGTTATGTGTGATACTGTGTGTATTTTGTGTGGTTTACATTAACTTTATCATGCTTGCCTCCGGGCAGGAGATGACGGCGGGGAAGTGGCACCTACGCAGCCGGAACCCCAAGTGGCCATCCCGGCTGCGTAGGTGCCACGCTTCAATGGGAACGTGCTGTTGGAGCCATACCTGGCGCAGGTCGAGCTGGCGGCATGGCACAACTGATGGGACCCGTATGAGGCTGCGGTCCACCTCACCATGGCTCTGCAAGTCCTGGTCGATCAACCACTCAGCGAACGTCTGGATTTTGGACAGCTGGTGGTGGCGCTACAGCAGAGATTTGGCCAGCCAGAGAGGGAAGAGACGGCAAGAGATCAGCTGGGCCAGAAACAGCAAAAGACTGGCGTAACATGGGGTGCGCTCGCCGGAGACCAGTAGAACTGCGCTGAGCCTACCCATGCTTCACGCCGTCAGTACAAGAGGAACTGGTGCTACACGCGTCTCTCCGGGCCCTTTCGCCAAAGCGGCTGCAGCAGCATGTATGCTTGATAGACCACCCCCTCCCCGACGGCAGCGTTGACAGAGGCGGAATGTGCCGAGGACATTTTAACCACCAAGACCAAATCGTTCCCACATCAGCGAGTGTTGGCCGTCAGAGTAGACAAAGTTGAGGTTCAGGAGTGGACCACGGTGGCTGGCCAAACGTGCACCCAACGTGAGTGTCCAGTTGGCCTGTTTCTGTGTGTTTTGGGGACATTAGAGAGGGGTAGGACTGTGTTATGTGTCAATGTGTTGTTATGTGTGATATTGTGTGTATTTTGTGTGGTTTGAGCCCGTCACCATCCTCCGGAGTGTTATCTGCCGGGGAGTAGTGATGGACGAGAGGAGTGGGGTTTTGGTTGGAGTTAGGAGTTGTACTGGGTTATGCCAGCTGGGGGCACAGTACATCCTGCTGAAAGACTGTATTTGAGGCTGTGAAGCCGATAAATGAAAAAGACTTGCTTGAAGATCAGCTTGTCTTCGCATTATCTCTCTCATGCTTGCCACAATATGAAAAATATGTCTTGCACCCAGCAGAGGCAAGTTCTTTTAGAAGAGTAATTAGAAGTTTAATTAAAAGTAATATTCCTGTTACTTAATGTCAGAAAAAACTACCAGTTTAAAATGTTTGGACGGTTTATATGTTCATCAGATTTTGTTAGAGTTATTATTGGTCCATGCACAAAATAGTGAAATGTCATAGGTTCAAGTTGTTTAGTCAGGCTCTCTCCCGGATAGTAGGTTTGGTGGCACGCACGCTGGCATGAGAAAAAGAAAAAAAAAGAACACTCAAGCGAGTGAGAGCACGGGAAGTGAGACAAACATAAAGTAAATAAGCTTAAAAAGTATATATAGAATGGGACAGTGAGGCAACCGTTGTGGTAGGACCAAACTGTGACCAAATCTTCAATTGTGTGCATCTCAAATGAACCAGGAACTCGTTGGAACTCTCAGAGACTTGAAATAATTTGGGTTGAGAAAAATAAGAGAAAGTGAATTGTTTGAATTTGTTTATACATAGTGGTGTTTATGTTTAATATGTGCATTTATTATTTTCTATTTTTATTTGGTTCTAAATGTTTTCTTTTAATACAAAAGGTTGAAGCTCGTCCCTGAGTTGGTGATTTGTTGTTTGTGACTATCACTCAGCGCAGCATTTACCTCTCCGGAACCTAGACACTGGTCCACCTATCTCATTAACTAATCCTAACTTTAGGTTTTGCACACAGGTTAGCTTTAGGAGTAGTGTTGTGTTTAGATTCGACTCAATAACCACAACGTGTAGCTTCGTTTATGCGTTTTACTGAATACCCCCAACCTTACAATTTTTACGACCTTTTCCATCAACCCCTGCTGAAAACCTTAAAGGCACCGTAACCTGTCACTCGCAGTGCATAACATAACAGAGTCCAACAGGACACAATCCTGAACGTTTTCAAACATAACAAGTAGGTTCAGAGTTACATACCTAATTTTGGCGAGCCAGCAAGGAGGTACATGACTGAATTGGAACTTATGAATGTGCATCCATCTCAGGTTAAAATGGATGTTATTCATTCTGTTAAGATTCCATGCTGTTAAGATGCTGTGATAGTCAGCGGGATAGCTGAGGATGAGAGAAATGATGAGCTTGAAAACTTTCTGAAACAATATGGCGCCAATTGAATTATTAGAGTAGATAACCTTCCCGCTGAGCATCCTAAGAGCTTAATTGTAGAGAACAGCTCAGGAGCTTCTGTAGAAAAATTAACCCGAATATTTCCCTGTGTTCATACAGTGGATGGTACTGGTATTAACTACCACATCCAGACTCTTGCTCGTGTTTAGACCCACTGAGTAGGGAACAGCACAACTGAGTCTTACCTTGCTGAACTTAAAGAGATAGGTAAGCTGAGTGCAGACATTCTTAAAGACATTATGTCCCACATCAACGAATCTATAACAGACCTCACAACTAATGCTAAGGCAAAGCTGAGTTAGAAGATATTCCCCCTGTAAAAGATCCGGTGTCTTCTGGGATAGCATCTTCTGTTAATGGTACCCCATTAAAAGTTGATAAGACACCCTTGCTAACACAGAGTAGTAGACTTCCAAGTATTACACTGTGCACAGGATTTAAATCCCCCAGAAGTGCAACGAGTGGTGGTTGAGCACATTGTAAAAAGGGATTACAGTGCACTCCAAACACAGTCTGCACTGAGACTTTGTGCTTTCTCAGGCAAAGTACCTTGACCCCCACATTAACCAGATTATGACATGTGGTGTTCCATTGTTGAACTGATCATGAGTGATCCTTCTGTATCCAATCATCAACGATCTAGGAGAATTCTTGAAAGTGTCTTACGCCCTGCAGTCGAGGTGGTGAGACATTTGAGTTCTAAAAGCTCACCAGCTGATTACCTTCACTTGTTGTTTATGGAGCAGTCCAAGATGGCGACAAATTGTATGCCAAGTTTCTTGACACATTTCAGGATACAGGGGAGAAACCGTCTGCATATTTGCAGCGCCTCCAAGTAGCCTTGAACCTAGCTGTGAAAAGAGGTAGAGCATCAAACAGTGATGTTGACAAACATCTCCTCACACAGTTCTGTAGGGGATGTTGAGATAATTCCCTCCTTACAGAGCTGCAGTTGAAGCAAAGAAGATCAAACCTGCTCTCATTTCCTCAGCTATTATTGCTATTATGCACAGAGGAAGACCAACATGCTGCCAAGACATACGGACATACCACATGCAGTCTGCTCATACCCATGAAGACACAAAAGGCACATATGCTGGCTTAAGTACAATCACACAAGAGCTCACTAAGGAAGTAGCAGCAATTCAAGCCCAGTTAGCCATAATAACTGCAAAACCATCAACAAAAAGAGCCTCTAGTGCTAAGAGGGATGACCGTGCCAAATCAAAAGAGAAACAAACATTAAAGGGGCAGGAATCCAGAACTACTGATTTGATAAAAAAAAAAGAATCCAAGCTCTAAACAGCCATGGTACTGTTTCTTTTGCAGGGAAGATGGTCACATTAAGCCAGACTGTGAAAATGATGAAAATTCAGCTCTGGTCTCCCAGAAGAGGAGGCTGTTCCAAGAAAAACTAAGGACGTGGGAACAGGAAAACCCCACCACCGCGACAAAACAGTTGAACTAAAGACAGTCTCGGTTGTGGGGTGAACAGGGACTGTAGCAAGTAAATCCCACTAAAAAGAAGCACAAACAGTGTGCTAACCCTGAGATGTCCTTCAATGTTCTCTATGAGCAATACTTAGACCTTAAAAGCCCAAGCTACCTACATGATCCGTATGGGTTGAGAGCCGTGCTGTACACACTTAAATTTAGACACAGACAGAAACAAAGATGGCAAAGTAGGTTTAGTTACTTTGTAGGGCAAGAAAGAGGTTGTTGTTCCAGCCGGCCATACTGTTGTTGTGGAAGGCACAGCCAAGGCCCATTACTCATTAGCAGATAAATCTGCTATTATAGAGCACCCTTCTCAGTCTTTCTTGCCTGGTGGCTTCTGAGTAAAGAGTTGTCTGATCACGCTTCCTGCTCATGCAGGAAAAAAAATAAAGTTCCTGTTGTTGTCACCAACAAGTTGGAGCAGGACATTACCATTCCACCAACTTGTGTTATAGCAGAGCTTGGAGCTTTCAGCCGTGTCTTGTCTCAGCACAGTGTAGTCAGTGCAAGTGGCTCAGACAAACCACAACCAATCAAGTTTAACTTTAACTTTGATGACTCTCCCTTGCCAGTAGAATGGAAGGAATGAATCTCCAAAAGGTTAAATGGCATCCCTGAAGATTTTGATCCCCATGATCTAGACTTTGGGCATACTGACAAGGTGAAACACCACATCAAGCTTCATGATGAGACTCCATTTAAACATCAGGCCAGGACAATACATCCTCAAGATTTGGATGCAGTGAGGAAACATTTCCAAGAGTTACTGGCTGTAGGTGTGATATGAGAGTCTCAGTCTCCTTTTTCATCACCAATTGTAGTTGTAAGGAAAACGAAACAATGATGTGCGCTTATGTGTTGATTATCGGAAGCTCAGTCTTCAAACAATAAAGGATGCGTTTGCATTACCCAATTTTGAGGAGACATTTTCAGCACTAACTGGATCAAAATGGTTCACGATGCTTGATCTCAAATCCAGGTATTACCAGATTGAAGTCGATGGAACAGATTAAGCCAAGACAGCATGTGTTTTGAATTTCATCATCTGCCTCAAGATGTAACAAATGCACCTAGTACTTTCCAGAGGCTTATGGAAAAGTGTATTGGTGACAGGTACTTAAAAGAAGCTTTAGTCTTTTTAGACAATATCATCATCTACTCAGAGAGCATGAAAGTAGGCTGATGAGAGTACTCACCAGACACAAAGAATATGGTCTCAAGTTGTCTCCTGAAAAATTTAAGTTCTTACAGACAAGTGTTTGATACATGGGACACGTTGTCTCTAAAAATGGAGTGGAGACCGATCCAGAAAAGGTAAAAGCAATAAAAACCTGGCCAAGATCCAAGAACCTGAAGGTCTTTCTTAGGCTTCTCAGGCTATTATCGCCGCTATGTGAAGGGCTATTCAGCCATAGTGTGTCCACTTAATGAACTGACCCGTGGATACCCTCCTTCCTGCAAAAGCTCAAGAGTCAAAGTAAGATCCAATGACTACTTTGATCCAAGACAACCTTTTAGGGGCGATGGACACCTGAAGCTTTTGATGTGATTATTGATAAGCTTACTTCAGCTCCTATTCTCGGATTTGCAGACCCAAAGCAACCATACATCTTGCATACAGACGCCAGTGCAACTGGTCTTGGAGTTGCATTATACAATAAACAAGAAGGGCTACTTCGCCCCATTGCTTTTGCTAATCGAGGGTTATCACAAAGTGAGTCGCGGTATCCAGCCCATAAATTAGAATTTCTTGTGTTAAAATGATTTGTGACTGAAAAGTTTAATGTCTATTTGAACGGGAGCCAGTTTACTGTCATAACAGACAGTAACCCTTTAACGTATATAATTACTTCTGCCAGATTAGACGCAACCAGTTACCGTTGGCTTGCCGCTTTGTCAAACTACTCTTTTATGCTTGAGTACAGAGCAGGTAAACAAAATCAAGATGCTGATGGTCTTTTTAGACGACCTCAGAGGGACATGTTTGATGATGCTCAGTCAAAGAAAGAGCAAGAGCACATAAATCGCTTTATCCAGTGTCATCTGGCTGACACTGAGGCCACAGAAGTGGTTGACAAGGATGTTGTTCAAGCAATCTGTCAGACCCACCTTCTTAAGACCTGTGATCCCTATTCTAATGACCATAACATCACACTTGTTGAATCTCTTGCCATCTCTGCAGCTGCTATCCCTGAAAGCTATGTTTCAGAGACCCAACACGGTTTACCAACCATTCCTTTCTTGTCCTGTGCTGAGCTGAAGGAAAGACAAAGGGCTGATTCAACAATTAGACAAGTGATAGCTCAACTAATATTAGGAGAGATACCTCCTCCTACTGCAAGCAAGGAACTCCCTGATCTTTCCCTTCTACTAAGAGAGTTAAACCTGTTGGAGCTGCATGAGGATGTACTGTACCGGAGAAGACAAGACACTGACCAGATTACATATCAGTTTGTTCTTCCTGAGGAACATCAGTGTTGCATAGCTTGCACAATGATATGGGGCACATGGGCATTGACAGAACCCTAGATCTTGTCCGAACTAGGTTCTATTAGCCGAGAATGTTTCTTGATGTAGAACGCAAAGTGAAGACATGTGATCACTGTACTCGTAGGAAGACTGTCCCTGAAAGAGCAGCTGCCCTAGTAAACATCAAGACTTCAAGACCACCCCAGCTGCATGTCTCTTTGTCGCCAACCTGCTGAGGTCCAAAGTGTTGGACTCTCAGCTTTATCAGAAGAGCCTTTTAGTGTCCCTCTGGGGGCAAAGACATTCAGAAATATGTCCAGGCATGCGCTGTGTGCGCCAGATCCAAATCCACCAACCTGCCTGCTGTCACCAGTCTGCTGGAGTGGAGTGGGAAGAATACTCTCATGACCATCGTAGATTGTTTCTCCAAGGCTGTGCACCTGGTAGCATTAGCCAAACTCCCCATGGCCAAAACTACAGCTGAACTGATCCTAGAGCACATAGTCCGCTTGCATGGTTCCCCAAGGACATCATCTGCTAAACACCTTCACCTGCACATCTCACCCCCGGTTTATCGGTCCCTATAAAATAACTTGTAGAATTAACCTTGTCACCTACCGGCTCCAGCTGCCTGCTGTGCTCCGGAACCATACAGTGTTTCATGTTTTATTCCCCTCTGTCTCCTCAGGTTCCAGGCCCCATTCCCCCCAGATAGTGGAGTGTGGTCTGGTCCATACCGTTCGGTGCATCGTCGGAGGGACCGTGGCACCCAGTACCTAGTTGACTAGGAGGGCTATGGTCCTGAGGAACAGTCTTGGGTGTCCGGACGGTTCATTCTGGATCTGACTCTGATCCGTGACTACTGTCATTGGCTTCCCTCCCCGCTGGGTCCGTCAGACAGCGGTTGCAAAACAAATCCAACCACAGAGGACAGACAAAGTATATTTATATAGAACTTTATTTATATGCACTAGTACAATTTCAAATTCTCTGTGCTTGTATCTAAAGACATTTCAGATGACGTGGCTCTCTCTTTTATATTTAACAATATACATCTGTGGCAAAACAGTAGCAAATGCAATCCACACATTGTGCTTATCTTTTTTTTGTTTCTTTTTGATTTCTTTTTTTTGGGGGTATTTTGTTGTTAATGTCACACATCAGAGAATCTGCAGTATTCATTACTCAACATGCGCACAAGTTCAAATTCTTGAGCCTTCACCAAAATCAAAACCCCACATTCAGAATCCTTTGTTTGTTTGTTTGTTTTTGTTGGTTTTCTTTAATGAAATAATGATAATTCATTATTTGCTTTCAGTGGGTGTGTCCAGTTTTTACAGTGGCCCTAAGGAACAAAACTACAGGGACTTGCACTTTTTTACAGTCAAATCATCATAAGAGTAATAGCTGAGGATAATAGAATGTATGTACACAGCAATGCAGTTTCTTTTTGGCCCATGTAGTTTTAAGATCAGTTACCACCTGAGGGAAAAGAATAATGAAAAGAGGCCAAGCAAACTTAATCAGATGCTGGGCCAATGTTAAAATGCAGAAAAATACAAACAAAAACAAAGAGGTTTCCACGCATATGAGCTTTTACATAATAAAAAGGATAAAAGAATAGTTTGATGAAAAATCATTTTCACAATTTTTCATATACCACAGATTTAGTCCATCAGCCAAATATGTTCCATGTCATAATTTTGCTTCTTTAGTAGTTTAGGGCTGGAGCTAACTGCCTAATGTACCAAACGAAAGCTAGAAGTCTGTAGTCACCCAAATACCCCAAAAGGTTGATCACCATACCACATATAGATCTACATTAAACTATCACAGATTTGTAGATATAGTTTAGGAATGCTTAGTGAATTGCAGTCCTAGTGCTGTCTGGAATGATAGTATTGAAAATCTGTTTAGAGCGCTCCATAAGAACATTCTAAAATAAGACAAATACTCATCACCATCATGAGGATCTGAATGTGGTGTTTGAAGTTTCAGCTGATGTATTTTTACATGAATAAATTGGGGGAACAATTGTAAGCAATCAAAGCCTCACAGTTGCAGTTCTAAACCAGAGACTTAAACGCTGATTGACTAAGTGGCACAAATCATCATTTGTAGCTATTACTATTCCGACACACTCATACCAATTGTTTACGTGCGTATGTCAAATGCACCTCATCACAGAACTCTCAATTCATCAATCTTGGTTGCAGTTTACATTTACAGAATATTTACAGTCGGTAGAGCGCACACTGTTGTGGTCGAACCTTATAACATTGTGCAAAAGAGGTCATTTAGGTCTTGTATGAACAGAACATGAATATTCATGAAAATTGAAAAAAGGGCTTCATAACTGTTCAACCACCGTATGAAATCTTCCAGTCTAATGAGGCAGTATCATTAAGGTGACCCCAACTTTGGTTAAAGTTGGCTTTGCATCTGCAGTGGACGAACTCACTGTACTCTTCTTTGAGTTTCAGATTTCAGATTTTTTTTTTTAGCTTACACTGGACACTGAGAGCAGCAGAAACAAGACCATATTCATGAGTATTAATAAACACATTGAGCTCTGATCAGGGATGAATTGCTCTTCTTAATCATACCAGGCATGGAGCTCTAGATGTGTGATCCCAAACCAAACCAATGCACCGACATACACTGAGCACCAGGATTAGGGAGTGTGTGACACAAATCTATACAGCCACAGGTCATTATTAAGTGAAGGGAGGGAACAGTGTGTTGCACACAATGATAAAAAATAAAATGTTGATGGATCATCATGATGGATCTTTGAGGGTTATATGTCAGTTAAGGTTTTTAACACTTTATTGCAAGACTAAAGAAAAAAATAATATACTCACAGTTACTGCAAATCGAAATTCCTGGGGTGAAAATATAGTAATTTAAGACAATTTCATCACCAAAATGATACTAAATGGTGCTCTCCAGCTTTCTAGACATTCCAAAGAATGTGGAATGACCAAGAGCATTTCTCTGGACATAGTAATTGACCTCAATCATTATGTCAGGTCTTTTGGACTTAGAGTTTGTGCTTCCAGATGGATTTGTGCTCGTGTCCCCAGTGGCTTTCCGCAACAAAGCTGTTCACCTGATCTGGAAACATACTGGTTTCGAAATGTATTCAGTCAGCCTTCAGTATAACTCTTATCCTTGGAGATCAGGAATTACAGTACCTTTCACTGGAAGGCAATATGTGCAGAAAATATATAATACATTTTTAACTCTACATATGATGTACATATGATTTATAGATTAAATTTTGTACAATATTTACAGACTGCAGTGCTTTATGACATAGAATACGCTAATGGTACAAAAGATTGTATGCATATAGCAGCCAGACAGGTCACAAGTGGCTGCTGCGGTAATGGGATGGGCCATTAAACTTCACTCACTGTACTCTCTGTCTGTGGTACTCCATCTTTGCAAAATCTTTGAAGATTTTAGGGAAGATGGCAGTACTGAGGTTAAGCTTTGATATGCCATTATGCAATCTGTCTATTAAATTTTAAAAAGTTAGAAAAAAGCAAATTTATGTTAAATAAGAGATGAAGGGCTTTGCCCCAACCCCCTTACTCTGTTCCTTTGGTATGGTTTATAACATTCAATTTTTTTTTAAATACACCTATAGAGACTTGCAACAAAATCAAAATTAAGTCTATTTTATAATAACACACTGGCTGTGAAATGCCTGGACTGGTTGTTACATTCATATTACTGGCAGAGGTAAAGGGGTGAAATTGACTACTTTAGGCAAGGCTGGTTTTATCGATACTTGGACCTGACCACGACAATATTTTTGTGGCTGATATTAATATAAAGGTGCTAAATTCAATCAACATTGGACTAATTTTTCAATTTTATTTGTTTTAGTTAAACTGTGATTGTCAGGTCTCAGTCGTCATATTTTTCTTAATGCAAACAAACAATAGTTGAGTCAGACCTATATAGAATTGTTTTTATTGTTTTGCTTTACCTCTGTTTTGATTGTATTCATAAAACGCTTTCTAGACATTACACAACATTTGAACCAAAAATATACTACTGGACCTCTTGCATCACCGATGGCTTTCCAGAACTTTCCTGTTCAACCTGATTTCAGGAGTTTCAGTGTTGTGTTTTAAGTTCCCATTCACCAGCAATGCCAAGAATGTGCAACAGAGCCAGGGAAGTCAGTGTATTTTTTTTTTACTTTTCATGCCTTGAAGGAAAAATGCATAAAATCAATAACTTCACTGATTAATAGATGGATGACATTTTCTATCTCTCACCAACCATTATAACCCTCATAATCAGAGCATGGCTTCAACTGGTGTGTCGAAGTAAATTAATTACATTACGTTGACGATTACTAGAGCATGTCGCTTTATTCTCTTTCACGCTGAGTGAAGACTGACTGTCTTTTTTGTCACAATAAACCCCAAGCAGTCCTACTAATGAATAAAAAGTCTACACTGTTATTTGCTAAGAATCACTGTGAAATATTTAATTACATAGATTTTTTGTATATGTTAAAAAAAAATCTGTTTAAATAATCTTATTCGTATAATCATTTTTTGCAGTTTACATTACATTAAACACTTTTGAGAATATCAACCCTGCTGTTTTCACAATGAATATGAGTAGTTATTGATTACATCCATAAGAATAAACTTAGATCTGTTACTTATAGTTGGTCAATTAATAGAAAACAAAATCTATGACAAGTTGACCACAGTATAATTTATGAATGCAATCCTCTTCAGTTCTTTGTTCAGGTTGACATCAGAGGCAGTAAAGGGCAGTGAGTGTTCTTGTGAGCAATTTTACTCGTGTATTAACCTTTGCACCTGTGTGTGTGTGTGTGTTTGCGTGTGCCCGTGCGCAAGTGTGTTTCTGAGATCTAATCCTAAAATGCAGCATCTGATCCTTTTTCCTACACCATATTAAACTTTGTGTTTCACTTTCAAAGTAATCCCACATTCATCCCATTTTAAAATATCCTATTTTGATCAATATTTTTAGGCTGCAATACATGTGGTGGGGATAGTGTTGAGTTTCCACCTACGATGCATTTTTTACACCATGACTAAATGTACATTGAGAATGATAAGGTGAAGTGATTTGACTAGTAGCTGGGGTTTGGAAAAGGTGCTGACAGGGGGTTGGGCAGGGGTGTCAGATGTGATCTTCAGTGTTTCACTAAATGTTGAAATCAAACCCAGGCTTCACGTCCGCCACGAGGCACCATTTATATTTAGCGAGGGCATAGTGGGGGCAACATGAATTATTAATGATACTGGTGTGCATTAGTCATCTGATCTTTGGGCCACCTAAATGCAACCTCTAATGCCATGGACATGCTAAGGTCAATGACAGACATATATTTGTGCTCATCTGTGCTAGCTAAAAAGAAGACACCATGGACCAAAAAACCAGTAAAGTGTGCTTCTCCCAAGAAAACTGTGCCTTCTCTAGGCTACAGAAACAAGGATGTGTCAACTTGATGTTTCCCAAGTCAAGTGATCCTTCACTGAACCACTCACATCAAACAAGTTCTAAGAACAGAGATGAGTCCGAGGCAGTAGTGAAGAATTGCGTACATTGACACAGCTCACAGCTTTGTATTCCTGCTCAGAGAGGGGTCCATAAGTTCTCCCTGGACCTCCCAGTCCTTCAGAGGCGGTACTTGCGCAGGAGATCAGCCTGCCACATGTACTTGCGCTCAGGGAAACGTTCTGGGATCTTGATCTTGCGGAAATCCTGAATGCACTTCTCCAGTTCTTCTTCCATGGTCATCTTCTCTTTAGTCGGCCTCTTCTTGCTGGTGCTAGTGTCCCGAGCACTTGCGGTGAGGGTGCGTAGGAGGTCACTCTTACGCCGCTGCTCGGATTGCTGATGCTGCAACAGGTGCTGCACTGGGCCTTTCTTGGGTGGCCGGTCCAGCGTCTGGACATGTGTCTGCCGGCTCACAGGGCCACGGATGACCGTGCCTTGGGGGGAGCTGGCCTCCGACTGGCTCTCAGAGCTGGAAGTAGAGAGCTCATTGAAGGAGGTGCCACTCTCACCCTCGCCTTCACCTTTATGGCCCTTGCAGCAGCAGTCACAGGGTGGAGAGGACCAGCGTGATGGACCACCTGAAACAAAAGAAAACAAAGACACACTGATTGGCTTGATGTACCCTTTCGTTTGTGGAGCAACACAAGAGCACCACTTCGATGCTTTGAACAAAGTGCAGAGCACGCACTTCTAAAGAAAATGCAGTTAAAGGTACTGTTGCTTGGGAGGTACCCTCCATGTCACCTTGGTGGTACAATCAAGGGTATGTCTTCAGTACCTTGAGTTAGAGATGTAGTGCTGTCCAACGGGTGGCAACACCACCACAAATGCTTAATACAAGCATTGGGGTGGAGTCTGCACTGGGGGGCAGAGTCTGTCCCAACGGCTATAAAAGCCTGCCAACCCACACACATTCCTTCTCTCTGCAGCGTTTGCCTTATAGACCTCCCAAGGGAAGCCAGCATCTTTTGTCTGAAAAAAGACACGTTCTTTGTTCCAGACAGAGACCAAAGGAACTTAAGTTTCAGTAACTTAGCTGAAATTTATCAACATCGCAACAAGCCATCAACAAAGTCAAGCTTGCAAAAGGTATTTCTGCAGCCTTTGAGACTAAAAAATAATCACACTGACTTATTTCATTAATGAGGCCAAACCTCTCAGGGAACATAACTGTATTATGTTCCATTGTAGTTGCAATGACTCCATACACCTCCATAAACAAATATGGCCCTTTGTCCCAGGAAACACAAGTTTTAGGTACACAATAGATCTTAAGGACCTCTGCTGTACCTTTGAATATTTAACTTGCCTGTGCCCTGATTAACAAGAATGTATCAGACAGCCTGTAATGCTTTGTGTTTCCCTTGTCACCCATTGCTGACTTCTCTGTCTTCTGGTCAACGCAGGAAGACTGCCCAGGGCATGTTCCAGTTGAAGCTAGACATTTTCAGTACAACATAAAATGATTACTTAGAGCTAGAGTAAGCACACTTTGGCTTTACGTTTACTTCTGCAGGTGACAAGAGACATTATGTTATTCAAAGAGAAGATACCACAGGTTGCCTCTTCTTATCTCATGCTTTCGTTGTTCACTTCGATGAAAGCAAGCACTTCTGTGTTTGCATTTAAGTGATTTACCTTATTGCCAGGCAAATTTTAGTGCAACATTAGGTAGATGGTCCTAAGAGTGGCCAGTGAAGGTAGATGTCCATACTACTGCATATACTGGAACAGCAATACCAAGCGAGAAAACAAACACATTTCTCCAAATGAGCTGATAAGACTGGACACAAGTCACCAGCAAATCATCAGTGTGGATAGCTGAGAGCAATGAGGGCAATCTTGCCTCTGTCAGAGCACTGCAATTAATTGTTTTATTTGAAGCACAAACTGTTAATATTCATGCATTTTTTTACAGTTTCTGTAAAATGTTGGCTAAATGTCAGTTCCTCTAATCTGACATGTTTCCAAAAGATAGCAACACTGACACTGTTTGTGAAAACATCTATTATAGTATGCTATCACATTATAGTGATGACATGGGCTGTTAGTTAGTTTCAGTTAGCCTACTACTTCACACATCAAGAGTGTAAATACACAACTGGAAAGTGGTTCTCACTTGCCTGCCACCACACTCTTCCAATAATCATCAACTGCCAATGGCAAGTGTGTGATCAGATGATGTTATGTTGCACTCAGTATTCACCACATAGCGCCACTCATAGAAGCATATACTATTTGCAAGTCCATTATAAAGCGACACCATCTGAGATGGAAAGGCAATTTCTAGCACAATTTGCCATGCACAGTGTTTCTAATGAAGTCAATTACACGGGTTGTGTTTTCTAAGGGCCGTCACTAAGGCATTATGTCTTTCTGCACATACCCCCCACTCACTGATCTACACTATTTCACAACACTGATCCATGTCAGATTTTTAATTATGCAACTTCAGGCAATTTGCATTTAATTATGCAAATTCCACTCTGGATGTCAGAAATGATTCTCTGCATGCAAGCTGGCTTTTGATTGGACCCATTAGTTGTCTATATTGATGTTTATGCACATAATCGGGGGCACACAGATTTAACTGAATGTATTATAAAAGGTAATTGGGTGGTTATTGTGTGGCTGTGTCCATATGTGAAGGATATCTCTGGAAGACACCTAACGTGCATGAAAAACATGCATCAGTACTACCCACCAAAGAAAAAATGTAATTTTGTCCTGGACCGGGGTGTTTAAGTCCGCTGGGTATAATGTCTGCTGAAGCACTAAAGATATCGTCTCTTCAAACTGTGCTTGAGGAGTTGGCAGTCAATAGTTCATTTCTGCAAACTTGGTTTAAACTCTCCTAAATTATATTTCAATGATAGTAGTCACAAAATTCTTAAATAGTTTTGATTTGTCTCTGGTTTTATGAGCTATTGATTACAGTTGAACAAAGTCCAATATAGTACACAGTTCTTCACGGAGCATTAAAATTTAATGAGGACAGATCAAAGAAACACAAATTTACAGATTTATGAAACAACAAAGTAAGTACTGCTTACAGTGGAAGCTAGCAGACCTTTCCTTATTAGTATGACAAATTAGTATTAGCTAGCTATACCAGAACAAGCCACTGTTCAGCACTACTCAATCATAGATATTATAACAGTGACCAGACATGATAACATTTTGGAATAATTATAACCTAGTGCCATTGACACAGTGATGTCAGTGTCTCAGAATGACCCCAAAATTCCCATTAACGAAATTCAACACCCACATTGTTAAAAATAAAGGTGAGAGAAAGGATTTCATTTTTGGTTCCCTAAAGACCTTTCCAATGAATGGTTCCAAAAAGAACCATGTTTGTATATCAGAAGTATGAATGTGAAGATCTGCATAAAGGGTCCTGGAAGAGAACTTAAATTGGTAAAGAACCTTTATACATGCTTCTTTGTATATGTGCTAGATGCTAGGTTCTTTATACTCACTCACCACATTTTAATGGTTCTTTAGGGAACTAAAATGATTCTTCCGTGGTACCACTCAAAGACTGGAATTCATTTGTGCCAGTTGGAAGAAAGAGGGACCTTTGATCAATGAGCTGGAGTTTCATAACTGGTGATCCAAAAGTAAACCTTGACATAGCAAACTTTTGTTAATCAACTGGATAATCATAGATAAGCCTTTCTGGGGGAATACTCTAATACATTATCCGTCTTACAATCAGTACTACAATACCATTTGCTTTTTATCAATGACATGCAAAACCTTCAGAGAAATGAACAGTAAGGAGAGTGGTGCATCAATGCTTAATGTTCTATTCTTATATTCTATCAAAAAATTCTATGATATCTAGGAGCTCTTTTGGGAAATAGCACTATTGGTTTTAAATGAGAGGGTGTGATTAATGTTCCAGATGTCAGCAGAAGGTTCCCTATTAGCAATTTTGTCCTTTCTGTGTCCCCAGAGCTGTGCCTGAAGGATATTAGTAATAAGACCCCTAAAAATTCTGCTCATTTCAAAGGTCACTATATTGATAACTGAATTTCTGTAGCAACATCATGCTGCCCTGCATGCAGCACCACTAGCATCAAAGTGCTCACAGTGCAGCACAGTCTCCACTGTTGTCTGACAGTGTGTGCATCAGACAAGACTCACTGTGTCTCCATTCACATGACAGTACATATGTAGGTGAGAAGCCAGATAGAGGCTGTATGGCTACAGAGGTAAAGAAAGCAACATTTTTTGTTTCTTGTATGAAGCACTGCATTGCAGTGATCTCCATTTAGGCAATGCTCCTGCCATATTCCATGTGCTATCATTTCCTCAGGCAATGGGAAATGAGAATCTGACAGAAATGTAAAATGAATTAGGAACTTAACAGAGAAAGTCCAAAATGAAATGTACTGCCTCATTCTGAAATCAAAGCAACTGTAAAGGGTCTTACTGATGATTCTCTTTCAGAAGTACTGCTACCTAGGGGTCTGGTATAGATACAGTTAGCTCCATAATTATTGACCGTCTTAGTAAAGATGGCCAGAAAAAGGTAATGAAGAATGTGTTTGTTGTTTATTAACTGTATCTCACACTAGAAGTATCAAATAAACCTAACCTTTAATTTAAGGAAATTCATTTAAAAAATTAAAAAGCAAAAATCCTTATCAGCTGACAGTGGTAGCCTGGCTTCCACAGAGGCAGTCTCCTGATGAGAGCTGACAGGGGGCACTCCCTCCCTTCAAGCACCCCCCTGCTGGCTATCGAGTGCCGATCAATCCTCTCCCCCTGCCTACACAGCCAAGATCCATCTGCCTGCCCTCAGACCCATCCATCTTCCTCGCCTCCTTATCCTTATCAGTTCATCAGCTGGCTGGCTGAGATGTACAAGTGCTTGGCCATTGACTGATCTGTGCTATAAAGCGTTGATAAGTGCCAAAAGAAATATGGGAAAAGATGGACAGCAGTGGCGGCAAAGAAGAGAAAAAGCCATTTTTTAATCATTTGTTCACATGGGCCAGGCGAGTCACTGTTGTGAGAGTTTTGGATATGTGACATGCTGCTCTTTATGCCAGAGCAGGAGCTATAAACTTGTGGAGGATTCGCTAACAACAAGCTTAGCAGATGGCAGTTATTGTGTGCTGCCAAAGTAAATGGCTGACTCCTTATAAATTACTGAAAAGAAATGTGTATGTTCTGTGTGTGTGATATGCTAAGTTCCCTTTCTCTCATTACAGCCAACAAAACAGCAGAATAAAAAAAGACCTTTTATTATTTATCATTCAAATATTTTAACTTTTTATTAATCATTCAACTGATTTACATGCAACAGGTTTTAGGCTGCACATTAAGGTGTACATGCTATGGTGGACTTATCAGAGGGGCATTATGTAATTATTGGACATGATGTAATTATGTAAAGTACCTGCCATATTTCCTCAGGTAGAAGGAAATGGGAATCTGAAAATGAAATGTAGATAAAATCTTAAGAACTTGATACGAGAAACTCAAGTGTCCTGCTTTTTCTGCATCGATCAAAGCCATTTTAAAGGGTATTTTTGGTTAGCCTTCTCAGATGTGCTATTAGAGGTCTGGTACAAGTATAGTTAGCATAATAAATATTGACCTCCATGATAAAGAAAAAAGTGTAAAGTGACCATTCTGTCATACGTATTGAACCCATTCACCAAGTAAAGCAGTGGGCAGCCAGGAACACAGCGCCCAGGGAGCAGTGTGTGGGGATGGTACCTTGCACAAGAGTACCTAAGAGTTGTCACTAGCAGTCTTGGGATTCAACCCCACACCCTTCTGGTCACAGGGCCAACTCCCTAACCACTAGGCCTCCAGGTAATGGAATTGTTTAATGACAATTAACTGAATCTCACACTGAAAATATGAGACATTTGGTAGAAAAAACATAACAATAATTATAAGAAAAAACCCTTATCAAAAATAATTATGAGATGACTTATTCCCAAACACATCAGCATGGTGAAGATAAGAAAATAATGAAGTGGCACAACAAGGACTTCCATCTGGTTAAAAAAATAAAATAAATAAACCTACAAGCCTAAAAATGCATATATCCACTGTTAGGACAATAATTGTTTATATAATTTACATGAGACAGGTTTGAGGTTGCACTTCAGACCTTTATCAGCAACAATTTTATGTCACCAAACGTGGCATCAACTGAAAATGTAACTTCAATTTAGAATATTTTTTACAATAGAACAAAATTGTGGTTGACATGCTATGCAGGACTTACAAGGTTCAGGGAATGCTGGATGGATACAGAACCATTCCAATCCTGATGTTTTTGAGAGTCAGTCCTATTGAAATGTATAATACTAAGGGTCAGTTGTAAGTATGGGTGCAGATGCAGTGCCAAAAATTATGCAATATTCACTCACAAGGCACAGTAGTTAGGCCTTGTTCACACGGACGTCTGAATCTTGGATAAATGAACGTGCTCTGAATGCCATACGCGTTTTTGTTGCGTTTTGTATCTGCGCTTGATTGACTTCAGTGAGGCGTTACACTAGCATTCGTCTGATGCTGTTTAATGCCAGCCTGCAGCCTGATGTGTAGTTTCATGTATTCACCTGTTGGGGCAGTAATTCTTCAGTCCAGATTGTTTACATGTGGGACATCTTGATTTGTAGTTCTACATTATAAACTGGATCCTTACAATGTAGAACACTGGAATCATGGGACATATTCGGCCCTCCACAATGTCAAGTGAACGCAATTTCTGTACTTCGGCAGAAATTGACACCAAGAAAAGTTGTATTCAACGTTTTTTTGACACCACCCGAAAGCGCAGCCGACCGAGCACCAGGGCGCAAGAGTTTAAACAGTGTTTTCTTTGTCTGTCTTGCCGCAATGCATATCTTTTGAAACGTTAATTCAAGTTTGTGCTTGGTTTCAAAAGGCGGAGGATTATCGCCAAGGTGCTCAAACTTTAGTAGATCAAGTAGAATACCTAATCAGCTACACATGTAATATCTCCCACTATTTTTCATGATCCGCTAATGCATTATCAATGAGAGAGAAATGCATGTTACATTTATTCAAGCATTTGGCCAATAAACTGTGTATTTAGGCCCGTGAGGAATGTTGGGATCAGTGTTCTAGAACTTGATGGGTTAAAATTCTCATGTATTTGGAACAGTGTGTTTGGGTGTACTTTTACCGATGAATCCCCACCTCTTGTGCATTCCTAGTTAAAAAACCCTCACCTCCTACCACATCCTAAGATAAGAAGCCAGATCCTGGGTTTATTTCACACAGCTTTGTGAGTCACAAGCATTCTTAGCATGAGTTCTGCTAGTCAGCCACAGTGTTAAACACACAAGCACATTTCATAGCGTAATCTAAAATGCAGTTATAAAGGACATTTCAGAAGTATTCTTTCATTAGGCAGCGCTTTTAAGTTGAAAACGCTTTCGATTCCTGCCCCTACTGTGCCAATGCTGCCACAGCTTCTTTCATTCCTACTGAGCATCAGGACATTCTCTGCTTGGCTGATGCACGACTGCTTTTACCGTTGTGCAATATGCCATCCAGTCCTGCTGTGTATTTCTCAGCTGTGATGAAGTAGTTTTAATTAGGCCCATCTATTTCCAACCATGAAAGTATACTTGTATTTTGGGTTTATGTTTTTGTTTGTTGTGTTCTGCTCCTGAATAAAGAGCTTTCGAGGCAACTGGATATACAAAGAAAAAAGTGGTAAGGAAATTGGTTCCATACTGCAAAATACTATTCTTTTCTGCTTAACTCATTTTATTACAAGGACAATCTCAAAGTGACATTGTTACGGCGCCGGCCGCAAACGGCAGGATTTCGTCCTCCTGCTCCGACCAGCACCCGGACCAGCCCGGGAGAGCCCCGAATCTCCACGACGACCAGAGAGACATAGCGAGTCGGAGGG
>JBBPCX010000023.1:2517130-2527526 GCA_037974365.1 Hydrocynus forskahlii | reverse complement strand
ACTTATGTCAAAATTGTGTCATTCATTTGTTCCATTGGAGTGCAGTAAGCCATCATACTCCCCTATTGGAAACTAAGTGTCACATGCACAGGTCAGGTGACACGCAAAGGTCATAGGAAATGAGTGCGTCACAGGGTTTATAAACAGGAAATGGGATTTCCTCCGTGCTCAGACATTGAGTTACTCTTCGCCCTGTCAACTCAATCGCATCACTCACGTGAGTATACCCTTTACCGTGTGTATGAGAGTGAATGGAGGTTCCGGTGGGAATCTAAACTCTGTGCTTAGAGTGTTCACAGATCAAAGAGAGTGTTTAACCAGCCCTCTCACTTCTGTCCGTGCTTGGGTTCATCCTGCATGCTACACGGGCGATCTACACTCGCAAGGTACGTTCTTGTTCACCTTAACATCTGTGACACTAAGAATATTATATATAATTTCTCGCTTGGCCAAAACTGAATAAATGACATAATCTGGAAAAAAACACTAAGAACTACATTTCTCAAGTGTTGAGTTTAGAATGAGTTTAGAATGAAAGCATTTAAATCGTCTAATTTAACAGTGTAAATAACAAGGAATTAAAAAGTGTAGATTTCATGGGTTTCAACTGGCCAAAAGTGTCCACGAGGGCGTCAAGTGTTACAGTTGAATGTATGAAGTATATTATTGACATATTTAATGAGTTGAAGTTAAAAATTTAAAGATCTGAAAAAACTCAGACCCTTGGGAAGTTTCATTCCATATGCATTAACACAGTTAAAATGATCAAAAAACAAAAATGTCCCACAGGAGGGCCAGAGGGTTAATAATGAACAAAATATGTGGCTGGGTCACCAAAATAGACATTTTGTAATTCCACATGTGTTATATAGCACCACTCCTACAAAGTATTATGTACAAATGCCGTTAGGAAGTACAATCTGCACTAGAGGCACTCATTTGAAGGGGAATTACTATAGAACTCAGTCATTGAGATTTAAACAAAACCATTGGATATTGTTCATCAAAGAGAAACTTACCAACTCAGATTCATCACCCGTAGTGTGTTGTGAACCACAGTGTCATTTTGAATGTAACCTACTGCAATTTTGCTAACCATTCAAAATCACCAGTGAGTTTACATATACAAAGGTTTGTGAGTTATATATTTGTAAAGTTGATCACTGTAAAACAGAAGTGAATCAAAAAGATTTGAGCTTTCTTTGGGTACAATTCATCCGAAATATTCCCTACATGTATCTCTCTGGCATGAATGGCAGGATGGATGGATGGATCGATAGATAAATAGATAAATAAAGACATAAATACATACGATTTATTTTAGAAAATATTTTCAAAGCCATCAAAAAACATTTCAGGTGTAAGCATTTCACATCCAACCACTCTGTATGGCTTTGCATATATCTTAAGCATTTAATTCTGTGGAACTCTAATAAAATCAGTGGAATCCTCAGGAAATTTTCATGCACTTCATCTAATTCTCTCTCAGATGACAACATTACTGTTTAGAACGCATATTAATCAGGACGACAATCAAGTATGATGGGCAGTTGCAGGAGAGGCATTCAGAATTGTCCATTTTGGTGTACATGTTACCAGGGGTGGACTGAGACCAAAAAAATGGCCCTATCATTTTGGGGCACAGAGGAGTGTGTCATGGGCTGGTGGTTAGGAAATAAATTCCTGTGCTGACTTTTTTTGGCAAATGCATAACACAGGCACAGAGGTGGTGTTTAAATATTTGATTAAGCCAGCCCAGTCACATGGTCCACCGATCCACGAGTTTTATGGGCTGGTCAGACCAATAATTAAATAAATAAATAAATAAACATGTCAGCATGTCGGTTCACCTGGAAAATGCTTGATACGCCAGATGGTCAGTCCAACCCTGCATGTTACCATAATGTCCCTGTGAGATAATAAGTAGTAAAATGCCCATGGAACAGGCCTCATCACATGAAACGTGAAAACCCTCTAGAGGATGACAGCTGTAATTTCTGTAATGGGTCCACTATAGGACCCATTATGAGCTTCCTCCATTTTACCCTGTGGTAGGGCCAAGCAATGCATTAGAGGGTGGTGTTTTGTTGTGCCATAAAATATCATGAGAGCCATTACAAAAGCCATCATCCTTCGGCACTCTTGCTGACTGAGATGAAGAGGGGAGGGGAGGCTTCTTTCAGAAAGAGAGAGTTAAAAGCTTTATGGAAAGAATGTTTGAGTGTCTCTAGTGAGAATCAAGACTTTGACATTTCTCTATATATTACTGACATGAATACAGTGGTATGCCATGGTAACAACAGATGCTGTGTCGTGATATCTGTTGTTCTGTGTTGTATGTTTCATAGGTCAGCGGCTGAACTTTTATTTTTTAATATTAGACAGTCTTAGTTCTGCTTAAGTAAAAAATTGATAAGAGCTGTGTTTTAAATAGGAGAATTCAACTAATTGGTTGCTGCAATTTAAATAAAGTCCTTCACAGTGGTTTATTGTGGAGAAACGTACTGACTCTTTCATTTTATTTACAGTAGGGATGATTGGAACCATAAAAAATTAATAAGATAATGATAAAATAGTAGGGAAAATCTTTGTGTACTATTTTGCCTCGTAACACTCTGCATGTATCCCATCGCTATTAATACACAAGAACATATATAGATTTTAAACTCAAATTTGAAGCAGTGTCTCGGGCTTCAAGCATTGTGTAATGCTGTGTAATATCTTTCTGGGAGTTTTCTTTAAGAGCCAGTACATGCTTCACACGCCTGGTTCCATTTACCACCACTGTGGGAAAAAAAGAAACTCAAGTAAGTTTCTCCAGAATGAAGCATTTCGCAGAATATCATTTGCATTATTAAATGGCTAATCGTGTATTAACCATTTAATTATGCAATGATCTTGAAACGTCAGTGGAATTGTTCATTAAGCCCTGCTTCAGGCTCTATAACTGGTAACACCATCTATAACACCATTTATAACTGGTATAACTCTATAATTGGTTCCCTACAACTGGTATGGAACTGCAGAGCACCACAGGACACAATATGTCTCTCGGAATCAAGTGGTTTTTTTTTTCTGAAAAGCGAAATGTTTTGTACAAAATTGAGATAAGCCTGTTTAACACGCTTTAGCCATGAGGCGCTTTAAGCAGCAAGCGCGCCCTCTGAGGGTGCGCGGAGGAGCAGTAAGCGCGTTAACGGAGTTAAAGTGTTTGAAATAGTTCTGGCGGTACTTACGGTAAAAGACGTACTCTGTGTAACTGGACCACATCTTGTCGTCAGTGTGCTGGTTGACGAACGAGGCTGTGACGGAGGAGTTGCACGCCACCATCTGGAAGCCGCACTCGGAGAGCATGTCGAAGGCGCGCTCCAGGTGCTTAAACTTCAGATAAAAGCGCGACGTGTAGCGTTCGGGCGTCCGGTCCGGGTCCCTGCTCTCGTTCAACGTCTCGCCAAAGACTTCCTTGGCCAACGCGATCCGGCCGCAAATCATGATCCGGGGCACGCGCCGGAACCTGGCGTCCGACTGACTCTCTCTGCCCGCGGTGCACGACCCCCGATAGCCCACTGTTATGAATCCGCTCCTCCTGTCAGCAGGCACAAGCGAGGGTGGGGGACACGCGCGCTGGTCGCTACCCTGCGAGCCTTCCTCGTAGTCGCTGTGCAGGCACTCCTCTGGGCTGGGCTTGGTCTCCTCGGGTGTCAGCAGCTTTACTAGATCGGGTAGCTGGAAGTACTCGGCCTCCTTCCTCAGGCGGCCCTTTTCGGGGAAGTGGTCGGGCAGGACCACCTGCTTGTCCCTGAGGTAGTCCAGCACGTACCTGAACAGGAAGCCGTCGCGATCGATGAAGTAGCGGCCCTTCGTGTCTCGGGCGAGATCGTTGGATGCGTTGCTCTTGGGCGAGAAGAGCTTGCCCAGCAGCGAGCCCGGGCTAGCGGCCAGCGTGGCATGGCGGGTGTAGTACACCTGTCCGCCCACGTTCAGCTCAATCACGTCCGGGAAGCTGTTCTGGACGGAGCCCTGCTCTTTTGCCGGGGGCTGAGTCCTACAGTTTCCGCTCAAAGCCATCGTTTCGGTCATGCCGGCTTAGGGAGTGGGGGACGGAGGCTACAAACTTTTCTCTTACCCAACTTCCTACGTGCAGGGTGTGGATAGGCGGTTTCACTCAGTCAGTGCTAGCTTTGAGGTAACTATCACGGCATAAGACAACCTATCCGTGAAGCAGCGGGTGGGGGGGGGGCATCAGCGCATGGATGCCAATCACAAAACACAAATTCGGTCCTTCACTTTCCACAGGAGGTCCACAAACCTCCCCACCCTCCTTCGAAAGTCCAACGGGGAGTAAAAATAAGTCCGCGGACAACTTCTGAAGTTGGGGTGGTCCACGCGCGTAGTCCAACTTCTGGGAAACGCTGGACGAGCAAGAGCTGGAATAAGTCCGAATGCGGAACAGGCTTGCCTTATTTCTGAGTAAGAGTCTGCGCAGTCCGGCACAGCGCGTCGATTCTGTTCGCAAACGATGCGACCGTCTCCCAGCTTTCCATCACCTTTTCCCTCTCTTTGTACGAAAAGAGAAGCAACTGCGCGCTCCCGACGGCGCGGAGCAGGAGAGCGGCTCGAGATTGTGCACCGAATCCCTTTCAGATCAGGGTGGTGCCTGGAAAAGAGAGAGAGAGGAGAAGGAGAGAGAGACGCCTCAGCTGATGTTGCCTCAGCGGTTTAGAGGGTAGAGCAGCATAATGGCTTATAAAGAATTACATCATCTTAAAGGAGTACGCTTGCTGATGGATACAGGGGCTACTTACAGAATAGTTGTGGTCTTATAGATCTGAGTAGTAATTCAAGGAGGACTTTAGACTTGGGTCCCGTTTTGCTCAGTTGGGATTGAGGTGAGGATTTAGGAAGATTTTTGGCAGCAGTGGCAGCACTGAAACCCATTTTCAGCACCTTGGACAGTGTCCACTGGCCTGAGGGCAACCAGCCCTTCATGGTTCACTCTTAGGGTTAAAACAGTTCCCACTGTCTCCATCTTTCTGACCCCCTGCACTTGCACCAACTATCCTGTCCATCTGAGAAGGAGAGAGCACACGCTTAGAGTTAGCAGGAACCTCTGTGCATTCATTTGTAAGTAGGCCAGAGCTGTAATCATGAATACATGCATGCTTCCACCTCTCAAGAGCTGTGCTTCTCTGCTGCTATGGAGTGCAGCAGTTGCCTGGCTTTCCTTAAATAGCTCAAAGAAGATGCTCATTGTTGGTGGGTTCGCATTCTTTTGCTACTGCTTGTAACAGTCAACAGTGCATACTGGTCATATTTTAGAACTGGTCTTTTTCTCCAACATATAAAAAGAAGATCTGCCACCATGTGCTTTTGACAGGTTTATGACTAACTCTTAATTGTTGTGATGTTCATTGTTTTTTAAATTTCATTTGGAATAAAACAGATTTGGAATGATAATAACGAGGTTACTCCCTGAAGACCGACCACATTCCTTAACAATTTCCCACTCTAGCCTCTTTTCTTCTCAGCTTATTTCCATAGTTCTTTTCCTTTCATTTTGATTCCATTCCAAATCTCTAGTTTTCAGCTGTACCTTCTATATTCATTTGCCAGGGGTCTTCCTTGCCAGGGGTCACAGTTGTTTTCTTAACTTCGCTCATCTGTGAGAACACTCTAACAAATAAGGGTTCCTGTATGGTCCTTGACTCTGTTATTGAGTTCTAGGGGATGAAATGCAACCTGTCCAGGATGTTTCTCTGCCTTTCACCTTATGAGCATTGGTACAGGTTCCACAACCCGAGTTAGAAAAAGCTCCTAGCTAACAGGTGGATTACTGTAGTAAGCAAATCAAATCACCATGAACATTTTAGCAGTTCACTGCAGCACAGCACTATTGTAAAGTCATGCCCCGAGGAACTACAGCAGGGGTCACCAATCTTATCAACTGATGGACATTTTCACTAAATTAAGCAGAAACCCACCTTATTCAAATAGCTGATTAGTCAGAGAAGCTAAGCTCCTGCTTGGTTGGAATGAAAAGCTGCAGTCACACCAGTCCTGTGTGGGCAAGTCTGGTAACCCCTCACCTATGGCTCTCACTTTCCGCTGTGTATGTTGGATGTTGGGAATTGCTTGTGTGGCCTCCCCAACCTCACCTTATCATTGCTTTGTGCAGCTGACCCTGGCCCGGTGGGTTCAGGAGCACATAAATAATCTTGGAAAACAAGAACATTGCTTCAGGCTAGACTTTGTCAGGAATAAAGGCCACACTCAGCAAGAATATCACCAATCTGCAGAGTTAAAGCTTGGCAAATGGACCGCCTGCCATTTGGCAAGTGCTCAGCTTGTGTGCAATGTTGGCATCTGGCACTATGCACTCAATCTTACACAAAGAAAGAGTTCTATCAGAATGTTTTCCTCAGATTTCATAGACTATAGTACATGAGTTACAAACTGATATTAACAGCCATACTCTCAGTTTACATTCCTTTGTATTGGCTGGGTTGGTCCTTGTCAAACATGTAAATTAGGTATGCAAAAACTCAAGACAAAGTGAACAAAATCATCTCAGCTATTTATATCTATACAGTGAGATTAGATGACATAGCTCCAGATTTTATAGAGTACTAAGGAAACAGAGTAAACACATATAAATAAACTATAAATATATATTCTAAACTAGAAGTAGAAATGTGCACTTTGGTACAAGGTAATTTTAGCATTCAAAAAATTACAAATGTTGCATTAGCAGTCAGGTGGAAAGCAACAATACTGGAACGCAATTGTGTTCTTTATATGTGCAAAAGATTAGCAGTGATTCAAAATAAATAAATCAAGTCAAGTTTACTACATGTGTTATGCAAACCTACTCACCTCCTACAATAGTAATGTTGTCTTTAGAGTAACATTTTCAAGTCTAGAGATCAAGAAAGCCTCCTTCTAATGATGTATCTTGAAGATATGGGAAACCAGCTACTACCAGTTACTACTAGCACTGTATACTACTGCACCTTCAGAGTGTGGAAGTCTTTGTAGATATGCTGTATCATCATTTCATCATTAAGAATTTCAGTATTCAGTATATATATTCAGTATAGCTACCATTATGTAGCCTTAAAATACATATGAGTGACATGCATGCTTTATTTATCCTACATGAAAGCACAATTTGTTTTACAGTCATTTGGTTGAGGATTGTTACATAGTGGGGTTCTCCTCCTATTGTGGAAAGTTTTTAACTTTCATGGTCCTGACAAAATCTTGTACCTCTGGAATGACACCTGTATCTTGTAAACATTTTGTGAAAAAATAATTATTATATTCTTTAGACAGTATACTGTAGTATTTTATGCCTGTTTAGCTGCCCTATATTTGGCATATTTAGTAAATTATAGTAGAATAGAGAGAGAGAGAGAGAGAGAGAGAGAGAGAGAGAGAATATAATATATACTTTTTTCATTGTCTAAAAATATACCTAGGGGGCTAACTGGTCCTCATGCTTATTGCTTGCCTATTTTTTCTTTATATGAAAAAAAATATCTTCATTCTTCTCTATGTTTTTTGCTAACTTTGTCCTAATCTCTGACTTTTTCTTTTTGACAGGGTCTACTAATTTGGTAGTAATGGTTAAAAGCAGATGTTGATTTGAGTCTAGCTTTGTAGGTATGAAGAACAGACATAGACTACTTAAGCACTGATGTACGTCACTCTGGATAACAGTGTCTGCCAAATGCCGTATATATTAATGTAAATGTACATATACTGCTCAAAAAATTAAAGGGAACACAGTATTGTGAGCCAGCTTAAGGTTTCTTTCACCATAATTAGCACTGGGTTACAATATTTCCCTCACAGCTGCCACATCTGACCCTAAACCTACACACACATTTACAGATTGCTGTTTTTATATAGTGTCAGGACTTATGGATCTGACATACTATCTGTAATAATAATGTTTCTTATGAATTGCATGGTCAACTGACACCTGGTCAATATCATTTCCCCACACACACACAGATGCACATGTGTGCAAGACTCTCAGAGGACCATCAGCTTCTACACAAACTGATGCACATTAAGGTGTCTAGCTGAGGCTTGCCCAGCTGAGGTAAGTGGCAGTGGCAGACAAGAGAGAGAAATCTGAGAGCTTGTCCTTGCTGACAAAGGCTCTCTCTCTTTCACTCTCTCTCTCTCTCTCTTTCTCTCTCTCTCTCTCACACACACACACACTCTTTTTCTCTATCCATGTAAAAACTCTATCGATCTAAATACACCATCCTATGCTTTGATTTTGCTGGAACAATGCAGCAGTGAACAGAAGAGAAAACAAGGGTCACACACAGCCACATTGCCAGTGCGGGACCTGACAGGACCAGGACCACAACATTGTGCTGCAGTTCATTCCTATCCAGGTTTTTATTACCATTTTACAAAACAACGCATTACAGAAGATAAAATTAGCTGCAGTGGGGTTGCACCCTGCTCAGTCCCTGCCTCATGCCCATAGACCCTGAGACTGGTTCCGGGTACCTGCGAACCTAGTAAGGATTAAGCAGTTACAGAAAATGAATGAATGAATAAATAAAAAGTAGAAAATAGGATTCCCTGTGCAGCCTAAGCAATTTTCTAATGGTTGCTAGAATGTTCCAGTGTTTGTCTGGTCAAAATCCTGCATGCAAACACATATTCAAAAGTTGGAACTATGTTGGTTTCTTTAATCTGTGGGATGAAGCTGTGGGATGCAGACAAATCAAATCATTACATGGCAAAAATCATTAAGGCTATCACTATCATAAAATCATTAATACTATCACAAACAATATAATAATAATAATAATAATAATAATAAGAAGAAGAAGAAGAAGAAGAAGAAGAAGAAGAAGAATACATGCAGCCTATTTTACATTTTGGACATAATTTCCTATTTAAAAGATAACACATTTCAGTCTGTCTGTCTAGCCATCTATCTATTAGGGATGACTGAAATGAAGCAGATATTGATAAAAGGGGTTACCCCATAAGTGTGTAATTTCCACTCGAAGAAAGTATATCAGCACAAACATTTTCTAAAGTAAGTAAACTGAAAGGCAATACCACTAGGCAGCTGGTGGCCTAGTGATTAGGGTGTTTGCCCTGTGATCAGAAAGTCATGGGTTAGATTCCCAAGACTGCTAAGCACCTCTGAGCTACCCTTGAGCAAGATACTATCCCCACACGTTGCTCCCTGGCGCTGTGTTCTTGTTTGCCCTCTGCTTCACTTAGTGAATGGGTTAAATGCAGAGGAAGAATTTCATACTGTTCACACTATGTGCTGTGCTGTGTTCACGTATGACAGAATGGTCACTTTCATATGAATGAATGAATAATCAACATTACAGACTTTCAACATCTCTTTTGTGTAAAAGCTGTTTTTACACTGTTCATGTGCAGTAATGGTCACAGCAATCAAAATTGTGACCTAATATGCTGACGGAAAAATGCTTCAGCAGGTACACTGATAGAACATCTATAAGGTGCAGTTTAAAACAGTGTACCTACGAGCACAGGCATTCTGATGAATTATGCTGCCTTGTCGAAAAATGCTCCTGTACCCTAATCGACAGCAGAGTCTATCAATTTATGCTGCCTTGTTGAAAAATGCTACCTTTAAGTTTATACAGTTCACATAGTAAGTTTTCTAACCCTGATAATGATGAGAAGTAGGCGAATAATATGCATAATAAAAAAAGGTATTTCTTTTATAAGCAGTCTATCGATTCAAACTACCCTGTCAAAAAAATGCTACCTTGAAGCGAATACAGTTTATACAGGCAGTTTAGCACTGACAGTGATGAGAAATAGGCAAATGATATGCATAATCCGAGAAAATATACTTTTCTAATACTGAGAAATGCTACTGCGAAGCAGGGTGTTCTGATGATTTATGCTGCCTTATTGAAAATTGCTACAGTAGCGCAAATCAACAGCAGAGTCTATCGATTTATGCTACCCTGTGGAAAAATGCTCCCTAGAAGTTTATATAGCTGTCAGTGTCCCAAAGCAGCACAGATTTATGGGCGTGACACTGAATCCCAAGACTGTGGAACTGCTTCGCACTGTGTGCAGTGGTTTGTTCACATATGACAAAGGAAAAGTATACACTGCTCAAAAACATAAAGGGAACACAGAAATAGGACATCCTAGATCTGAATGAATGAAATATTCTTATTAAATACTACTTTGTTCTTTACATAGTTGAACGTGCTGACAACAAAATCACACAAAAATTATGAATGGAAATCATATTTATCAACCCATGGAAGTCTGGATTTGGAGTGACACTCAAAATTAAAGTGGAAAAACACACTACAGGTTGATCCAACTTTGATGTAATGTCCTTAAAACAAGTCAAAATGAG
>JBBPCX010000023.1:2489278-2506423 GCA_037974365.1 Hydrocynus forskahlii | reverse complement strand
CAAACACACACACACACACACACACACACACACACACACACACACACACACAAACACACACACACACACACACACTAGAGCCAGCCTGATATTTTTAAGGAGCTAAAAAAAAAAAAACTGATATAAGAGCATGAAACTGTTAAAATAATGGTTAATTAATGATTGTGATCACCTATTCGTCCACCAAGAAATGTGGTTAGAGTGTTATTCAAGCAGCCATGGACCACTGAAGTCATATCTTGAACTTTTTGTCATAACATGATCAACTGATAATATAATAGTATTTGAGGCATTTCCTTCCTAACAACAGGTGATATGAAATTCCAACATATATTAGCACCAAAGTAACAGTGTTGTATGCTCCTTTTCCAACATGGGAGAAAGTGAAAAGCAAAGCTTGCATTTCATAATGCCTTTTTGGCTAGACCTCCATCTTAAGGAGTGTGTTGGAAAATGAACACATCCTTCTTCCACAGGCCTCTGATGCATGCAGGCAGAGCAAGTGATGGAGAGAGAGAGTCCTGTGCATATATGTGTGTGTGTGTGTGTGTGTATGTGTGTGCATACTGACCACAAAGAAGGAGGTTGCTGTAATCCATTCATATAGCCAGGCAATAACAGCAGATTAAAGCAAACACTTTTGCGGAAGGTAATTATTCCTGCATAGCAAATGCGCTGACCTAGATTTTGGTTGGCATTTCCTCTGACAGTTTTCAATTTCCTTTCATTACAACAGATGAAGAGATGGAGTCATGTTGTGGAACTTTTTAAAATATAGGATTACAAGGAAGGATTGTTAGAGAGCAAGGATTAGTCAAGGCCTCTTTGATCAGGAATGCACACCCGTGTTTCACATTGATTTTTATTTTTTTTATGAAACAAAATATTCTTTTTTTGGTATGTGCATTTATTTTTACTCACTGGCCACTTTATTAGAAACAACGTCTTCCACTCATTGGCAACTTTGCTTTGAACCTCTGCTGCCAGGCAAGTTTGTTGTAAACTCTGCCCTACTACATCCGGTCATTGGCCTACTTTAGTTACTTACTGGAGCACTACAACCCTTTAAGCCTATTCATCACTGGTCAGTCCATAAGACCACTGTTGTCCAGATATTATTTGGGTAGTGGAACTCTCTTAGCAGAGTAATAACACTCCTATGGTAATGGTATATTAGTGAATGTAGCACCTGGTACGAGAGTATCAGGCATAGTAATGTTGCTGAAGTGTCATTTTTATGTCAAGAAAGGTCCACCGGCCATAAAGCCAGCCAAGAGCAGCTCTGAGGTCAGAAACTGACCACTGCTGGAGGTTTTTATAGATGGGCTATAATAACAGTACATCAGCAAGGTGTAATGCTGATTCATGGAATATTGTCATGGACATAAGAGCTATAATACCTGTGTTACTCTTGAGGCTAGTTGGTATTAAACAGTTTGTATTTCATTAGTACAAAACCTCTAGAGAGCTATTTTCATTATTGTTCCTCATCATCTTTGCACAGACAAAACCCATACCCCTGCTCTAATTGTCTTTGTCCCATGCTTTTATAGTGCCTTTGTGCTGTCTCTTCATCTCTCTCACATAGATTATATAGACTGCTTGCCCTGTCTCAGGCTCTTAGATCCTGTGGTGTCTCTGTCTATTTTTCTTTTGTAATTTGTGAATAGGACTTTAACATTAGCCAATGAAAGCAAGGTTTTTAGTTGCTTAGAAGTTACCCTTAGTTTCTTTGTGACCTCTCAGACTATCACATATCTTAAATTGAACTTTGAAGGTCGACTTGTCCTGGGGAAGGTAACAGCAGTCATGATTTTCCTCCATTTGTTCACAGTGAGCCTAACTCTGGACTGGTGGAGTACAAACTTTCAAAGTGGATTTATGGATTTTTTTCAACCTGATGAGCATCTGCAGCTCCTTTTCTTCTGAGGTCACCAGAAAGCTCCATATCTACTTTTTGGGCCCTGATGACGTTTTGTTTCACATTTATGCACAACTATAGAAAATTCCAAAGGGTTCACAAACTTTCAAGCACCACTGAATAGCTGCAAAAGCAACATGTTTTGTATTCTTTGGGTTTGTGATGTCACAAATCCAACATATACATACTCAACTTACAGCAGATTAGCTACACCTATCCATGATGAAGTTACAGGGAGTGTTTAAACCCAGGCTGCTTAAAGAAAGAAGTACAATACAGGACAGCAAATGTCATTTACCAATATCAGCCTTGAAGGCACAGAAAAAAATTAATGCAAGAAGGCAGACTATGGGCCTTTTAAAGTAAAAACACCCAGCTGATATAAAGACAAAATTTAAAAATGTAAGGCAAAGAAAATAAAATAAAAACAAAATATCAGTATATCAACATTTTTTGATATAGTAAGAACTATTTTTTAAAAATCTGTTGAAGAGTGTATTGACTACATACAATTCCAGATTTGATGTAAAATTAGAAATAATTTTATGAATAATATTTTTTTTTATAAAATAGTTTAACTGTTATATTTACATGGATGTCATCTAAAGCAGAGCAACTCCTTCCAACCTACTAGTATTCACCTGTTCCTCTTGATCAAGAGTGTCAGATTAGGAATATAATTATCTTTTTTAAACAAATATGTACCCTTCTTGGGTTTTACAGGTTGCCATATACTTTGAACCCAAGAAACAGCTTTTGAGGCACAGCTGCACTCACAATCAGAAGAGCAGCAGAGGGTTGTGTGAAATGTTCAGGCACCTCACCAGCTGAGTGGGCTGCCCTCCTGTTACTCTACACTCATTACAGGAGCTTCTTTGAACAGGTCAACACTTCCTCATACTTCAGTGCATTGGAGGAGGCACCACAGTCGAAGATTACACACACTGCTGTTCAGCTGCACAACTGTGCGAAAAGCTTTTGAAATATCCCGTGTATACTTGAGTATCAGTGCCATGAAAGGAGGCCCGTTTTCTACCACGTCTTCTGAAACAGCCCCAGAAGCACGCACACTTTCACTACCATGTTACCTCCTAAGACAACCTATATTATGTCAATCCACAAAATAGTGTGAATGATTCCCAATAGCATGGTATTTTCAGTGCCTCTTGACACCAGAACATCATGCTTCCTTTATACAACTGCCATCACATTGTTTGCACAAAAAGATGATGAATGATTTATGCAGGCCTACTTAACACATTTTCCCATCAAGCTATTTATGAACATGCGTGGCAGGCATTTTAGTATTCAGCAGGCCCATGAAATGAAAGTGCTCTTTTGCATTGTGTGAATACAGAATGTATAGTCTGATATGAAGAGTCTGAATGTAAATCGAGCATGAAATATCTATCAAGTATTAGCGGATTTAGCTGTATGGGTGATGTTGCTAGCATGTACTTGCATCTGCATCTTTCAAAAATGTTATGCATTGCCATTCAGGTTTTGGACAGCAGTTATACATGTCACAATTTGAATTACCTTACCTAAACAACACAACAGCTGTAAGATAAGATAGGATAAGACAAACCTTTCTAAGTCGCACCAGTTGGAAATTTGCATTGTCATGGCAGAAAGTGAACAGAACAAAGGTAAGAGCAGCAAAAATTAAGAACGATAGAATAGAATAAAATACTGTACCAACAGGACAGTATAAAAACTACACTATACAATCTAGAAATATCACTAGTTATATTTATTCAGTTTCATATACGTTAAAGGGGAATTCCACAGACTTTTCAAATTTTCCCAGATATCTGAGATTTTGTTTTACAATAGTGTGAGATCAGGTTTTGGCCCAAAACATATTTTAATATACATGAATGGTAAAGGCGTAGATGCTAACTACTAAGGTCTGCTTGAAGTGGACTTTTATTTTAAAAATGTTTTATATAACCGATGAAATACTCCTTTAAGTAGCGTTTTTTTCACAGGTTTTTGCCAAGCTACCTTCATGAGGTGACTTTTATTTGTAGCCAATTAGCATGCAAACATAGACTTTTTTAAAACCATTTTTAATTATTTTATTACTTGTTTCCTTTTGCTGTTGAACAACACTTGAATTGTTTTGCTATTGCTCATGTCTTTCACATTCATCCTTGAGCATTATATCTAAAATTATTCAGAAAAACAAAAGATTGTGCTATTGTCACGTGCCAATATGCACGGTTTCTTTTTTTTTTTTTTAAGGATTTCTGTTCTTTTTGGGGTGGCGGTAATTTTTATTTATAACTCTCCACTTTGGTAGCAGCTTCTTGACTTCTGCTGGAGTCATTATTTTCAGTATGTGAATGTATATATTTTTCAATGTGTTGCTGTAGCACCGTGCAGTACACACTCCCACCTGCAGGTGTAGACGGGTTCTTTCATATTCTGCAGTTCTCAGTTCCGTCCGTGTGACCAGGCGCCGCCGGAAAGGCTGTAACAATTTCTTTTTTTGACACGTAGTTAGCCAAGTTGGCGGTTCTCCCCAGTCCAGGTAAGACTGCTTTTCCAGAGGGCTACGAGGGAAAAAAATACAGCTGTGTTAAGGTGCCAGAATGTCACTTTTGTGTAGATCTTAGTTGTATTCCTCTTCAGGGAGCAAACGCGCTGGGGGTGAGGGTTTGAAGCCTTATAGAAAGTCCGTTAGCTTCCTAGCGCAAACACTAACAACAGTTTCCATCTAACAACCTTCCCGAGTTTCTTTTAAAACCAGCTTTAAAGTCATGATTAACGGGATTATAAGTTGCTAGCCCGTTTGGTAATGAAGGCTTCACACCAAATTGCAACTCCTAAGACAATCACTGACAGCAGTGAGTAAACTACTTTAACTTGCCATTTCACCTACCCCTGCGTGGCCGTTCTCATCCCAGGTAGCTTTGTTCATGTTCTTGTAAGGCCAGATAATGAGACACTCGGTAGTTAAGGCCATCAGGGATTTCTGCGTCAGGACGTTTTCATCCTGCTCTTTTAACTCAATAAAGCCTCTAAATAACTTATCTTTCACATTGCACATTCCTTAAACCTTATTCGTTATGCAGTTTTGGGTTTTACCTTGAGACTTACTTCGTCACTTCGTATAACGCTGCATTTTAGCCTTCTGACATCCAGTTCTTGCACAAATCACATTGTAATTTGTTTTAAGTGATTGTAGTACAATCATGTGTCTTCACTAGCTAGTGTTTGAGTCAGAAGAGCTGTCTACATTTGTTGTAGCTTAACCAAGTACTTAGAATCGTGCCTAAACCTTTCTTCCACTGCATTGAGTGATGTACAGCTAACACTTTTTTCTCTTCTCTTCTAGTAGGCGACTTGCAATGTCAGGGTTTGACAGCTTCAACACAGACTTCTATCAGTCTAGCTATAGTGTCGATGACCAAAACGCAGGAGGATATGGCTACAGCAACACAGAGGACCCATACAAGTATGTCTCATTGGCCAAAAAAAACCCCACCTACCTAAAACTATGCTTGGTGGAGTGCTGTGCGATTTATCCTACTATATTTAGCATCAGCTTAGAATTGCTATTAAGCAATTCTATTAAGGGTTGTAACATGCTTTCGCTCTGTTAGAAACACATACTCTGTAGGTTTATCTACAGACCACTGTCTGTTGACACTATTTGTTTCAGTTTCTTGGTTTGGATATGTTTGGTTCGTGGACAAGTTTCAACCTGGCACCAACATCTATATAAACTCGACTGCTGTGACTGATACTCATACTACTGCCATAACACTACTACATCAGTCATTCCTGTATTGCGCATGATCCTCTGCCCAAATGTGTGGTCACCAGTGGTCCTGTGTTCAGAACCTGAACAATGATAAATGGCACAGAGGGTGGCTGACAAAATATTGCTTTGTTGCATTAAGCCTTAGAGAGCAAGGACTGACCTAGTATCTTTTGCTCTTCATGTCCTAACAAATCTGTTTTTCTGAAACGCTTAGAATGTTTTGTGTGTGCCAGAACTGCTAATGGTACCACTGAGGTACCCTTGAACAAGGTACTGTCCCCCACTCACTGCTCCCCAGACACCCCTCATTGGTGGTAGCCCAAAGCTTCACTTGGTGAATGGTTTAAATGCAGAGAAAGAATTCCACATTGTTCACACTGTGTGCTGTGGTGTTCTGTGCTCACACGTGACTATGGGAAACTTTATTTACTTTACACATAGGTCATATGGCCAGTACGACTATTCACAACCTATGGGCTATTCAACACCCCCGGGGATGATGCAGCCACAGCAGCCCTACACAGGCCAGATCTACCAACCCACACCCGCCTTCACACCCGCCTCCTCACAGTCCATGTACAGCAGCAGCTTCGAGGACGAGCCACCACTCTTGGAGGGTAAGAGAGACTGATTTGTTTGTTGTATGTAAGGACAAGTAGTAAACCTATCAGAGGTTAGTTGTAAATTTTATAATATGGTGACAGTCAGAATACAACAGTGTGCCATCTGACAGGCTGTCACAACAATAGCTATGTCAGTCTACTTATAAAGGTAATGAGAGGGCTTTCCTTGTCTAATTTTGCACAAAGTGCTTTAAATTCATTGACAGTGATAAGGATGGGATGGCTGTAGTTAAGGTTTAAATTCAGGGGGTCCTTGGATTACCACAGTCTCCATATGACGTTTTGAGTTTACAATGCTCACTCCTGTAAATATTTTTAAAAACATGAGTGTTTCAGCTTACGCTGTTAGCATCGTACTTACGGACTACGTAGACGAACTAGTTTGGTTGCGCACAACGGAAGGATACGCAGTAACACTGTGTTGGTGTCCCCCAGTATGGTAAAGTGTACGAGTACAGTATATTCATGTCCTTTTCTTTTTTCTGTGGCTTAATTGTGTTTTTATGTTCTAGATTAAGATTTTACAACTGTGTTAGGATCGGTAAGTGACATAGGCTAGGGTGTGTTTCGACTAACACTAAAATTCATGCTGCATCACTGTTGTAGGAACAAATGTGTCGTAACCCGTGGACCCCTTGTTAATGAAATCTTGTAAAAAGTCAGTGGTGTTCTTATGGTAAAATAATTTATTATATAACAATGTTTTAAATAATAACTTATTAATATTGTTGTTGTATTTGTTGGTTACATTGACCTCATCCTGGGCTAAAACAAATTCATCCTGATATTTGCTGGGGGATTTGACTGATTGGGTTCAGTAATATTTTTTCACTTGAGCTTCACTTGCATTGGAACAGGTTTTATGTAGGGTTGCCATAATAATTTATATGGGGCAACTTTGGTCTAACTTACTCCAGGTCTGTGTGTTCCTTTGAGACTGGCTTGCTTTTGTGCGGTGTTGTGAGAAATCTGTTAGCTGGGAGACTCACACAGCCCTTACTTAATAGGCATTTCATTTCCTGTGGGGAATTTGTGATGTCACATGTTTTCTGTATCCCCTGTATTACTTTATTGAATTGGATATACTATTGTCAGTGCCAGTGCTGATATCTTCTCAACCATGCTGCCTGGCAGTCAGTCATATTTGGTAGGTTCAAGCAGTTCAATTCATAACCCATTGCCTTCAACAAAAGCCAGAGTTTTAAGAATGACTCATTGCTTTGTGGAAGCTCTTAAGCTCAGCCAGAGGGCATATTCTGTGTGATCTCAAGCCCATATCACAGCACTCTTTAAGGCAGGTAGTCCTAGTTAAGACAAGCTGTCCCAGTTCCCCATTACTGTGCTTTAAAATGGGTCATGAATCAACAGTCGCATTCAGCAGAGCACAGAGAGACAGCGTAAAGTGCTGATGTGTGTGTACTTTATATATTAATCTAATATATAATGTATCTAATCTAATGTATCTAATCTTTTAAGTCTGATGGACTTAAAAAGTGGCCTATTTTTAAGCCACAATATGGCTAGATTCAAGTTGGAGTAAAGAGCATCAAAAACATTTGTCTTGGGTAAGTAGGTTTGATCCCTGCTAGTTTTGCATGCTAAATGTCTGCTTCTTGTCAGTGTGTGGTAGATCTTGCCACTTAATGTGACTAAGAATCACGTACTTTGACAGCAAAGGACCTTTATATGGACCACAATGCAAATGCTGGAAGCAAATTAGTATTTTAGCATCAGCTAAAATGTTAGCAAACCTGTGAGAATGTCCCACTTAAGTGAAACCAAATTCTTAACAAGACCTGCTGAATAAATGACACCATGAACTTCTCACCATCAACTGAAAGGCACACAGAAGGGCATTCACGCAGAACATCTGAATAGCTGTGGCCAGCTTAGATTACTATAAACATCAGATGCTGAGTGATTGTGTGGGCACCTTGGCTGAGCCCAAGGCTAAGACTGGAAGTGGACAGGCCCTCAATAAGAGCTGCATGCTCACTTAGGCTTTGAACATTGCTGGATTTTGATGGTGGCTTTGAGAGGCATGATTTGAGGCTCAAATTAGAATGTTATACTTTTGTCTATAACAAATTTGTTTTGGACATGTAATGATATTTGTAATTACTTGCTCATTTAGAAAGAGCAAATATGTTCATGTGTTTTAAATTAGAACCAAATATGCCAGCTTTCTCATTTATTTATACAGACAGACATAAACTTCAGTTCTTTCTGATTTAGCTTTTCTTGTTTTTTGTTCCCTTTCTCTAGTCCATTGTTTTAGAACACGGGGCCTTTAGTCATGTCACGTCATGCCACTGTTCTCAAAAGCTTGCTTACAGTAATTAATTAACTTCCATCTTGACACAGTTTTGACTGACCTGACACAAATTGGTCATTGCATCATGTCCCCTGTGCCTTTCAGAGTTGGGAATCAACTTTGACCACATTTGGCAGAAAACTCTAACAGTGCTACACCCAATGAAGGCAGCAGATGGCAGCATTATGAATGAAACGGATCTGGCTGGACCAATGGTGTTCTGCCTGGCCTTCGGGGCCACACTACTGCTTGTAAGTGGCAAGGATGACTCAGTACTGGAGTCTTTTTCTAATTATAAGGATATGTTTTAAGGACTAAATGCTCAGACAGTTAGAAGTTTTGGGACTGACAGAAATGTACTGCTCTTTCATGGTATGATACAGCTTGTAGCAAATCTTACATTTTATTCTGTGTTTGTGCTGTAGACCGGTAAGATCCAGTTTGGCTATGTGTATGGAATCAGTGCCATTGGTTGCCTGGGCATGTACTGCCTCCTCAATCTCATGAGCATGACAGGCGTCTCGTTCGGCTGTGTGGCCAGTGTTCTGGGCTACTGTCTGCTACCCATGATCCTGCTTTCCAGCTTTGGTGTTCTCTTCTCCTTGCAGTGAGTACATTATATGTCTGTAAGCAGCATGCTAATAATGGCTGGTAGTTAGCATTCTTGTAACATCACTTTTAGCTTGATGAACAGAGAAAGGTGTCACACTGTAGAAAATGACCATGGAATATAAGCTTGGTGGCTGATGCAAGCAATGCTAAATAGTTAACTACACATATTTTCAGTTAATCAAAGCACACAAATCTAGTTTTGAGTAGAAAGGCACTTATTTAAATTTAATTTTATTTAGTACTTCACGAGATTATTTTAGATTCTCTTTCTGGTCTCGCTTGCTGTAAGTAACATACACTTTATTCATACTGTTTTATGCACACTAGGTCAAAAGCCATGTATTTATTTTCCAAGTGAAAATGAGTGTGCATCCTATACAGAAAATGCACTTAAATATGGCATTGTCCTGCTCTTTCCCTCAGTGGAGAAGGCTCCAACATTTTTCTTAAAATTGAAAATGTATTAAATGCAGTCCATTTCCTTTAGAATAATGCTGATACAAGAAAGCCTGGTACAGAGAGACTTTCAGAGTAACTCCTCTAATTTGACGACCTCCTGTGTATTTCAGAGGCATGTTGGGTATCGTCTTAACAGCTGCCATCATTGGCTGGTGCAGCTTCTCAGCTTCCAAGATCTTCATCTCCGCTTTAGCAATGGATGGTCAGCAGCTCCTGGTGGCCTACCCTTGCGCTCTGCTCTATGGAGTCTTCGCCCTCATTTCCGTATTCTGAACACACTCTGCAGGACATGCCCGTCAACATACACTTTTACTCAAGGGCCACTTTGTTATGGGATGTGTCAACAAAGCCTAGTCCAGTACCTCCTCCCATGTAGTGTTTTCCATATTTAACATCTACCAGAAGGGGATGACCTTTTCCCCTCTAGGTCCCCAGCATTATTTCTGATTTTAAGTTTTTAAATAGGGAAGAAGGCTACACGAATTGTCCCTAGCCCCTACAGAAGTTGAGAAACTGAGAGATGTACAATGGATTGCAACATACATAATCAATACACTCCTCAGTCCTCTGCCTCTTATTACACACTTATGTTTGTGTTCTTAAAGAAAATTGTTGCTACTTCAGTGTACGTTTCATTCTCATTAAGGAACCAAATGATATGTTTTGTTTTTTTTTATCACTCAAATTCCACTGAACATGCATTGATTGTTCAGCATGTTTGTTCAAAAGCTGTGGCCAATAGACTCGGCCTGAATGCTGAGCATCTGACAAGGATCACATGCAAAGTGGCTGCATGGTGACTCATAACCCCCCGTTTAAAAATGAGAGGTTCAGGGGCGCTTTTTTTTTTTTTTTTTTTCCACACAACACCTTGCAGAAATGCAGCAAGCCCTACCCCTCTCTGCAGTTAAATCAAAGTTTCAATCCCTTATTTGATATCAATACCCAAGGCCTTTCATCTCCACTGGAAGAATGAGCATCCAAGGCAGGGTAAAGGTTCAATTAATTTACTAATCACTCATCTTGGATGCAACTGATTGAGGTGTCTTTGCATTTGTTTATCTATTGAGGTAGCAGAAACAGGGACCTGGTGCAAATGTTCAAAAGCCATTTTGCTGAGGATCAGTTTGGGTCTTGCATATTTCGGAAGAGCTTCTCTCTTTCAAGCTGTGTACTGCAGATATTGGGAAGCCAAGGCCTCAATCTCTTCTCCCACTATATTTATACACAGTATAAATTGTTTTGTATGTACAGAGCAGTCAAGCAGTTTATATCTCTTGTCTTGTGGAAACTATTGTGATTGTTTGATTAACTGTTCGACTTGTGTTCTTTCATGGGCCATTTTACCAAAATAAACAGACAAGCTTCAGTTGAACGTGCCTGAAAGCCCCTCTTTTGTATTCAGCTTGATGAACCAGTTACACAGTTCAACAGGTCAAAATCATCAGAGATAAGTTTGTGGGTTTTGTAGTGTTTTTCATGCTGATTTCAAATCTGTGTTTAGTTTTTCCCTACAGTTTTTGTGTAGCATATAATAATTATATTATAAGCATATTTGAAGAAACAGTGGTAACTGACTGAGACTGATCATTATATCTATGCCACAGTGTGTGGCAATCTGACTTTGCACTGAAAATATTGAAACAGTTACTTGATTGGTGCCTGTGGTTTAATTAAAAACACATGCAAGTCTATTGCAAATCTAATATTACTCATAATTCAGAAAGTTGATGTGTCTGAAAAAAACTGAAAGCAGATCTGAAATCAGCATGAAAAACTGGTTTAGAAAAGTGTGTTGTGGTTTCTGATGATTACAAAAAAATTGCTGACCTGTGTTATTAATCAGCTATTTTGGTCTGTGACTTTTGTGATAACAGCTGAGCAGACCCTTTAATGTCCGCATAGAAAAATGGTACTATTTATTAAATGTCAGCATATGAGCTAGATAAGGGTCTGTTTTGTATACTGGGGCCTTTTTAAAGATTCAAGCTCTGAAAAACAGCTGGGAGAATTAGCCCAGTTCAGTTTTCTCTGCTGTCATGTTGCACAACACCTCAGGCAATAAAGTTTTGTTTTTTGTGGTCAGTTTAGATTAGGTTGTAAGATCCCAAAAAGAAGATTGGCCATCAGCATGGCTGGGCTTTCCACTTTCAGTGGAGAGTAAGGTTGTCACAGCCAGCGCTGAGCATTTTTTCCTACTATAGTATGGTGTTTGGTGAGTGATTGCATAAATATGTTTACTCTTGGCTAAGAGAGTGTATTATGAACCTTGCATTGTTTCAGTAAGATTTGACTGACTGCTCTGAAATTGTACCACTAAAATGTCTACACAATACTGTTTAAAGTGATAGTCAGGAAGTGAACTTTATGGTAGTTTCAAACTGTTCAAAACTGTCCAAAGCACCCAGCACATTGTTTTGGATGGTGTGTGTATAGTGGCCAAAAAAACTGCAATCCAATTATACCAGTTTAGATGATGGATCGTCCAGCTCTAGTCACAGGCCTTGAGTGGGTTGACCACCTTTTCCACAGACAACACCAGTGTTCTTTGATCAGAGTTCTAAAGGACTACCGAACTGGACATATTGTTGTCCTGCTCAAACAATCCTGATTCAGCTTGCCAGTGAATTCTCCAACCCCAATGAACTGAAGCAGCTGGCTCCAGTGCAACACTTTACTCTTCTCTTTTTATTGATTCTATGGCCGAAGTACTCCTGAGGCAGAGTGAGATATGGCACCGCAGGTTCTGGGAGATGAGATTCATAAAGTCATTTAAAACTATGGGAGCTCCACTGCCGGTGGTGCACAGTATTTGGATTTCGGCATTTGTCTTTGCATGAAGGTAATGAATGTTTTTCCACTTATTTTGCTCCATTAAACATTTTTGGAACCATTTTGATCATTTGAGAGACTCAAAATAATAGTGAAATTCATGTGCGTATGTTCAGATAAATATTGTTCCCCAAGAGAGCTGAGCTGTCATACGATGCTTGCTGCGTCCAGGCCATAACTGGCCCCTTCTAAGTATCTGAGCATCTGTTACTAATGAAGGGCCTCTGCTTTGCAGGAGCAGTCTGTGCACTCAACTCTTACTCACGCAACTAATCTGGTCCTTTAACAAATCAATTTAAGGCATGTGGTCCGTGCATGCGATCCAAACGAACTAATCACGATAGTCATGTGTTGTGCCTTGAAGACTGTAGACTCAACTTTTTGTGTTGCAGTTGCTAAGGAATGAGTATGTCGGGTTAATTGAGGACACAGGCTGATATATTACCATTAAACCCATGAAATCTCGAAGAGATCATGCTATTAAACTTGACCTTGAAATCAAAATTCATGTTTTTTAAATTATTTTTAAAATTTCCATTAAGCACAATTTGTCATATTTAACGACTAAACTCTGTAATGTTTAGTCAATATGTGGTTACCTTTGGCCTCCTTTACAAAATGCAACTGGTCAACAAGCACCAGTGGGTGGGGCAAATAATATTAACCAATAATATAATGTTTAAACTTCTCTAACTTCCTCAATCCCCTCCACACACATCAGCGAAAACGCTCAGCCATCTCTAAGACACTAGCTGTACTGCTTTCCACTAAAATGCTTCACAGTACGTGTCGGTGAAAGGCTGAATATTCTTAGGTTAGCAGGAAGAGAAATACTAGATAAACAGAGGCTCCCTCTTTTAACTCATTGTAATAAGGGCATTGTATTGATTAGCGCACATGACAACAACCTCTCTGCTAATTACTAAGTCCCCATGCAAGGTTTCCTTTAATAGAACCTATCCAACCTATCCTCTTTTGACTTCTTCATTGTTGAATGAAACCCATTAGATGGCAGTGTTGAGTCTGTGATCGTTCCAGCTCTCTGTCAGGCTAGATCTGAGGATGGCCATCTACAGCAGAAGTTGCAAACTAGAGTGCCAGCTGTGGAAAGAACTTCTCTGGCAGACTGATCCACAGAGAAGCCATCAGGAGTATGTCTATACTTGAAATGCCTAAAGATATGCAGTGATAAAGTTATAATAGCTTTGAATGGGAAATAAAAGAACTTGTGCCCTTGGCCATGTGTCAGTTTAGCTGGGGAACTACAGTTAACTTCTGATATGTTTTGTTTACTAGGGCTGTTCAATGCAGCTCTTGTAGAAGTGTCATGTTGAAGGTTTTTACAGACAGTAGGCGCTTTACTCCTCAACAACTTTTACAGGTCAAATAACAGCACAGGCCCAGGAGGCTGGAAACCAAGCCTGACCTTTAGCTATCAAGGTAACACTGGTTGTAGATTTCCCTTTTTTGTCACTTGGTCCCAGAGTGCAATAGTGAACCAGCAGAGTTTTACTGTGTGGATGAAGGAGATGCATTGCTTTCTCCTAGCATGTTCAGACGTGAAAGATGAAATGGAGACGCATGTGTTATAACCCTGGCTGACTGCTGGGGTTATCATGCACGCTAGGAAATCTACCATATAGGCTACCTTATAAACATTGAAACTGATGTAATAATTGAGTGAAAATGCAGGAATCACAAAAAGGGAACTTTTAGTACTAGTTTAGTTCAGAATGAACTGTTAACATGTGTATAGTCAGATGCCTCAGTAGGCCCCGTTGACATTTTTGATTTGCCACTTCTGTCATTTAAGTAAATATGTTTTCAGTTTAACCAACACAAAAGGGCAATTCAAAGGCATTTTTGTATCCCTGTCCACAACTCAAACCATAACTGCCATACATGGGTCTTATTATAGACCACTTCTGCTGGTCTGTTCACTGCAAAATTGTAACACAAAGTAAAAGGCAACAAATATGTTAATGGAGAATGATATGACCCTCGCTATGAAGGAATAGTAAAAAGTCTGTAAAATGTCTTTCCTGACTCTAAAGGAATTGAGCTTCCTAAGGAGGTACTGCCGCTGATGACACTTGCTGGGAATCTCCTCTGTGTTGGAGGAGAATTTCAGCAGGTGGTCGAAGATGGTGCCCAGATATTTGTACTCCTCAACTAGCTCCACAGGCTTCCCATGGATGAAGGAGGTAACTGCTGTAGCCAGGTCCCTCTGCTTGTTGGTGAAGGTCACCACCATCTCCTTGGTTTTGCTGATGTTCAATTCCAGACGTGAGATGTCACACCAGTCCACAAACTCCTGCAGAACCTGACCATGGTTGTGTGAGGGGCCTGACAGCAGAAACAGGAGGACTGTATCGTCAGCGTACTTCACCAGAGGACAGTTGGGCTGTGTGGCTCTGCAGTCATCCGTGTATAAGATGAAGAACAGAGGAGACAGCATGCAGCCTTGGGGCGACCCAGTCGAGGTGTACCAGAAGTCAGAGAGAATGTTGTTAACCAGTACTCTCTGTGATCTGTTGGTCAGAAAGTCCAATATGCACAGGATTAGATGGTTGTCCAGATAAAAGTTTAGTAGCCAGAATGTGGGGTTGCAAAGTGTTGAAAGCTGAAGAGAAGTCAGCAAATAAAGATTCTGACTGAAGAGTTAGGTAGCTCCAGATGTTTGTGCATGGTGTCTATGATGAATGATTTTGCATCATCAACACATCTCTCTGTGCGATATGCAAATTGAAGTGGGTCCATCTGGGAGTTGGTGATTCTGATGATGTGGTGTTTTACAACCCTCTCCATAGCTTTTAGCACTAGAGAGCCACGGGCCGAAGATCATTAAGGTCTTTGGTTGTGCTTTTTTTGGGAATGGGATGACTGTGGAATGCGCTAGGGGACTATACCGCTGTCCATGGAGCTCTGGAACAAGGTCTTGAATACGCCACCTAGTTGCTGAGCACAGTGCCGGTGAAGATGAGTGCAGAGTGAGCAGCATATGCAGAATATGCAGTGAGCAGCTTTAGTACAGTAAGTAAACTAAAGACCAGGTAATAAAATCAGATGCTTATCATATAAATTGATTTATTGTGCATTGAGCCATTAGATGTCTTGGGGTAAAAAATGTTTATTGTGGTTAGAACTGATTGTCCTGTACTGTTCCACAGAAGAAAGAAGGGAGAACAGTTTGTATGCAGACATGTTTGAAACCGTGATTTTTAGGATGAACATGGACCATTAGGATAGTTCAGAGGGGCCAGCAGGGATCATTGTGACCTTGGGGGCAATGTTTTTATACAGTAATAAATGAGATGGAGTGCTATTCTATGAGACAGTATCACTGTAATTATATTGATTTATATATACCAGCCACTTTAACAGATAACAAATAGTAACTAGACTGCATTTCCACTGTCAAAATGCAGTGTGCTTGCTCAAATGCAGTACACAGCGTTAGTGTTAGCATTAGCATCAGTGTTAGCATTAGAATTAACATTCATATTAGCATAGCATTATCTTAGCATTAGCATAAAGCAATAGAGATAGCATAGCATTAACATAGCATTAGCATAAAATTAGCATAGCATTAGCGTTAGTATTAACATTAGCATAGTGTTAACATTAGAATAGCGTTAACATTAGCATAGCATTAGTGTGAGTCCCAATACTTTTGTCCACATAATTTTGTATGATTGGCTGTCCCAATACTTTTGATCATATTCATCAGTTTAAACAGGTGTGACTTTGGGGGCATGGCCTGAGGTCTTCTTCTGAAACCGCATTCATTTCAATGGGGTTAAAAATGAATGGAAGTGAATGTGGGGAAAAAGGGATGAGTGAAAGACAAGAAAAACATGAGTGCAGGTCATCACCGAACGCGTTTGTGTGTTGGGGAAGTTGGCCTGAGGTATCACATGAAGTTTTGTGGGTTTCAGACAAAGCATGTCCGAGCAGGACTATCTGAAAGTTCAGGGTGCCGAAACTGAAACTGAAACACTAAAATCCCTGAAAACAATTCAGGAGTTCTCATGCAAACACATTCTCATGCAAACAGCCACAGCTACATGTTTGTGAGGAGACTGACCAATACCTAGTCTTTCAGTTATACCAAATAATGACAAACACTAGAGGTAATAAATTAGGGAATACCCTGTAACTGGAAGTGAGCAGCATTTAAAAGTTATGGTGGTTCTATGTTGTACTGCTCTGTTTTGACTAAATGAGTACATCTGTTGTGTTTAAAGACAGATTCATTTACAAAAGACAGTTTTGCACAAAAGCTCCTTATTAACCCATTAATTATGGACTTGTTCAGGAACGTACTCTAGAGTCCATTCAACTCAAAACACATGTGATGACAACCAGGCATTATAATGAATATCATCTTGTTCAAAAAGCAAGAGTCAAAAGCGCCTTACTGGAAAAAAACAAAATTCTCCTGAAATCAAACAAACTGTTTATACCCACTGCAAGGGCCAGAGCTCCTTTTCTGACAAACGGAAAATGCAGTCTTTCCAGTTTAAATATTACAATAAAGCCAGATGACTTTCCTCAGAACACGGTTAAACTAGAAAACATTTTGCGGAGCCAAATTTATGCGGAGGGGGGG
>JBBPCX010000023.1:2452142-2474032 GCA_037974365.1 Hydrocynus forskahlii | reverse complement strand
GTTTTGAATATATTTGGCCATTTTAAAATCCCGTTTTATAAACCTTAACCTTAGCTAAGCCAGGCTAAGCTAGCAAACCTATGCATTCCTGTGTTCAAGTCAGCCTCCAAACAACGTTTTGGCTAAATGTAGGCAGTAACTACACTGCATTCCAAATTATTATGCAAATTATATTTTTCTCTGATTTTCCTAAATAGTTGATGCAAATGACAGTCAGCATAATTTTCAAGTCATCAGCAATTAGAATATAATTCAAATGTTACTAAACAAACCTCGTAACAGTATTTATTTCAAAAAATAAAAAACCTTTAAATGCACTGTTCCAAATTATTACACACAACAGCGTTTCAAAACATTTTATAGGTTATTTGTTGAATTTGCATATTAGGAGGTCATATTTACTGAGATTAACAGTTATTTCAATCAAAAACAAATTAACAGGACCCCTTATTAATAGGACACCTTATTTGATAGCAGCTTCACAATTCTTGCATTCATTGAACTTGTAAGGGTTTGGAGAGTTTCTGCTTGAATTTCTTTGCAGTTTGTCATAATAGCCTCACAGAGCTGCTGTCTGGATGTGAACTGCCTCCCACCCTCATACATATTTGTATGCTCCAACATTTCTCAATAGGATTGAGACCAGGGGAGGAAGGGGACACACCATGAATTCCTCTCCTTTTATGCCCATGGCAGCCAATGATGCAAAGGTATTCCTTGCAGCATGAGATGGTGCATTGTCATGCATCAAGATGATTTTGTTACAGAAAGCATGGTTCTTACCATGAAAGAAAGTGAAACTCCACATACTTTTCAGAGGTCATTTTCACACCTTCAGGGACCCTAAAGGGGCCGACCAGCTCTCTCCCCATGGTTCCGGCCAAAACATGACTCGCTGCCTTGTTGGGACATGGAGGCCGTCCACCAACCATCCACCACTCCATCCATCTGGACCATCCAGAGTTGCATGGCACTCATGAGTGAACAAGACTGTTTGAAAATTAATCTTCATGTAGTTCTGGGCCCACTGCAGCCGTTTCTGTATGTGAGCATTGTTTAGGAATGGCTGAGTAGAAGGTTTATGCATAACTGCAAGCCTCTGGAGGATCCTACACCTTGGCATTCGTGGGACTCCAGAGACACCAGCAGCTTCAAATTCTTGTTTGCTGCTTTGTAATGGCATTTTAGCAGCTACTGTCTTAATCTGATTTATTTGTCTGGCAGAAAAACTTCCTCACTGTGCCTTCATCTGCACAAACCCGTGTGTGCTCAAATCAGCCACAAATCTCTTAACAGTACGATGATCACGCTTAAGTTTTTGTGAATTATCTAAGGTTTTCATAGCTTGTCCAAGGCATTAAACTATTTCACACTTTTTGGCAGCAGAGAGATTTTTTTTCATCCCCATATTGCTTGAAAATTATGGTCTGGTTAATAATGTGGAATGTCCTTCTTCAGTAGTTTTTCCTTTAAATTGGGCTCGCTTGGCAAACTAATTATCACAGGTGTCCGAGATTGATTTCAGTGATCTAAAGAGCCCTGAGACACAATACCATCTGTGAGTTTAATTGAAAAACAAAATATTTAATCTTTATGACACTTAATTACAATTTGCATAATAATTTGGAACATGGTGTATTAAGATTGTTGTTAACTCTTTAGTTAACTTTTCTCAAACAGTTTATGAATTAAACTTAGCTAAGCTAGCAAAGCTATGCATCCCCGTGTTCAAGATAGCCTCCAAACAATATTTTGGCTAAACGTAAGCACTATAATACGGGATTTTATAATGGATAATTATAATCAAAACAATTGTTGATCATTCAACACATTTTGAGAAAGCTGTATTGTGATGTGCGCCGTGGTAGTTTGGTAACAGATGCTGAACCGGCATCATATTGTCAAAGCTACCACTTGGTGTCATTAAAACTCAGTTGAGGTTTAATGATCCTTCAGAGGGGACAGTCAAGGTGGTTAAATTAGTTAAAGTGGCGGAGCGTGTTATCTGACAGTCAACATTAGAGCAAGCAGTCAGTGTATCTCTGCTCAATCAGTTTGTCTGGGCCACAGTTTGGAATTTGACAACCATCATTTTATGCTCTTGTCTTTAGTTGTGTTGGTCTTCCACAAACTAAGGCTGCACCACATTGCCAGACTGAACACTCTTAAATTACAGAGTGGCAACACACTGAAAAAGCTGTTCTGTTCCAAGGATTTTAGATCCAGTATATATTTAATACCGAGCCAATATAGTGATAACATAGTAACCACATAGTGTGTGTGAGAGAGAAAGGAATGAGTGAAATATTTTCAGAAATTATTTCTTAAGCCCCTGTGTATACAATAAAATTTTTGTATTTTTTGTCACTTATTGTGTCTTCATCGGAAAACCACGTATTACTTGACATGGTGCCTTCACCACTCACAGTTTGGCCTACGAACTAATCACGTGATATTGTAGTAGGAACAGCGGACTCGGGTTGAGCATATCTGCACATTGTTATGAGATGTCACTTTTCTTATACTTTTATTTTAATTTCTCTTGGTTGTGAAGGATGATCACCATTGGTGACTGAAATGAAAAAAATATTAATTAATAAATAATCTTGTCGCATTGGTGTGACGTCTATGGGTAGTGGCCGCTAGAAGCTGCAATGGTGTCATTTAGGTTATTATGAGTGAGAGTGTTCCTCTCATGTCGTTTTATGTTTACTTTGTGTTAAAAGGCCCTCGAGCCTCTTTGGTTTTGGTTTTTGTGTAGAGTCTGTGTCTTTTGTAATAAAAGCCATCAAATGGAACCTGCACCTTGCACCTCGCCTCACTCCCCCTCAGCCACAGACGTGACAATTGGTGACCATTTTAGTCACCATCTGGAGCCCTGGATAAGGAGGTTCCAGGTTTTCAAGTCTGTCTAGTAAAATAGAGTTGTCAATCGTGTCAAATGCCGCACTAAAGTTACATTCCACGAGCATGTTGTGAAGTGGTACAAAAATGGCCTTGAGAGACAGAACAAGGACCAATAAACAGACAGACAATAATCAGGGTCAAACTCAGTCAGCTGTTAGCAGGAGGAGTCCAGTTCACCTCATGGTACTAGTTGTTGCTGACTAGTATCGTAACAGGATCCCCCCCCCCCCAAAGGCGCCACTCCTGGGGGCTGAAACATACCTCCCAGTCCATACAACAGCAGAGGAGGGGAGGATGAGGGGAAAACAAAGTCCAGCCCCCAAGGCAGCGATGGAGGAGGTGGAGAAGGAAGGGACATCAGCTCAAAGACAGAGGCTGGAGTAAGAGTCACAGTCTCGGGAGTTGAGGTATCTGGAGACGGGACCATGACATGAACCACGGTGTCTGGACCGTGGCGTGAACCATGGCATCTGGAACTGGGACTGCGGCGTGAACCACGGCATCTGGAGCAGGAACAGCCGGTGCAAAGACCAGTGCAGGGTCAGGAGCCGAGGCGGTCGGTGCGGAAACCAGTGAAGGTACAGGAGCTGGGGCTGCCGGTGCAGAAACTGGTGCAGGGTCAGGAGATGAGGCAGCCGGTGCGGAGACCGGTGAAGATTCAGGAGCTGAGGCTGCTGGTGCGGGAACCGGCGCAGGGTCAGGTGCTTAGGCGACCAGTGCGGAAACCAGCGTAGGATTAGGAGCTGAGGCGACCGGTGTGGGAACCGGGGCTGAAGCTTGAGCGGCCAGTGCGGAGACTGGCGCTGGAGTCAAGGAGACCGGTTCGGAGACCGGCGCTGGAGTCGAGGGGGCCGGTTCGGAGACCAGGGCTGGAGTCAAGAGGAGCGGTTCAGAGACTGGCACTGGAGTCAAGGAGACCAGTTTGGAGACTGGTTCAGAGACCAGTGCTGGAGCTTGGGTGACTGGTGCGGAGACCGGTGCTGAAGTCGAGGAGACTGGTTCGGAGACCGGTGCTGGAGTCGAGGAGACCGGCTTGGAGACCAGCACTGGAGCTTGGGCGACCGGTGTGGAGACCAGTGCTGGAGTCGAGGAGACCGGTTCGGAGTCTGGTGCTGGAGCTTGGACGTCACGGGAGAAGAGCCACAGGCTGGAACCAAAGGGTTGAAGCCGTGCGCTGAATCCACAGGAAGAGATCTGCACACTTGAGTCACTGGGAGAGGGTTGTGCACCTGATTCACTGGGAGAGAGCGGTGCGCTTGATCCATGGGCAGAGAGCTGCGAGCTGGAACGACTGATGAGTTACAAACAGGAGGCTGAAGTGGCCGTGGAGCCGGCGTGGGAATAGCCGTCAGTACTCTCTCCGGAGCCAAAGTTTCTTGAACTGAGCTGAGTTGGATTGGGCTGAATTAGACTGAGTTGAGTAGGATCGACCTGAAGTGAGTCAAGGTGAGTTGAATCAGGTCAAATTGAGTTGATTTGGACTGAGTGGAGCTGGACTGAGGGCAGCTTGACGGAGTGGAGCCGGGCTGAGTGGAGCTAACTGCGGTGGACTAAGCAGAGGTGGACTGAGCAGAGGTGAACTGAGCAGAGGTGAACTGAGCAGAGGTGCGGTGAATTGGGTCGAGCTGAGTTGGTTCAAGGTAGATTGGGTTGGGGTGAGCCGAGTAGGGTGGCGCTGAGTTGAATTGAAAGGAGCAAGGCTGAGAGGAGCTGAGCTGAAAAGAGCTGGGCTGAGGGGAGCTGGGCTGAGAGGAGCTGGGCTGAGCAGAGCTGGGCTGAGCTGAGCTGGGCTGATCCAGGTTGAGTTGGGTTTTGCTGCCACGGGAGGAGCTGACTGGCGTGCTGTAGCCGTCAGAGAAGATGAGCTGCTTTCAGCCATCATGGGAGCTGCCATCTTGGATCCGCCGCATCCCGTTTGCAGAGGAAATGCTGCAGGAGCTGAATAACGTGATTCGGTTGCTGGATGAGCTGAATGGCGGGCTGCAGCCATAGGTGGGGCTGAAAAGCGTGCGGCAGCCATCAGAGAAGCTGATTTACTTTCAGCCGTCATGGGGGCCGCCATCTTGGATCTGGTTTGGGATCCCCTCCGCCCTCTGGGGATTTCTCGCCATGTTGGAGATGGGAAGGTCTGCAAGCAAACCCTGCAGATCGAAGATTACAGGCTGGTCCTCCAATCTACCACTCCAGCCATACATTAGCTCGTCCTCCTCCGAGCGAATGTACTCCAGGATCTCCGGAGGGTCGTACCGACTCCCTCCTTTCGGTTTCTTCCACCGAGTCCCATGCTGGCCAGGCGTCGAGCTGCCGGGACTCATGTTCCAGTCTGCTGTGCCTTGGTGATGGGAACATTCTGTCACAGCATTGACCAGATAGAAAGGAATAGAAAGAGGCACAGGCGCAGACTGCCATACTGAAGGTGATTTATTTACAACTAAGGACAGAACCAAAACAGAACAGAAAACTGGCACAGGGGCCAAACACTATGACTACACACAAAGAATAAGGACACAGACTGAGACTCAGGTGAGTGTATGCTCCCATGACAAGAACTAAGGACAGAACAATTTAAATACCACGAGAGACAAAACAAGGACGAATAAACAGACAGACAATAATTAGGGTCAAACTCAGTCAGCAGGAGGAGGACCCTTTTCAGTCGCTGACTGGTATCGTGACAAAGAAAATGTGAAGGAAAACCGGATTCGTACTGTACAGTTTACACTGAACTCCCACAGTGCTAGAATCTAAATACCGATGTTTCCCCTGTATAGACTGTACTCTAGTTCATGTACATGCACTGGTATGTGCTGTCATTCTCTTAGGTATAAGCAGGGTAAATACAGTAATAAATGAATTTATTGTACTAAAAATACAGGGCTTTAAGATGAACAAAACGAAAAACACGAGAACACTCAAGACACTCCATGGGGGAAATTCTGGACTGCAGCTATGTCAAAGGGCAGCAGCCAATCAGCAGCAAGGAGAAATAAATAGCTTGGTATGTATTATAATGTTGGCTGTGTTTCCAAGTAATAGGAGAACTGAACATTATTTACAGTCTATTTATGTCTCAAACTAGTCTCAAACATTAGACTATTTAACCATAACATTTTTCTTGTTAAACATTTATATAGCTGTTTAAACTTAAATTAGTAATTACATTTGTGGTTAAAGTCATTCTGATATTTGATTCTCAGTGAATCTGTTCCCCATCTCATGACATGCACAATTCCTGTCAGCCTTCTTTATTGGTCAGCTTTTGACTGCAGGGATACTGTTGACACGAGGCCAGTTTCATCAACAATTCTTAGCTTAGTTGTAACTTTTAACTAGGTTTTACTGAAACCTTGTTTAGACAGGACTTAGCTAGGACCAGTCACATTATGCGTTAATGTGAAAACATACTTTAGAGCTGCTAAGCAACCTGGGTTACTAAGCTAAACTACCACAGTGCAAATCTCAAATCGATTAAATTAATAAATCAATCAATCAACATCTATCAATTTTGAGTTAACTAAAATTTTAAATGTATGGGCATATGTGTAGATATCTAAAAGTGTGCAACAGAGCTTTTACAAGCAAATAACTGGCTTGTAACTGCTAAATCTTTAAGTAGGGAGTAGTGCAAGAACATGTATGCTTAATCAGAAGAGCAAGTGTGATTTACAACAGAGTACATCAGGAGCAGAGATGCTATCTAAATAGAGCCTTCAGGAGGTTTTTGAGGGTAGACAAGTATGCGGCTGCTCTTGTCAGCCTTTGACCGCTCACTCCACCAGTGGAGAACCACAGAAGAGAAGTGCCTGGACAGGGTTTGCCTTGTGGTTAGGGATGGCAGAGGCAGACGATGTTCCCTGGAGGAGCGGAGGGAGTAAATAGGAACATAAGGCTCAATGATGGGATTAAGGTCGCTGGATGCAGAACCAGATGTCACTCTGTAGGCAAGAGTTAGTGACTTGAAATTAATTTGGCCAGCCATGGGTACCCAGTGTAGATCAGTGAGCAGTGGAGTGACATGCAATCTTTTGGGTTGGTTGAGAATATAGAATGTTTTGGCCTGGACTGCTTCACATGAAAATTAGTCAAAACAGAGGTCATTTATATATCAGTCCTAAAGACACAGTAATAAAAACTGTTACTTTTAACTGTTTAATTCTGGTGAACAGCAGTAAAGAGAAGTTGGAAAATGATCATATAAAAAAAAACAGTTTTCAGGACACAAAACCTAACTGATATCATAGCAGACTTCCAGGAAATGTAGTATATGGGCCCTTTAATGTAGATCCCAGTTATGTGACTATCAAAAGAGATGTGTTAAATACAACAAATAGTGGCTATAACATTTGTATTTGTGTAGTTCCTGTATATCTGTATTATTCTATTGTTTTCTTCACTGTAATACAGGTAGATTGGTCAGTTTGGTCATTGCACTCAGAATCATGTTACTGCCACATGTCACATGACAGTGCTCATCTATTCATTCTCCCATGCTGAGCTTGGTGGCTCGCTGCAGCTGATGACGTTTGCATGTCAGCATGTCTTTGTGTCACCTTTATGTGTATGTATATACACACTGAGCTAACTGCATCATCTCTTAAGGACTTAGCTGTATGATCGGCTACATAATTGGTTACATAACTGTGTGAAGCTGAAAATAATTAACGTGAATGGATAGACCTAGCAGTTATGTCCATATTGATTATAACCAGCAGTGTTGGTACTTGCTGTGGGATATTGATTTCTATCCTCATGAGTGTAATCAGCTCTGTTCTGCATCAGCTACTCTTCCTTCCATAACTAGTAGAACCATCTAGCAGAACCACCGAAACATTTGTTATCCACAGTTTGCTTCTTCAGTTTGTAATGGACCTTACAATCTAAATTATCACACAATTGCCTCAAACCATGCTACATGTTACATTATCTCTAATAAATTTCCTTACACTGTACAACATACTGGCATATAAAAGTTCATGATCTGCCACCATACAGGTGTCATTTATACTGGGGGCACAGGGGACACTGGGGACCTGCCACCTGAAAAGCTTGATTTTGTCCCCTCTACTTTTTGAAAGTGTAGTCTGTATCATTTGATAGCTTGCTACATCAACTTGTCCTTCATTCTGACCATGAAAAGTGTCTTTTTCTGTTACTGTGTCTTTACAGCTGACATAAATTTAATCAGGTGCTCTGTACTGTGCCTCATTCTAAAAGCTGTTCAGGCTGAAACGCTACTTATAACTTCAGCATGAAGGAGTGGGGCCAAATTGCTGTGGCCTGAGTATGTGCAGAGTTCATAAAATCACAAAAATAAGGAATCCAAAATCATCTGTTAGGACAGCTTTGCCCCTATATGCAGCCTATGTGAATGATCTTGAAACCTTAACAAAGTTTACAAAGCTTTTTTCTTTGAAACTGTGATGAATTCAGTTTTGCATGAGATGAGTCCTTTAAAAAAAATCTAATATTTTGCATCATGTGGTTCTTTTATATATTTAGAAACACTGCAGTGAAAAGGCATAAATCATTTAGTGTGAGCAGCATAGAACAGAAATGGAAGCCTCATACTGGAAACGTTTTACACTTGCTTTGTCCTGAATGTTGTAATATCTTGTTGTAATACATCTACCTACTCTGCAGTGCAGGAACAGTTATGCTCTTTAAACATTTTGTCATTATAGACCACTATTTGAAGTTTAAGCTTCTTTCAGGGCTGCTGGCCTGCAGTAAGATGTGTAATGTGTCTGTACTCACACACATTTTGTTTATTCCTTTTTCAAAATTTGGATGCATTGCTCCAAAAAATTGCTAAGAATTTCCCAGGATAAATAATTTATACCATTCACCAAAACCTAGCTGGCATTCCAGGAAGGAGAAATCAGCTATGTCAACAATTACTAAGGGCAAGGATGGAAGCTTGGCTGATACTGCCATTTTTAAACAATACACTTCATAGGTAATGCTAAACTTAGAAACCACGTAACTGTTCAGACAACCTAAAACAAACCAAACAACTTGGACCTTGCTCTATGTCACAGTCTTTCTTATCAATTTTGCATCACTTTGGAGAACATTGGAAATACGCAGCCATTCCACCTGACTATTTTAAGCAAAATGTGTCTGTATGGAGTGGGAGATTTCTTTCTAATTAGCTTTCAACCTAATTCCTGAAGAAAGTTCCCTAACAAGCACTTATTGGTTTACTTAATGAGACCTAATGCAGTCTCTCACCTTTGTTTCTGCCTTTGCTAATATTTTGTCTGGTCTGTGGCAATGGTATCTCCCTGCTAAACCACCCGTTAGCACCTGGGCTTAAATGAGCGAAATTTGTTGATTTGAACGTGGCTTTCGGACCAGCTGGGTCCATTGGAGAATGGGCAAGGGAACATTGCCCGGGTTGCATTCTAATACCCGATTAACAGAGCCCGTTCTTAATAATCACTAATAAAGACATCAAATTGCTTCAACAAATAAAAACAGATTCTATTAGGAGGCCAAGTACAAAGGTAATGAAATGGCTGTTTTGGAGAAAAGAAGTGTTATGCAAAAAACAAACAAAAAACCTTGTGTAACATACTTGGTTTATCTACATGAGGTATGAACTCACTAGCCACTCTGAGTCGCGACAAATTTTTTGCATGTTTGGTTATGTTCTGGTATGGCCAGATTATCAATGATGATATGTTTTGTTACCCTGCTGTGCGAGCAGGGACTTTGCTAGACTCCTTTCACTGGGGCACGTGACCCAGTATTTATCAGCTGTGCCCCAGTAAAATCTCATGTTCAGCTTTCAACTCCAAAATGTTTTTCTACTCCAAAATGTTGCAACATAGTTTTAACCACAAAAAAAGCAAAGCATGCACATTCTGTGTGTCTGTGGACATCAGTGTTCATGTACAGCAGGTTAACACATGTGTACAGCTCTCTACGTGTCGGCACAAGTACAGTTTTACAATTGAGATATGTTAACATGATGCGGCAAAAGTAAGCTTTTAATCTTATATAAACTTACCGAATGATTTCTGTAGTTTATGCAGCTTTTTCTCTATGAACACCCCTGTACGGGAGCCTGTTGAAAACTGGATTCTATTCATACTGCTAGGATGGCTTGGCAGTAGCTCACCCCACCTGTCAGTGTAAAATTTGAGTTAATCAAATAGAATGAGGTGAGATTAACTATTTTCTCTTCATCTCTTAACTAGCCAAAGGAGGAATAAACCAGCACATTGTGCTGCATGTAAATTAACCATATACAAAAGCACATAGGTCCTAGGTTGAGCATTTTGCAGCATTGGGGTCCACTTTTGATTAATTTCTCTTGGCAAAAATGATGAGGCTCTGATTGCAGACTGTGCGCACTTTCATCTGTTGTTTTGGTTGTGTGTTTGAGGTTGTTGTCTTATTGGAATGTTCATCTTGTTCATTTTTCTGGCTGATAAGATTAAATTACAATGTCCCAGTGCTATTTAAAAGAAGCTGCCCCATAATAAGATGCTCCCATCTCCATAATTCATGGTGCACCTGTTGCTAGGGCTTCATTGCTTTTCCCATTCAAACTCTTTTACTTTCACCATATCATGATCTTCTTCATCATAATTACTACTAGATGCTTTTCTCACCAACCAATGGCAACACTTCACAATGAATTTGCATTTTTATTTTTAGAGCATTAATATATAGATTCATTATTATGTTCATCCTTTACATACATATTTTAATGCAGTGTTAGAATATTTTACTGATTCAACTTATTCTGTAGGCATCATTTAAAGATCCCTTCCAGTTTGCTTAAAGTGTAGAGATATTTGAAAAAAATGTGCTTCATAATATCCATAATCATTTGAGAGCACCAGCAAGTTCTGTGAGGTTTAAGGCTTTTAAACTTCATTAAATAGTTATTCCCTTTTCTTTCCTTGTCATCCCCTTTCCTTTTCACATTCAATATAGCTGATTGTAGACATAATCAGACATTGCCAATAGCCACTGATTTTTTTGGAGGAAAAGAGCAGTCATAAATCCAGTCTGGTCCAACTGTAATCAAGGCACACCAAGTTGAAATTGTGCAGACTGTTAAATGTCTTAGTGATTGCCCAAACTGGAAATGTAGTTCTGATTTCTCATTCAAGAAAGCCTTGCACAGATTATTCTTCATTAGGAAGTTGAGGTCATTTGATGTAAGCAAGAAATTATTATTTGTTTTTTGTAGCAAGTGTCCTTTTTCATGCTGTGCTCTGCTGAGCACCCCAGTGAGTGTCAAGAATAGGATACCTTGATTTAAAAAGCAGAAAGAGAACAGGAAGGTTCAAGGTTCAAGGTTACTTTAATGTCATCAGTAGCTGTGTACACGTACAAAGTGAGATGAGACAATGTTTGTTCATGGACCACGGTGTAACTTATAGCAACATACAAACAGAGGGCAACAGACAGACAATAAATAGACAGCAAATATAGACATTACGTAAACCTTCAGAGTGATTAGTATTGCACTGTAGGTTTGATTACTGCACAGGTGGCAGTTAGCAGCATTAAACAGAGTTCAGGGATAACAGAACACTACAATAAATAAACAATAAATAGACAGTGTAGAAGTGTAACAGTAATGTGAGTAGGAAACTTAGTTTACTAGAAACTAAAATATTGACTATATATACATATTTTTGCACTTGAGCATATGTTGCACGGTAATCTTTTTCTTATTTTTATTGCACATTTAGCTGCACAGAAAAACCACAATGAGTAAGTGTAGAATTATAACAGGGACGGGTCATTAGGGTGCTTGTACTGGCAGTAAACAGGGTTACAGTAGAGTGCAGGTGCTAATTGAGTATAGTATGAGTGTAGCACAGTATAAAAACAAAGTGTAGACATTTTAGGCAGTATGAATAGTATAAAATGAGATAGTTGATAACATAAAGTGAGGTAGCTGAAATGTGCTAGTCAGCCAGGAACTAGACAGTTATGTGTGTTCGTGTGCATTCAGGGCCCTGATAGCCTGTGGTATGAAGCTGTTGCACAGCCGTGCAGAACCAGAACAGAAGCTTCGATACCGTTTTCCTGAAGGTAGAAGGGAGAAGAGTCCGTGTAGTTGGTGGGAACAGTCCTTCACAATGTTACTGACTCTGTTTAAGCAGCGGGTTTGAAAAATGTCCTTCAGGGGCACACCAATGTCTTTCTCAGCTGCTCTCACTATCTGCTGCAGTGTGTTACAGTCCAAGCATTTCCCGTACCAGACATTGATGCAACAGGAGAGGAGACTTTCGATGGTGCTCCTATAGAATGTGGTGAGTATTGGTGGGGGCAGGCTCTCTCTCTTCAGTCGTCATAGAAAGTGCAGGCACTGCTGGACCGTTTAAGCTATGGAGGTGGAGTTATATCCCAAGATATGGATGCCCAGGAACTTGGTGTTGTCGAGCCTCTCTATATCAGCACCGTCGAAGGTGAGAGGTGGGTGAGCAGGGATGGATTTCCTGAAGTTAATTATCATCTCCTTTGTCTTGTCAACATTAAGAGAAAGATTATTGTCCTCACACCAAGCAGCCAGTCTTGTCACCTCCTTTGTGTAGGTTGAGATGTCGTTGTTACTTATGAGACCCACCACCCTCATATCATGTGCAAATTTGATGATTTGATTGGAGTTGGACACAACACAAGCAAAAACTTTCACAGAAAAACTAAAACCCAAATGTTTATATCTAAAATCCTACATGCATAATAGTTCGGAACACAAAGTAGATATATAGAAAGATAGACAGAAGTACAAAACATTTAAATACGAAACTGATCATTAAAATGCTTAACTACTGTGAAGAGCAGAGGGTTGAGTGCCAATACAGACCCAACATCTCCAGTGCCATCACCCTGAGCACAGGAGCACTGCAGGGCTGTGTCCTTAGCCCTCTGGGTTTTAGTTTTTCTGTGAAAGTTTTATTTCTCCTGTCTGTTTAGATCACTGATATCAATCTTAGACAGGTATGATAATTAGTTTCCCAGCTGAGTCTAATTAAAGAGAAACTACTTAAGGAGGTTGTTCCACATTATTAAGAAAGTCACAGTTTTCATGCAGTATGGGGAAAAAGAAGGATCGTTCTGCAGATTAAATGCGTGGTATAGTGCAGTGCCTTGCAAAAGGAATGAAAACACTGGACATTTAACAATAGCGAGATCATCATACAGTTAAATATTTGTGTGTGATTCAGAGAGGAAACAGGTTGTGTTCAAAAAAAGGCATATCCAGAAAAATGTATGTCAGGCAATTGCACCATATTAAGAGAACAACTGTTGAAAAGCCACTGATGAGCATCAAACAGGTATTTGAGGGATGCAGTTGTGCCCAAAGCTGTATTTCAGCCACCCCTAAACAATGCTTACAACGAGAAACATTTGCAGTGGGCTGAGAAATACATGAAGACTAGTTTTCAAACAGTTGTATTAACTGATGAATGCTGTGCTATATTGGATGGTCCAGATGGATGGAGTTCTGGACGGTTGGTGGATGGCCACCATGTCCCAACAAGGCTGCGACATCAGCAAGGAAGTGGCAGAGTAATGTTTTGGGCAGGAATAATGGCGAGTGAGATGGTAGGCCCCTTTAGAATGCCTGAAGGTGTCAAAAAGACTTTGTTATGTCGGTGCAGGGGAAAGACGCACGGCACTACAAATAGTCAGGTTACACAGTCACTTTAATGAAATCAAAGTTGTGTATTGCTCCCAACAGGAGCGCTGCACACATCCATTCAAACAAGCAAACACAAAAGGTTCCCTCCAGACAAGCCCTCCGAGCCCAGAGACGACGTAGATACTTTCTTTTCTTTTCCTTTTCCTGACCGAGACGTACTCAGTCTTTTCTTGCTTCAGCTTGAGATCAGTCTGCAAACAGACAGAGAGGGTTAGCTGAATTTTGATACTTCCCTTCTTCGAGGGGAGAGGAGTTGTTTCCCGTACACGGGCGTTTCCTCTTTGCACAAGTCCTTGACTGGGCTCGCACGGAAGGACACGAACGAACCCTGCGCTCCGACTTCTTGAGAGTAGCTTGTTTGGTGACCACACAAAGCCTCTCTGGATCGGCTGGGCTAAATACACAGAACCCCAAACCAGACAGCCAATCACACGACGCAGACACTTTAACTCCATTAACCAGCTAAACATGACACAGGTGGACCTGTCGTTAGGAGCTCGGCAACCCCGCTGCCTAATTAGTCAGCTCCTTGCTACAGCTGGGTTGCCAAGGCTCCTAACCACCACACACGCTCAACAAACTACCTACCTGATCCCGAGTTGCTCACACCTAGAACTCAGGCGAGGAGCTACGCGCTCGGGGTGGCCCAGACGTAACAGGACCCCCCCCAGAACCGGCCTCCAAGGAGGGGCGAGGTGTAACCCCAGCCACCCTCGAGGCGGTACGAGGACGTCCCCGAGACCTGTGTCCATGACATTGGGTGGGGTTTCCGGGGAGGCCAACCCCGAGGAAGAGGAGCGGGACGATCCGGCCTATTCCTATGAAATTCCGAAATTAATTCTGGATTTAGGATTTCCCGGGCCGGTACCCAGCTTCTCTCCTCTGGGCCACATCCCTGCCAGTCCACCAGGTACTGGAGACCTCCTCGTCGCCTTCAAGAGTCTAGAAGCTGTCTCACCCGGTAGGCCAGGGCTCCCTCGACCTCAATTGCTTCAGGGAGAGTGGGCACCACTTCTCCCTGGTCAGCAGTCCTGCCTCTGCGGGTTTAAGCCAAGATTCATGAAAGACAGGATGAACCCACATGTGCAATGGTAATTTTAGCTGGTAAGAGACTGGGTTCACCTGTCTCTCTATCTCGAAAGGCCCCATGAATCTAGGTGCCAGTTTACCTGATGGCTCGTGCATTTGGAGGTCCCTGGTCGAGAGCCGTACTCTGTCCCCAACCCTATACTCGGGCGCGTCCCTCCGACGCTGATCAGTGACTCTACGAAACCACTGCACCGCCCTGCTGACAGACACGTGTGCTCGCTCCCACACCTGCTCAGACTCACGGAATCAGTTATCCACCTCAGGGATATCCAAGGTGGTCCCGTCCCATGGGCAGAGCGACTGCTGGCCCCAGCATACATTCAAAGGGTGTTAGGCCGGTAGAGGAGTGACGCATGGAGTTCTGGGCGTACTCCGCCCAGCCAAGGTATTCCGCCCAGTCGTGTGGTTACCCATGACAGTACGCTCGGAGGAAATGACTCATCTCCTGAATCAAGCGTTCAGCCTGACCATTTGACTCGGGATGGTACCCCGAGGTCAGACTGAGCGTAGTCCCCAGCTTATTAAAAAATGCTTTACAGACTCTGGAAATAAACTGGGAACCCCGATCGGAGACGATGTCCTCCGGCATACCGTAAGGCAAGAACATGGCCTGGAAGCGCGCCTCAGCCATCTCTAACACAGAGGGGAGAGAAAGGAAAGGGAGGAAGCGCACTCCCTTAGAAAAACGATCCACAGCCACCAGAACTACAGTTTACCCTTTTGACTCCGGGAGCTCCGTGACAAAGTCCACAGCGATGTGGGACCACAGTCTCTGCGGAATCGGAAGGGGCATTGTCGAGGCGTCTTGGACATGGCACAAACAGAGCACAATTTTACCGCACTCTCAGTGTCCTTTCGTAAAGACGGCCACCCAGTGGCAGGTACTTCGTGAGCCCCATCTGCGCACGCAGGGGCTCGGGAACAAATATACGATCAGTTGGAGTTTCTGGAGGAATAGGGTTTTCCCTGTTCTGTCGTTCTATCTCTGAGTCTAAGCTCCACGTAATGGGAGCGACGATGCATTCAGGAGGAATAATGGGAAGGTCCTCAAAATGTTCCTCAGGCATCGGATACCTTCTGGATAACACGTCTGCTTTAACATTACGCGAACCTGGATGGTACGTGATTTTATAGTTAAAGCGATTAAAAAAGAGAGCCCATCGCACCTGTCCAGAACATAGGCACTTCGCCTGCCGGATATATTCTAAATTCCGGTGGTCTGTGAACATGGTGAAGGGATGTCAAGCTCCCTCAAGCCAATGATGCCACTCCTCTAACGCTGCTTTGACTTCCAGCAGTTCGCAATTGGCGATGTCATAGTTTCTTTCTGCGTCGGTCAGCTTCCGCAAAAAGAAAGCGCAGGGGTGCAGCTTTCTGGGGTTATCATAGTACTGGGACAGCACCACACCCAACCCCACCTCCGAAGTGTCCACTTCCACCACAAATGGTCGGTGAGGGTCAGGGAGCTTCAGTACGGGAGCGGTAGTAAATAGTGATTTTAGCCGCGCAAAGGTGGCTCTTGCCGCAGGTGTGAACCGAATGGTCTTTGGCTTCCCTTTTAGGAGGTGGGTGAGGGGTGCTGCCTCAGTACTAAAATTCTTGATAAATCTACGGTAGAAATTAGCCCTAAGAATCGTTGCAGTTCTTTAACCGTTGTGGGCTCTGGCTATTGTGTCACCGTGGTCACTTTATCCTCCTCCATTGCCCCTCCCTTCGACCCTATTTTGTATACCAAAAAGGAGACTTGGGACATATGAAATTCGCACTTCTCAGCTTTTACATAGAGTTGATGAGCGAGGAGACGACGGAGGACCGCCCTGACGTGCCTCACATGCTCCCGGGCATTCTTAGAATAGATTAGGATGTCATCCAGGTACACCACTACACATTTATGCAGCAGGTCCCTGAAGACATCGTTCATGAATGCCTGGAAGCATGAGGGCGCGTTTGCCAATCCGTATGGCATTACCTGGTAGTGGTAATGACCGGAAGTTGTACTGAAGGCGGTCTTCCATTTGTCTCCCGCTCTAATGCGAACCAAATTGTAAGCGCTCCGGAGGTCTAGCTTAGTATATATGCTAGCCCCCCAGAGCTGCTCTATGACAGAGGGAATGAGAGGGAGAGGATGCGTGTACTTGATAGTGACCGCGTTGAGCCCTCTATAATTTATGCATGGTCTTAACCCCCCGTCCTTCTTCTCGATAAAAAAGAAGCTGGCCGACGCGGGAGAGTGGGATCAATGAATATACCCCTGCTGGAGCGCCTCAGAGATGTATTCATTCATGGCTGCATGCCTTGACGGCAGAGCACGCTGGTTACGAGCCGGGAATGAGCTCGCAGATAGCATGCGCATGCATGCACAAATTAATTGGGAGACACAGACTGATGCAACAAAAATCAGTAAGTGTTCACTATAGTCTATAGCACACAGGAGTATTAGGTTATTATGTACACGTTGTTAATTTGTCTTGTGGCAACTAACGAATTGAAACAAATGAGCATGCTGTGTGTGCACTGTGCAACAGCCAGAGATGGGAACTCGAATTTGAGACTTGTACTCGAGTCACACTTAAGTCGCACAAACAAAGACTTGTGACTTGACTTGCCCTCAGCGACTTGAGACTTGACTCGGAGTGCGAGATAGAGTGCGAGATATATTTTTCATATTTAACATTTAGATTTAAGATCATTTAAGGCAAATTCTCCATGTTGGTGATGGGATATCACAGCACGCAGTCCAACCCCCTTCTAAGTAACAGCCAATTGTAATCCTGGGGCATGGCCAATTAGCATATCTTCTAAACATTTAGAGCTCAACATTTAGTGCTCAAAAATCCTACATTTAGAGTCGCCATTTGTAAAAGTTCAACATTTAGATTTAGAGCACAACATTTAGTTTTTTGACACATTTAGCTCTAAATGTGTGAAAATTGCGCTAAATGATGAAAAAATGACAAAAAATGTCATGGGTCCGTAACTTTGTCCACCATTTTAGGGAACATATTATTATAATTACAATATAAAAAACACTGTATTTTAAACAAAATACATTAAGAAACAGATTATATTAGATTTATATTTCAAATATGACAAAATGCTGATTTTACAGCAGCAAAATTGTTGTATTGCTACATTTCATAAGCTTTCTGCCTTCATAAATAGATTATTTTATATTTATTAGTTTTTTTTTTTATTCTTACTGCTTTATTATTATAGCACTAGGAATAAATAATAAGGGAAGGATTCTGGATCAGCACCATGATGCAAACTGGCCGTAGTATATACAGTATTCTGGCAGCAACCCCTCAAAAGCAACATTGTGCCCCATCAGGTAAAACACAGGTTACATTTGCACCCACCCCTTCAAACATCTCTGCATGGCCCTGAAATGCACCATTGCATTCTGCAAAATATACCATTGAATCTTTGGCTCCTATGGGTATGAAGGGAGAACAACTTATGGTGTGGCCACCGTCATCCCCTGACTTCAACCCTATTGAGAACCCATGGAGCGTCCTTAAAAAGCAGATCTCTGGGGGTGGGCAGCAGTATACCTCCAAACAGCAGCTCTGGGAGGCAATTCTTGCATCCTCAAATGACATACAGACAGAAACTAGCTATGGACAAGTTCAATGGATGAGAGAGAGACGTTAAGGTGATATTAAAGAGGGATTCTTATGTTAACATGTAACTTGATCAGTAAAGATGTTTCTTGATTGAAATATAATTTGTTTTTAGAAAATGATCTACAATATGTAAACCAAATATATGACAGATGTCCTAACCCTAAACCTAACCTACTTAATGTTTGCAAACTGGTATGCATAATGTGCAAAAAAAATACTGTCGTCCCCCCTGATAGTTTTGTTCAATAAAATCCAGATTATTAGATAACCTAATATAATTGTTGATTACTAAAATCATATTCAGTATCAATGGCATTGACTTTGGCATATGGTGTATGTCTCTCTAAACTGATTAGTAATGAGGAACAGAGTTCAGCTCAGAAATAGTGTATGACAACAGATACATATTTGTATGTAAGGTGAGTGGAATGTCAATGAGTGGAAGTGTTTCTAATAAAATGGGTAGTAAATGTATTCATAGATATGCTTTTTTGTTTGTTTTTAACATCTAATAAAATACCCTGAATATTTTAAATACTTGACCATCTTCCAGTGATCGCTGGTCTGTCTACCAGTCGTATATTTGTAACTTCATCTCAAGTTTTATCTAGCTTCAAATCTTTTATATTTATGATGAAATTTTTAAGTTGTAATTAACCTGTCAAAGTCCTACCACATCTGCCTTGCAAAACTAATGAATGCCCTCTTGCCATACTCTAAATGCTATCTCATCAGGGTGCACTTACCAAATTGACATGACTGTCCACCATTTGGTTGATCTATGACAAAGACACACATTTCAGAGAGGAAAGAGCATGACTCACCGTTCACTCGGAGCAAAGCCTTTTCACTGCTAAACTCTTGTTCCATGCCAAGCTGACTTTGAACTGCACTCTTTTTATCTCATGCTGACGGATCAGGTCTTTAAAAACGTGCATTTTGACCTTAGTAGCTCAATGAATAGGATATACATATCACCAGTGAACCTACAGCTGAATTGTTTGGATGTCATGTTAACATATGGATGTAATGCAGTGTTGTAATGTTGATACGATTTCTTTGAGTACTGTTCTGCCTTCCATACTTTATCTTGCATGTCTGCCATAGCTTTAGACCAGAGGTCAAAATCTCATCTTAAAACCACTAGGAAAACTATTTCATGCAATAGATATATTTGAGGGAGATTTTAGAGAAATTAAATGCTTTAGATGTCTGGTTCCACCTCTGAGAGCAATTCTCACTTCTCTAGAACAGACCATTTCAAATATGTTTCAGGAGAGATTTTTCAAGTTGATTCTCTAACTTTTGCTCTGCACAGCTTTCTTTTTCACTGTCACATAGGGATATGCTCCAGCACCCCCTGTGACCCATTTTAAAGATAAGCAGCTTGGATACTGGATGAAGTAGTTGTAGTTTAGTCACAGTATGGAAGGAACTAGTGATAAAGAAAGCATCAGTTTTTAATGACAGAATTCAAAGTGGCAGAAATAAAAGTGTGCATCTTTATTAAAAAGTTACAAAAAGTTTTGGATTTCAAGAGAATGGCCTTCAATAAACTTACTGCAAAAATCAGCTTTTAATCGTAATTGCTTGAAAGAGAGGCTTAAAATTGTTCTTTTGGTCCCACAAAGCTCTGAATGACAATGACTTTGACAGACTTTGATATAAAGCACTCCAAAATAAAGAAATTGAGCAAAATTGTTCAGTTGTCTCATGGAATTGGTTAAAATGGCACCCCAACAAATATACCAAGCAAATAATGTTTTTTGTATTCATATTCCTGTTAAGAGAGCTGTTAAACTTCCATAAAATCTCCAACATAGATTATATCATACTGTCACTGCAAGTTTCCATAGCTGTACAAAGCTGATGCCATAGAGATGCCACACTGCTATCTCTCTGTGTGAATCAGTGCTTGTAAAGCATCCTAACAGCTACGTTTACTGTCAGGTGTTTGCATCAGTGTTATATACACTACAGTCCATCTATGGGCTGATGTCATTTTTATTACGTATTTCTGCCTGTTTTAAATATAATGGAGGTGTAGGAAACCAGTTGCTGAGCAAGAGTGTGACTTTGTGATGGTGAAGAAGAAAGACGTATACGAAGAAGGAAAAACGAAGGCATGACTAACCAGAGGCTCCTGGTAAACACATTAAACTACGTGAGGCTGAGAGAGAGATGAAGGCAGAGAGAGAGACTGTATGGCGTGCTCACGGTAAGAAAAGCATGGCGTTGTCATGGAAACGGCAGGGGACAAAGCCAATCACTGTTCACAGACTAAATAGCTTAAACCTGTGTTTTATGGAAGATTGTAAGCACAAAAATTCAAATGGCTATTCACTTTTCAATTGGCAATTGAATATTCAATCTGTAATTGAAAATCTGTAATTTGATAATACATTTTGCAATTGGCAATTCAATGTGCAAAGTGCTGATGCAATCCTTAATTCATTTCAAAATATTTTGAATAATAAATAGCGTTGCATGTTGGAGAGAAAAACTCAAATGACAATTACCAACTCTCAGACTCATCAAGGCAGGCCTTCACCGACAATGTCACTTCCTTTCAGGGCCTCACCAGACTCCATTCAGCTCAGCAGTTTGTTCATTTGGAGCAGTGATTCTCAAAGTGTGGGGCGCAAGAGACCTGAGGGAAAATCATACAGAACTGATGTTTAACAGCCGTGTCATTTTTATGGCAGAACTCAGATCGGTTATGTTAGCAACCTGTTCATTCACTGCTGTCAGAGCCTTAAAGGGTAAAAATGGACAGATATTTAACAGGTACTAAAAGAAAATAGGTGATACTTCTGAGAGAAACAAGTCAAGTGCCGATAACTGGCAAAAAAACAAGACAAAAGAAAATATGACAAAGCGTATCTTGCTCTTGGTTTCACAGTCAATGTGGTAGGAGATGAGGAGAGACCTGTCTGTATTTTATGCTGGAAAACTGGCAGGTGACTGTATGAGTCCCAACAAATTAAGAAGACACTTAGAAACATTACACATAGAACTTTTTTGTTGCATTTCTGGCAAAGTGCAAATTCTTCTTAATTTGCGTCTTTTTAGGGCGCAAACTAATGAAGCAATTAGCATCTAAGGATCTGACAGCAGTGAATGAACAGGTTGCTTATGTAACCGATGTGAATTCTTTGTTCCACCGTAAAAATGACTTGGATGTTAAACATTAGTTCTCTGTCACTTTCCCTCATTTCTCCTGTGCCCCACACTTTGACAATCACTGCTCTACTTGAACAAATCACTCAGCTGAATTCTGGTGATGCCCTGAACAAGGAAGTGATGTTGTTAGTTTTAGCGGTCTGACAATTGGGTATTGTCAATTGGGTTTTTCTCACCAACATGCAATGCAATTGCCGCTGCACTATTGCATTTGAATAAAGAGGCACAAAACCTATGGCAATACGAAATGCAATTCAGTGCCTTTTATTCTATTTATTATTCAAAATATTTTGAAATTCAATTCAGTTCAATTCAATTTTATTTATATAGCGCTTTTACAACCAGGTTGTCACAAAGCAGCTTTACAAAGTCCAGGTCCGAGCCCCTAGTGAGTAAGCCAAAGGCGACAG
>JBBPCX010000023.1:2440862-2452042 GCA_037974365.1 Hydrocynus forskahlii | reverse complement strand
TGTGTGTGTGTGTGTGTGTGTGTGTGTGTGTGTGTGTGTGTGTGTGTGTGTGTGTGTGTGTGTGTGCGCGCGCGCGCCTGCATGCGTATGTTGGTGAGTATAACAATGTGATCAGTGACACTGTGTGAATGGGTGTTAACTATAGTCCATATCAGTGGCGGCTGCTAGTCTTTCAAACAGGTGAAGCTCATTTTAGGTCTACATCATGAAATTCGTTACATTATTTGTACATAAGTTGTGCCCTCTGTTCCTTTTTCAGAAAATGGTTTGTGACCCTGTCATACTTCATCCATCTGCCAAGCTATAAAGGGAGCCATCTGAATTGACCTTTGATATGATTAGAAACAGTGGCTGCAACAGCAGAGATCAAGTCATTCTGGATAGAGTGGGACAGACCAGAAAACACAGCTGATGACTGAAATTGTGTGGCCAAGACAGAGTCGTATTTAGCTCATGTTTCTGTAAAGTTCCTGTAATTCCCAGTATTTTCTGATTCACTGCTCCCATCATGACCCCTGAATGCCAGCTCCTGACGGTCAGCAAGGAAGTCACATCAATTAGACTGTTCAGAAAGACCGTTTTTTATTGTTTCATTATGTTTTCCCAACAGACCTTCATTGATTGCATGTTCAGCGACCCTGCCCAGACAACTCAAAACTTCCAGTCAGCCATTTCACCTGGTCATACTAGGAGAGCTGAAAAGACCTGTTATTTTTCCCTGATTTTTGCACCAAATCAGTCATGGGCGTTGGTCTGCCCTCTTGTTTAATTTTGAGTCTCATCATGAGAAAGATTATTAAATGGCTTTGCCAAAATAACACTATTACAATAACAATAATGTCAACAATATTATGCACAGCTTGCTAGCTAGCTGGCTGGTTTCCCCATCCAAGAGCTCCTTTAATTACATGAAACAAGGAGCAAACTCAAGAACGCTGTACTTACGTTTTTATTTAAAGAATTATATGTACAAATGGAAATGGTTTATATCACCCGCAAAAAACACACGACGTGCAGCAGGCTGTCTCATGACTTTTCTCGCAGATCCGCTGGGACTGAGCGTGAATCGCTCCAGATGATCGGTGTTCATTTAAAACATGCTGTCAATCAAAAATGGGATCCGTCCTTTAGACAGCTCCTCCAATCAGCGTCCTGGCCCGCCCACTGCTCCATTCACTCCCAGAGAAGCTGAGCTTCCCTGGAAGTGACTATTTTGGTACATTATACCAATGCATTTCAGCCATGGCCAATGTATGTCTACACAAGAATAAGCTACATCAAGTTTGTGAAACTTTCTCTTTGCTGAAAACATGATTCATTTGGAAAAGTATTCTATTAATATTGCAAAGCACTAGTGCATACATCTACTATAATCACTGCAACACCTTGACACTGGTAGCATTCCAACCAGTGTTACAGGCATGTCACCATCATAACTGTTAAACCATCATAAAACTGTTAAAACAAGAGGTAGTAACAACGCAGCTTCCATACTGCACCTCATTCCATCTCTGCTGCTTGCAGTGGTCATCTGTGTTACAGATATATGGGAGCTTCACTTGTGCTTCAAGTCTATTTTTCGTAGCTTGCAGTTAGCTACATGTCACTAGAAATCTTAAAATACCTTCATCAGTGATAGCCATTCATGAATCATTTTTAAGATACTACAGAAATGCTTTGCTGCCACTTTCACTTCTTATGTAAATTTGTATTCATTTAATTTGGGCTCTTTTAATCCTTTACGTAAGAAATACACAACATGCAATAGGTTAACCAAAGATTCTAAAGAAGCCTAAAGCAAAGTGATACATGAGAAATAAAAAAGTCTTGGCTGAAATCAGGGCCTTAGTTTCAGTACAATGTTGCAGACACATTTACAACGTTGTCTAAAAGTGTAGCGGCAACATTTGCACTGGTGTGGAATGTGAGACTAGCTGGAAGCATTGCACCAGATGGACTAGCTTCTGCCTTACAAAGCACACTTGTTGCACTCTCTCCTTCTCTTTACAAGGCTATGAACCCCTGCTGATGGCTTATGCAGATAGATTTCCGAAGGAAAATGCCAAAACCTGAAAGGAACAGAGCAATTACCATTATTGCAGAATTGCAGTAAAAATATATTCTGTTCATAGGAAGATGTAAACCCAAGTCGCCGAGCTTCTAGTCCACAGCACAAACCCAGTAAGCTATGGAGCAGGTGTTTGCTACATGTGAATTAAGATGCTGTTTATGATCAAGAACTGATGAAAAAGCATGCCGCGAACAGGATGGAGCAGAAACTCATTTCAAATCGCTCTGACTAAAGCAAACAGATCTTTTTTATACCTTTTCTATAACTGACCTGGGCTTTAGAGTCTGAAAGTCTGTTTATGAGTGTGTTTTGCTCCGTGTTTTTACACTCTGTGTTTTATTCATTTGCAGGCACCATACGCGTAATATCACAATGTTCACATGACTAGCTCTCCCATAGATAATTTGTCCAGCTATCCCATTCATTATAAATTTGACCACAACAATCGATTTTTAGCAGCATTCACAGGTTGATTATTTTTTATTTAACCCCAACTGTCACACATGTCTTTTTATATAATAGACCTGATTGTTGAATGGAAGTGTGTTTTATGAGCAGTTACAAATGTTTTTCATTCATTAAATTACAGGCCCTGCATGTCCGAAAACGAGATGGAAAAAACGAGCATAGCCACAAAAAAGGCCGACTTACACACTCAAGCTAACACACTTTTTTCTCATTCTGGTCACGGGGCTCGTCTCTCCTAACGCTGTGTTTTCTCTTTTGTGCTGCAGCATTTTATCTGGCTCTCTGCCAGTAGCTTGCGTGATGTAATGTCACAATGGCCAGTCTTCTATGAATGGAGGTCTATGTGGGAAATATCGATTTCAAATGATCAGTATTCAGCTCTTGATCAACCATTCAAAAAACTGAATACATGTATACTACACTGGATATTTTTCTGAAGAAATAGTAAGGAAGACAGCCAGAAAGGTGCTAGGGGAGACATCTGGACAGAGGAATGAGGACGAGGCAGCCTGGTGGTGGAATGAGGAAATACACAACAGTATCCAGAAGAAGTGGAATAGTCAAACAGATGAAGAAAGTAGATAAGAGTATGAGGAAATGAACCATAAGGTAAAGAGAGAAGTGGCAAAAGCTAAGGCATATATTGAGCTGTATGAGAGGATGGACACAAGGGACAGAGAAAAGGTGTATTTATTGGCTAAGCAGAGGGACCAAACAGGAAAAGATGTGCAGCAAGTTGGAGTGGTAATTTGTATTCACCAGCAGGGGGAAAGTGTTGAGCAGAGGAGTTCAAATATTTGAGGTCAACAGTCCTGAGTAACAGGAACTGTGAGAGAGAGATGAAGATGAGAGTGCACGCAGGGTGGAATGGGTGGAAAAGAGTGGCAGAAGTGATTTGTGACAGGCAGGTACCTGCAAGACTGAAAGAGAAGGTGGTGAGACCAGCTATGTTGTGTGGTTTGAAGATGTGGGCACTGATGAAAAGGCAGGAAGCAGAGCTGGATGTGACAGAGTTGAAAATGTTAAGATTTGCATTGGGAATAATGAGGACAGGATCTGGAATTCATTTATGAAAGGGACAGCTTGAGTTTGACCTTTGCTGAGGATAGAGCTGCCAGGAAAAGGAGAAGAGGAAGGTCTAGTAGGAGGTTTATGGATGTGGTGAGGAGGGACATTCAGGCAGTTGGTGTGAAAGATGAAGATGCAGACGATAGAAGGAAATGGTGACCACTAATTGGGAGCACCCGAAAGTAGTAGTAGAAGAAGACGTTTCTATGCTAATATTAGCTGACATTTATCTTGGAAGGTAATCTATTCTTGAATTAGCAACAAGCTCAACTATTACTATGTCCATGCTCACCTTAATGTAATAACAAAGATATATTCTCTGTATTAAAAGACTTGAAAGTTGGGCAGAGTGACTGGCATTGCTGAGAGCTTGGACCAAATTCCGTTCATAGTTAAAAAAAGCAAACCAGTTTGACTGCTTGCCAACATCAAGCCTGCTTACCCAATTCACAAATGGTGTTATCTTTCCTTGACCTTTCCATGCTGCCTGTGACCCAAATGTATGTTCACACTTTTTAACCCACCTTATGTTGTACTTAAGCATTCTTTACAAACGAGGGTCAATATGTGTTATAATATCCTTAACCTCAGTCCAATATATCCTTATATCATGGCATTTTTAGACAGTTGAGTTGGGGGTTACAGCAGTGATGTGGTGGAAATTTTTGTTTTTCTAAATCTCCTGTCAGCCAACAGATATTACACTTTATATATGTCTTCAGATAGGGCCAAAGGCACATGGGGTCAACAATGCCACTAGCTCAAAAGTACGCATCATATGACCATGAGTCTGAGACTGCACTTGCCACAAAGGAACATCGGAGTGGTTTTCTGGCACAGATTGAATTACATATTGAGTTCTAAATGGCCTGTCCAGCCATCTGTTAAGTGGCTTTTTCCAACATGCTGACAGACATGTATTTTGTGGTTAATGCCATAATAGTATATTTTTGTTTGCATTGCAGCTCCATGCCGAGACCGGACACCAGCAATTCTAGCAGTTCTGGTCCAGCCAGACCTGGTGGCCAGACTCACAAGATCTGCCTGGTGTGTTCAGATGAGGCATCTGGATGCCACTACGGTGTCCTCACCTGTGGCAGCTGCAAGGTCTTCTTCAAAAGAGCTGTAGAAGGTGAGCAGGCAGGAGTTCCACAGAAAAACCTGACTAAAGGCTCAAACTCACTGAATGCTTGGAAGCGTGCAGCCAGTTGTGTTGCTGTATTTAGGTCTTATAATTTTTCTTATTTTATTCTTTTAATAATAGTATTAACAAGAACACATCCCTCCAAAAGGGGGTCCGGATGTTTTTACTAAGTACAAGAACTTGACCTTTGAGAATAAAGTAAAGTGCATTTTGGGTTAAGCCACTCAAATCCACTCACCCATCTGCACACAGTGAGTTTTGGCCAAACAAAGCATCAGCTGATGCATGATGTTTTACTGCTTCTTATACTTAGACAAAATAAAACCAGCTCATAGCTGTTGTACCTGCTTTAGAAGTGTGTAGTTGGAATTCATAGGCAATTGGTAAAGACAGCCCCCCTGTTTTTGACAATTCTTGTCTCGTCTCTACTATGGTCCAGTGTACTCTTGCTCTAGAATTTCTAGAATTTCTGGCAATTGTTTACACAATTAATTCTTCAGTCCAAGGTATTTTTAAATTAAACTGTACTAATCCACTACCATGTTTCAAACCTGTGTTTCAAAGCTTAAACCCTCACATCTCAAGACCTGTATTGTTGACGTTTTTGGTTACTTTACATAATAACATTTTTAAAATATGTGTGTTTCAAGTAAACAGGATTTCATTTCTTTTTAAAAGTACAGGGAGGCACACTAAAATTAATGTTAGTGGCAATTAATGGTATGCTACAGATGTGCCAGACAGAGAAAATGTTGAAAACCTCTGAAATATTTTTTGAGTTCGAAACATTTAGATAAACAGGTTGTCACTTAAATGCAAGCCTTTGATTAAACTGTCCTGTCTAGTCTGTTTTTGGAAGTTATCACCAAGTTTTTCCTCTTCAAATAACCAATTCTGCCCTAGTATTACACTGGTTGATCATAGAGAGGGAGGGCCACCCTACCGATCTAGAGAGAGCGAGGCAAAGTTATTGGATCAAAGTATCAGTCACTCAGCAAAAGAGTTGGATGGTTGCGACAGTCTGGAGTGCACATTCTCATTAATTTTGGAAATCTACAAGTGCTTGGTTACCTCATGTGGTGTTTTATCCGTGATGATTTATAGAGAATGTGTCGAAATCCAGGTGTTGTAGAAGGTCTGCATTTGCTTTGTTGAAAGATGAATGGAAAGCTTTCACAGATTAAAAAGTTGTCAAGAGATGGCTCATGCCATTGTTATAGACAAAAATAACAGATATGAATGCAAAAAAAATGTAAGGGCATTCGTAATGATATATGTAGCACGGAAATCCGCTGCTTCCAGCTTTGCAGATTGTTGTTAATTTGTGCTACATGCCTCAAGCTGTGTTGCACTGAAATGTTTATATCTGTTATTTTTGTTTCTCTCCCCCTTTTCTATGGTTGTTCTGGCAATGGTGAAGGATGGAGAGCACGTCAAAACACAGATGGTAAATAAACTTACCTTTAATAATACATCTGCTTCCAATTACGCCCTGCCCTCAATCACCACCCACACACCATGTATCTACTATGCTATTTCAGTGTTTTGTGATTTGTTGCATTGATGATTCATGCAGTTGTTCTGAACTGAACAGAACTAGAATTGTCTTTCATAAGTAATGAATCGGTGAATCAATAAGACGGAGGTGTAAATAGCCAAGGACTACTTAACACTGCAAATGTTTAGTTGCAAAGTTTGAAAAACATGTACTTGACGGTCTGCTTTTGCACCCCCTTGTTGTGGTTTTTCCAATTAAAACGACCAGGTTAGAAAGTTTTCCATTTGGTGAATCAAGCCTGACAGAACAGGTTTAAGCAAGGTAATAGATTAATTTGCACCTGGAGGGAAAGGAGTGGTGGAAGTAGAGCTGAGCAGTGTTCTACAGTGACCAGATATCTAAATTAACCTACTTTGTTTTCCCTTCTTCTGACTGACTCAGTTTGGTTTAGTTGCACCAGTTTCGCTCTCTAGGTACTGAATAATTAATTAAGTTGAAAGACAGACAGTGGTTCAAAGAAACTGCATATGACTGTGTACACTGCATAATACCACTGTCAGATCAAAACCATTTATCTCCATTTCTGTAATTTTTTTCTTTCTAATTTAATTTGACCACACCATTCAAACTTTCTGTTGTGTGAATATTTCATGAAAAATTAAGTAAAAGAATTAGTCCATATTTTTGTCATGTCAATCAAGTCAAGTAGGTTTTATTGTCATTTATTCACAGTATACTGTGGACATTTGTACATTTAAACATTTACTTTCATTGTGTAATGTTCATCTATAAAGTTGTGGATGTACAGGACCTTTTTTCCTCATGGCTATGATATGTTCATTATTAACAGACTTGACAAAAGGCTCTAATTGTACCACAAGCTACCATTTACAGTTCTGTGCTTTAGAGCATTACGATTAATGTTAGTTAATAATGTTTTCTTCTTACTCCGGATTTAGTCAACCAAAATATTCTTAACATTGCTTTTCTGATTTTGCACAAAGCTGATAAAGCTAGCAGGAAATAAATGCTTACAGTTAGCATCATGCAAACTGCATGTCAGAATCATTTGCATTGTCAAAGAATGTTGGAAACACATATTCACCAGAAAATTCCACAAAAGACTAAATATCAAAATTTTCAGGATTCAGTTGCCCTGCCCTTTGCATTTATTATAACTCTGTTCAGCAATTTGCTAATCTCTGACATTGCACAGCACTATGTAAAAGTAGAACATTGCATAGCTAACACAGTAATAGCAGTCATGTCATGTAGTCTCAGAAAGCAAATCCATTTGAGATTATAAATAACTCTGTGCACTTTGACTTTCAGGTGCATGATGCTAATAGGTAGAATATAAGCTTCTTGTTAATTACATTACTTGTTAACTGCATTTTCCTTGTAGCTTCCATGCAAAACTATAGACACAAACTTTAGACGCTAAATAAATCTCAGCTGATGTGCTTCATTTTATCTTAGTGGACCATTGTGTGATTTATTTTTCTTGCCTAATAATTACATAAACTGTAAGTTGTACTTGAGTTTTGTAAATGACAATTCCAGTAAACTCTCCGTCCCAAGAGAAGAGGAAAAGATTATACAATCTGTCCCATAATGGAATTTCAAAACTTAGTGACAGCATGCTGGTCACCACATACTGTGCATGTGTTCAGTTTGTGATGTAGATTTCCCAATACCAAATGGGGAAAACCAACCACAGGCCTAAGTTAAGCATTGAGGGCTGTCAGGGTTCCGCTGTCATGGATGGGGTTTTGGATGGGGTTTGCACCTGCAAATGAATTCTGTACTGTGTATGTTTTCATTTGGATTACACTTTATAGAATCAGAGGGGTTTTCAGGGGTATAAAACTGCTGGAAAAATCATTGTTACATTTCACAACAATAAAATTTTTGATTCGCCTTTACTCTGTAAATCATAAAAGAATATCAAATACCTTATTTTCTGTGAGAGCAGTTGCTTAATTGAGTACAGCCAAAAATAAGCTTTCTGTACTATGCATTCCCACACCTCTTTGCATCCCTTTACCTCAAATGAAAGCATCAATCCTGTCAAGTAAGGATTATACCAATACCTTCAGATCATTCCCGTGTGGACTTAATAGAACACTGGGACACATTGATTTTAGTAGGACATGACTGTACCTCTGAATCTTAATTTGAAATTGCAAATGACACAGCAACATGCCAAATACAAACTAAAATGGTCAGAAATGAAATGGTTAAATGGTACAGGGATCTCTCAAATGCCTGGTGTTGTCCTTGACAGGATTGACACTATTTCTGAAGCAAGGTGACATGTAACCAAGTATTAGATAAAGGAGCAATGCATGTGACTAATTTTTTGTCCAGTCCGCTCATTGCATGAAGTATAATCAAAATCAGTTAAGCAAGCCCTTCAAATGGGTCACTTACCCTTTACCTCAGCTGAAAGGAAAAGTACACTCCTCATAAGTATATACAGCTCTTGGAAAAAAAAAAGAGACCGCTGCAAAAATGTTCAGTTAATCAGGTTTTATCTTTTATAAGTGCAAGTATTGAACTGAACAGCTTTATCTTAGTTTTTAAGAACTGCTGACAATATTACTCCTCATTTCCAAATAAAAATATTGTTCTTTAAAGCATAATTTAAAGGAAATGACGATATATCAGAATAAGAGAAATGATGCAGTTTTTACACTAGCACTTCTTGTAGTGTTTTGCCATCCAGCTGGACAGATTGCAAGAGGAGAGTGTTGATTACAGCAGTGTTTTTATACTTTTCCTCATTAAATAAGATGTGATTCAGGTGATCAGTAATCAGAACCTCATAAAGCAGAATGAGGTGCTTGTGTAGGAATTTAACAGACACTGACATGCAATGGTTGTCATACTCATAGAGATTGCAGTGGTATCTTATTTTTCTGGAGCTGTATAGGCTATATTAAATTGTGTACTTTTATTATGTTCAGTGTTCTAATGAGCTGAAAATTGAGAAATCAGTTTATTTACCAAAGGCTGATTTCTGGTGTTTATTGTAGCCACACTGAAAATTACAAATAACTGAGACAGCACTGACATTGCATGGAATTATTGCATACTCATTTCACCACTGAACTGTGTAACTCTCCAAGACTTTTTGTAGTATTTTGCAGACATTTTCCACCGTTCTAGGTAGAAGCATTTACCCCCACTGAGTAGAAATTCACCATTTTTTCTACTTTGCAAAAGTGACTTAATAGATGTCCTGGTATTTGTGCAGTTCATGTGTTTTTCTCTTTGATAAGATGGGTACAGAAATGCATGCTGCCTAACTCTTTAGGTGTTAACAAATAAGAAGATTGGTGACCCTAATTAACTGGCTCGAGAGAACAGAAGTTTCACTGCAACAATGGCTGTCCTAATAGCTCTCTTAGGTGAAATACACATACACGAGTAGTGAGCTCATACTTTGTGTAGTCTCAGTTTTACAAATTACAGTTTGCAATTACTCTCAAGCCTTTGTCAGTGATTTGTTGTTACCTGACCGCTGTAATCCCTAAATTTCTATTTCCGTGTTATTGATCCTCCTCTCTTTTATATGTGTGTATGAGACAAAGTAATCTTAGGGTGAAATGTAATAAGATGTTTTCTAAGCATTGGACCACCAGCTGGAACACCAGTGTCAAATCGGGTTCACCTGGGGGCTGGGGGGTGTTTAGTGTGTTCCTAGTACTTGTCCTAATCCTCTTACATATGCATCAGCTTGCCCTGCCAGTAATTACCCCCTTTCTCACTCAGGCCAACATAGTTATCTGTGCGCGGGGAGAAATGACTGCATCATTGACAAAATCCGCAGGAAGAACTGCCCAGCCTGCCGCTTCCGCAAGTGTCTTCAAGCTGGCATGAACCTGGAAGGTAACGGGTGCCAAGTTATCTCCATTAAAGACCACTCAGACACATTATAGCTATAAGGCACACCGGACATCAGCATATCCCCCCACTACATTAAAGCTCTGAATGGCCTTGCCAGTGTCACAAAAGGGCTGTGTATTCTGATGGCTTTTCTAGGCTGTGTCCTTGAGCAGGTGATAGAAGTCTTTTGAACCACCACAGTGCTGCTTTTACTAAAATGTCAGCATGCCGTAAAGTAATGGCCTGAGCAGCCCCTTCGATGCATTTCATGGAGCTTAAAAGGCCTTGTCTACTTGTGCGCAAGGGTATAAAACTGTAGATGAACTATTTGTTTGAATCATGGTTTGTAGGAGATGGAGTGTAAAATGATGTCCATGCAACAGTAAGTTCGGTGAATATGGGGTTCAATCACTGAGGCTCTTAGTTGCCATAGAAACTTTTATGGCGGAAAATAAAAAAAAATGGGACAAAATGAGACTGAATTTAACATTAACCTCACAAGTGCAAACACTAATTTTAGCAAGAGAAATACACAACTATATTTTTCTGTGAAAAAAATAGGCCATTTAATGAGAAAAAGCAGTGTGTTTAAGATGTGCTTGTGCAGGGGGAATGAGGCTGGTTTGCCATCCTCCTTGTTAGAAAAACGACCAGAAAGCATCCCCCTTATTGACCTTCCTAACTAATTAATTCATCTCTAGTAACTGTGGCATATATTGGTGAACTGAAAAAGAAGCAGACCACATTCCCACTAAATAAATATTTGTATTAAACTCATCTCTGTCCTTTGCATTTTTCTATACAAAGTGAAAAAATAACTTTTCTTTTGTGGGGAAATGACTATTAAAAAAATATAATGTTCCTAAAGGTAAAATATTAAATACTACATTTTTTTATTATTATTTTCTGAGTATTATTTTGTTCATGAATATTAAACATTTTCAAATAAATCAGATTTTTAAAGATTATTTTTATGGTTGAAGTATAGAGGTCTGGGTGTGGTGCAAGGAAAAACAGTGATGTTGGAGACTACTGTATAT
>JBBPCX010000023.1:2420662-2439498 GCA_037974365.1 Hydrocynus forskahlii | reverse complement strand
TTTTAAACAAAGGAGCAAAGGACCTAAAGGAGCTAAGAATCACCCATGTATCTTTATATATAAAACACATTAACATTTAGCTATTTTCAATGCAGTTTTATCTGAATGAGATAGGAGACCACTCATTCACCAATGTTGCTCCTAGGGGTCTGCCATCTTGCAGAGTTTGGCTCTAACCCTAATATTCCACCAGACTCGATGCATCTAATTATTCGCTTCAGAAGATGAGTTAGATTTGGGTTGGAAGCGAAACCTGCAGTAAAGATTTCCTGGTGGGCAACTGATAACCACTAAGGTACAGAACTATGCTGTGCATCTTGCAAAATATGGTTGGGGGAAGAAATCATAAATATCTTATTTGAAGTCAAGGGGATAGAAAAAATGTGAATCCTGAAGCTGTGAATAGTAGTAGACTGCAGTAGTAGGCTTAAACCAGTATACAACAGAACAGGCATTACTGCTGCTGTGCCTTTTCTAATATCCTTTTAGCTCACAAAGGTCACAGTTGTTCTCCATGTGAGTGTTAGATCTTCTCTGATTTACTCCCTCTGTGTTCCAGCTCGCAAAAACAAAAAGCTGATCCGGTTAAAAGGCCAGCAAGCTGTGGCAGACTCAGCACACCCTATGCCCAATGAACGGACATGTTCACTTGTGCCCAAGTCTATGCCTCAGCTGGTGCCCACCATGCTGTCCCTGCTCAAGGCCATAGAGCCTGAGATTGTGTATGCTGGTTATGACAGCACAATTCCAGACACATCCACCCGCCTCATGACCACCCTCAACCGTCTGGGCGGTCGCCAGGTCATCTCTGCTGTCAAGTGGGCCAAGGCCCTACCAGGTAAGAGAGCAGCTTATCATAAGCCTGTCCTTAAAGCTGGATCTTTGCAAATAAATCAGAAATTAACAAAACAACAACCAAATCTAAGTTTTTATGTTGAACTTACATGATTCAAAATTTCATTCAAATGTGTTTCTTATACAAAGTACTAGCACGTTTAGGTAGAGCATTGTCATTACATTACAATTTCCTCCGGGATAAATAAAGTTTCTTATTCTGATTCTGATTTTAGTTTCATAGCTCAAGCAGAAACTGAAGAAGCACGTTTTGGACACCAAATGTATCTTGGCTGATCACTTAAATTTTTTTGCCTAAATCTGACTTTAAAGAGCCAGATTGAGAAAATGATAACAATAGTCGTCATCTATGTTAACTGAACGAGCCAAATTACCTTGAGTCTGAGATTGCTGAAAAAGGTCCAGCATTCCAGACCTTATGATGTGGCGTGAGAAAGGACACATGATTTGTTAATCATTGGAAGTATTTTTTCTGTCCAACTCAGGTTGGCCTGAGAAAAGACTCGAAGAATGAGGTTATATAAGAGCTGCACGCTTGAGCAAACATAGCCACAGAAGACATTAACCACTTCAACTTTGAAGTGGAAAGTAAGACATTCTAAGATCAGCTACAAAACATTATTTTAAAAATTAATTATTTTTGCATTCTGTTTTCTGTCGCAATTCTTCAGTATCAAATCATAGTGAAGAGCTGATGAAAGTCTATAGTTCAATTCAACACCGATGCTGAATCCTTGTGTACTCATACTGGATGTATGCAAGGTGAATTAGATAGTAATGCACATAAAAAAATGTTTAAAATGGCAATTGATGTGAATGATACATACAATATAAAATCTTAAGATGACTTGCCAGATGCAACTACATCAGTTACACCTGGAATTGTCCTTGGGGAAAAGATGGTAAAGTTTGACCAACATGTCATCATTTGGAGATTCAGGCCTGCAAGAGTGTGTTCTGGTTCAAACCTTATGTAAAATCCTTGTGCTGCAGTCTCTTTTCAAAAAGCATTTCTCACATAAGCAGTTCAAGGGCTGCAATGGAATCTTCTTCTCTTAAGAGATTATTCACCCATGTGTTTTTCTTTTACAATGCAAAAGAAAAACACATGGGTGAATTTTAATCAAGTAAACTTATCAATTGTGTGTTACAGATGTCAAAAACATCAAGAAACTAAAATTATGTTTCATGTTTCAAGCATTCCTCCAAAAAGATTTCTCCTGATTTAGTGTATTGATGATGAGGTATCACGCTCACACATCAGCACTAAATCCTCCAGCACATTCAGTTCATTTGAGACAGGGTGACTAATGGCCACAGTATATGATTTGATACATTGCACAAACCATTTATTCTGTCATCCTGGAAGAGATTACTGTCATTAGGATAGACATGGTTTATCACAGGATTAAACTGTCAGTCAAAATTGATTTATATTGTATTGATTTACAGTGACTCTTTCCTCTTAGAGCATAAATAGCCCCCCATAGGCACCATCCCTCTCATTGCAGGGATCATGCATTCAGATATGTGTCATTTTCTGGGTGTACAGCACATATACACATTTATGTAAAATATGATGAAGGATGACTGTTTTTCCACATCTCTGTTGATCAGTGTCTGTGGTTGTCATTGCTGGAAAACTTTGTAATGTGCATTCATTATGATTACCCAGTTGTCCTATAGTATCAAAATCGTATTTATTTGAACCGATTTTAGTCAGTGATTCCATATGATTTGACTTCACCAATCCACATGAAACTAGGCATTCATGTACAACTTAGTGAATTCTTGTACAGTGTAGTGAAATTTTATCTTTTGGGGTCAACTGACACATTATAGTATCTCAAGAACTGCTTAAGCTAAAAGATAAAAATTAGTATGTGTCAGGTCCATTCCAAAATTGAAGTCTGCAGTTTAATACATGGTATAGAGCATGGTAGGAAATTATGTTTATATGTACAGTAACCCCCCCACTTTAATGCTTATCAGCAGTTGCGGTCAGTCCAACATGGATTTAGAACCAAACTAATCATTTTTTGCGGAAACCCCCACACTAACGTGGAAACTGCAGATTTGTTTTGCCTTTGTGACATCCAGGCCTCGTCTGCCATGCCCCCTCGTCCTCGTGCTGGGTTGCAAGACACCACACCCAAACATAATCCAGCATGTCAGTACCCAATCCGTGCCGGCTGCCCGATCGGTTCCGTGCATGCGTGCGCATGCGCTCTACGAAAGCCGCCATATTGCTGCCCGATTGGTGCCGGCGGCTGCCCGATCCGTCCCAGGTCGTAAAATACTGTCATAGACGACTTTACGGCACAGTCGGATCCGGGTGTTCTACTACTAAGATCTAAGACAGCGAGGATGTCTGTGTTTTATTCAGCCCTCCGAGAATTTATTGAGAGTCGAAAACAAGTGTATGTTTGTGTGTGGAGCTCTGAACCGTTTGTCCAACCTACACTGCACATATTTGACTTTAAGGCCCCGCTGATCAACACAAGCTTGTTTTCGACTCTGACACAGCACGAGGACGTGGCGGACTAAGCCCAGACTAAGCCCAGGCGGACTAAGCCCAGACGTCACATCTTTTTTTCGTGGCAATATATAATTTTTCATGCATTTTAGTGCTAAATTATTAAGAAAAATAGAATTTACTGATTTTGAAACATAAAGATTAACGTAAATTCAGCTACATTCCTATATAAAAATAACTATAAATGTTTTGTTACTGATGAGAGAACACAAAGAAAGCGCGTCTTTGTATAGTGAAATACCGCTGTACTCAGAGGAATGGGAGTACTCAGCTGTATGGGAGGTTTGAACGTAGCCAATCCGAGAATGTTGTTTTGTTTCTCCTTGCTGCTGATTGGCTGGTACCATTTGACGCATCTCGCGCTGTACTCTGAGGTGGGAGGTTTGAAAGTAGCCAATCCGAAAACTTTATTTATTTCTCCTTGCTGCTGATTGGCTGCTGCCCTGTGACTCTGCAGTCCCGAATTTCCCCTGCAGAGCGTCTCGAGTGTTCTCGTGATTTTCATTTTGTTCTTATTAAAGCCCTGTATTTTTATTACTGTAAAGAAAATTAATTTATTACTGTATTTACCTACTTATACCAAAGAAAACGACAGCGCACACCAAAGAAGACGCACGTGCTTGAATTACAGTACAGTCTATACAGGGGTCACATCGGTATTTACATTCTAGCACTGCAGGAGTTCAGTGTAAACTGTACAGTACGAATACGGGTTTACCTTTACATTTTCTTTAAGGGTAATGAGTTTAAAATGACATTAAATAGTTTTGGGAGCATATTTGGGGGCATATTTAGGGTTTACACTATAAAATAGGCATTTTTTTAAACCACATCACAACACCACATTTTTTCTCTATATGCGGGTGCTCTTGGAACGTCACCGCACGAAAAGCGGGGGGGTTACTGTATAGCTATTTCTTTATGGCTTTCCTGCCCTAGGTTTCCGGAACCTGCACCTGGATGACCAGATGACCCTGCTGCAGTGCTCTTGGCTTTTTCTCATGTCCTTCAGTCTTGGCTGGAGATCCTACCAGCAGTGCAATGGAGGCATGCTGTGCTTTGCCCCAGACCTTGTCATCAACGAGTGAGCACAGCAACTTTTTTTTCATTGTTCGCTGAATAGTGCATTGTAATCCAAGTTGTTTGGGCTCTGAAACTAAAAGTTAGTAAAATCTTTTAAAATTGGTGGTCAAGCACAAGTTCAAGTTTCTTGTAAGATTGTTATTAGTCATGTCAAAGACTGTGTTTTGTGAATCTTACTGTTGGGTTATCAGGTTGTAGCTAAGCTGTGGGTGTGTTTCAGGGAGAGGATGAAGCTACCATACATGGGTGAACAGTGCGAGCAAATGCTGAAAATTGCTAATGAACTGGTGAGACTACAAGTGTCCTATGATGAGTATCTCTGCATGAAAGTCCTTCTGCTGCTTAGCACAGGTTGGTACACAGGTTGGCTATGAAGGTTGACTCTGATTTTAAATTGGCTTGCTGTTTAATGGTAAACTGAAATAATTATGTATTAGATCAAAGAGTGATATCCATCATAGGTACACTCATTCTTGTAATACATAATGGTAATGATGTGAACAGTTTAGCCTGAAAAGTTCTAAAATATTTAGATCTAGGCACACCGTATACTTGATATCTGTTTAGTCAAATTAATGTTTGGAAATGTCCTTTTTAAACTGAGACAAAATGTCTAAGTTTTTGTAGAGGGTCCAAATATTATTCTCTGTTGTCTTTTCAGCTGGAGTTCTAATTTTAGTCTGATATATTGATGTGCTTATTTCTTGTAAATGTATCTGTTTGCATGAACATAGACCAGTTTTTCCCAGCCCTGCTCCTGGAAGCCCCTCATGACATTTAGTGTTGCTCCCAGCACACCTGTTAATCATCTTAATTAATCATCTTATTAGTAAGTCTTACCTGATGTAGGAAAGAAAGGACAGATGTGCCTTTAAGACTAGAGCTAGGAGAGAAATGACACACGTTTTATTCGGAGTGGAAAAAATTAAATTGCTGCACCGATGCTCACTTTCCTGAAAACACAGCAATTCAAAATATTTTGGATCTGTTTTGAGGATAGTCAAATGCTACTGTGGGTCATAGAGTACAGCATACAAGTACAGCATAGCCTGTTGAGAAAGAACCAGCATTTCACAACAATCTGACTGGTATGAATAATTTATTATAAGCATATGTGAAGCAGGAGAAATCCTTTGGCTGAGGATTGATCCTTTAGAAGTGCCCTAAAGTGTGACATTAAAAATAAAGTTGCAGCTGTTAGTAGCAAATTCTTTGTTCTGGAACAATATTGGTAGGTCTTAACCTTTGGCCTGTGTTCTGTATTTTGCATTACCATTTCTAAATACAGCAATCCATAATATTGCAAAGGCTTTGAAAAATATAGTATAGACTGACACTCCAGTCTTTTTCTAGGCTACAACAACCATGTTCTTATTTCTGTAAGCTGATTGCAGCGCAGTCCACGAGCCAGAGATACCATATGGGGTGAAATAGCTGGCTATAATTGAAATTTAAAAAAAATAATAAAAGCAGGATGCACTACAGTCTTTACTTAGAGGTGCTTTGATTACTTAGTGAAGAAACAGTAATTACATGTTTAAAAAAAAAAAGCTGATTTCACAAACCATGTCACAAACCATGTCTTCCCTTAGAAAGGCTCTCTTAGGTGTATATTACTGTTTTTCAAATAGCATCATCCTTTGATTGTCTTTTTTGTTCAAGCCATTAAAGCCTTGTGTTCACTGAGGTCAAACGGAAAGAAATATACTTCCGTTTTTGGTTGAAAACCTTAACATTTAGACTTCTCATAGCCAAAATCCTGCTGTCTCTGTGGCTAACATCTGATGAAGAAAACAGACTACAATTGGACACTGCAGGGCTTTGCGTAGGCTTTTTGACAATTTAAAATGGGTTTGCCTAGGCTGACGTCCAACATTCCAGAATCTTAAATTCAAATCACTGTTATAGCATTGTATCTCTGCAGAATGAAGAGAGCAGTCAGTTTAAAGTGGTTGATGTGTCCTCTGGTTTGCATACTTTCCTCTGATTAAGTGAGGTTGGGAAATGGATCTATGTGTTTGACTAGGTTTTCATATTTCTGTAAATCTATTCAATATGGCTATTTAAATTGTGTAAAAAATGAATTTATTAAAAGGCATCATTGAGCTCTTTTATTCTTCTGGAATTATGACCATATCTATTATGTGCCCATTGCAGTACCAAAGGATGGGCTGAAGAGCCAGGTAGTTTTTGATGAAATTCGCATGTCCTACATTAAGGAGCTGGGTAAGGCCATCGTCAAACGGGACGAAAACTCCAGCCAGAACTGGCAGAGGTTTTACCAGCTCACTAAGCTTTTGGATTCCATGCAAGAGGTAAGCTGAGGGTTCTCTTTCAATCAACAACAACTAAAAAGCAATGCAATAGAAGGACATATCTCAGCCTGCTGGGTGTAATAATCAAAGATCAAGTAAAGAGGCAGAATATTTTGAGTTTTATCATTCTTTGTTGTTTTCTGTATTGCTGGTCAGAAATGAATGGTTAAAACTTTTGCCCTAATTATATCCCAGCATTAGACACTGAGGCTACTGTTCAGTGCTGTTGCTTGCTATTATTACTTCACACAACACTTAACAGTGTTCTAGTGTCTGGCCATTGTGGCTCAAGGCCCTGCTGACCGCTGAATCGCTGCCTTTGTTTGCAGTTTGTGGAGGGGCTGCTCAACTTCTGCTTCTACACATTTGTGAACAAGTCCCTGAGCGTGGAGTTCCCAGAGATGCTGGCTGAAATCATCAGCAACCAGCTTCCAAAAATCAAAGACGGGAGCGTCAAGCCTCTTCTCTTTCACCAGAAATGACTGCCTTAGTCAAAAACAATTACAATGTCAATGCCTTAATGCTGCCCTAAATCCCCACCGCTAGCCTAATAGCCCCATGTCCTGCCCTCAGTAGGCCCTCAGCTATCAAGCAAGACCACGATTTTGTGTGTGTGTGTGTGTGTGTGTGTGTGTGTGTGTGTGTGTGTGTGTGTGTCTGTGTCTGTGTATGTGTATGTGTATGTGTCTGTGTCTCATTCCTAGAGAATGGACAAAGTGTTTTGGAGAGAGAAAGACAAAGTTTATGGCACAGTTGAGGACAGAGTCAACACATTTTTCAACTGTTTGTTTTCCTGAATCACAGTATAATACTTTCTGCACACGTTACACCAGGCTAATTTACAATAAGAAAGGAATATTTTCTATTGATTTTTTTTATTATTTTTATTTTTGCTTGTATACTGCTGCAATGTTTACAAAGGTATATCAAAAAGGGAAAATGTGCCTTTTTTAAAAAAGAAAAGGAAAAAAAGTCAATATAACTATAGCTGTTTCTCTGTCCAGTGCAAGTAAGTGGCATACATGTTGTTTCTGTTTATTTATGTCTTGTATCCTGGCTTTATTTCTGTTCCTGTTTGGAACAGCCTCTAAAGGTGGCAGCTCACTGATGCTCAGAGGTGCTGAAGAGAACTGCCCATGGAAACCATGTGTTTTGTGCTAGAAGATAGTAGGAAATCACCAGCTACATCACCAGCTACATCCTGCTCTTTAATCAGTTTTCATGTCCAGAATACCAAGTGCTAAATGATGCCTATTTGAAATTCAGCCTTCATAATGTCAAATCTGAGACACTGGTCCTCTATAAGCAGCAGCCTGTAAATCAAAAGTAGTATCTTGAGCTCTCTGGTGGGCTTCAAAGTTTCTGAAGAGCATTGAATGAGTTTTAAGAGGTCATTGTAATGGCCTGAATTAAGCAGTGACCTTCAGTCAGACCACATTTAAGACCAAGCAAACCGACAGAGAGTATATCCAAGTAAATGGTTAAGTCTTCTAGAATTCATCTTCATGTTATCTACAGTTAAACACACCTTCACATAAGGTACAAATTAAAGTGAATTTGGATTTGCCTTTTGATGAGTCCAAGGCGACTGCCCCGTAGCTGTTACCGTCCACAGTTATCAGGCCAACTTTAGTTAGAAAATAAGCATTTTTTGCTGTCGGAACAGAACCTTTATCTCTAAAATGGTAACTTTACAGGACAGAATGGAATGTCATATAAGTGATAGAAATCAATCTAAGATTTTTTACCATGTAATTTTGGACCATTTCTTATGAGTTTGTTCATTATGTAGTGTAAATGCAAAGTGAAACACACCAAACAGAAACAGAGATGCATGGTTTGGTCCTAGTGGTAATATATTAGTGAGGAAAAGCATTTGGCACTTCTGCCTTCAAGAACAAGCTTCTTAAACTTTAAAAGGCAAACCTAAGCACTAGTCCTTTTTCCAAGATAGGGAGCATTGAAAAGCACATAGCAATCTACATCATTGTTTGTGTATGTTTATTTGGTCGTTTTATGGCTTATATTAGCGGTCCAGTTGCTGCAACTATATGAATGTTTTCTTGGCTGGAGTTCTCCTGTACAGTTGGCACTGGGCGTCAAGTGAACTGTACTGTCTGACAGCAACTGCATAACTGTTTCACTGTGCATCTGTTTGAAGGTGACCTTCTGCTGTAGTTGTTTGTATGCTTTCTCTTTTTTGTTTCTGGAGTCCTTTTGTTGGGCTCGAAGATCTTTTTCTTACAAATCTGTGTTTGATCAAAAGGGGCACAGGGTTGGTGTGGGCACTTTTATCTGGAAGATCCTACAGAATGCTAGAATCTGCCCTTCTGTGGTGCCAGTCTGGAAACATACCATTTTATGATGCTATAGTGAACAGGGACAAAAGCTTTGTTTGCTTTTCTCTTCACTCAGGCCTGCATCCTCTTGTCACATGCTGCTGTTTTTTACCCGAAACCGCACCAGCGAAGCATTGCTTTACACACAACCTAACATCCACTCTCATGAGCCTATTAATAACATCCTCATCACCACATTGATTCATAGTGCTTCATTGTATTTCCAAAAGCTTTTCTAGCTGTGTGACCAGCACATTTCTGCGAAAAATTACCATTCTCCAAGTTTACTCCAGACTGAAGGCTGTGAATAAGCCAAAAGAACAGCTGCCTTTTGATTTAGAGAACTAGAAACCTTGCATGCGGACTTCTAAACGCAGAGCACTTTGTAACATGCATGTTTAACATGTTTTAGCTTTGAAAGGTTGAAGTCCAAGTTCAGGTTTTAGAGGCACTTTCAGGACTCAGCCATACGCAGTATTATACCAGCAGGTTAATCTATATGGAAAGGGTCTGTGGTGTTCTACTTAGCGAAAAACCTCACACTTGTCACCCTTTGCATTGCTGAGGAGGATGAAGTGTTGTGGCATACTTTCACATACAGTATAATGTTTGAAGAGCCCTAGCCACTGTCTGAACCATGCTCATTATCCACAACTGCATTTTTCCTGGGCAAAAAAACATACTTAGTATGCTAAACACAGAGTAGTCTAATACTCACAGCATCCCAGGAAGAAAAAGGAGTATATTTTGTGACAGATTTGTGAACACTTGAAGTAATTTCCCTCACAGTAGGCCTTGTTCAAGGGAGACTGAGAGCCATTAACGGTTTCCAATTGAGGAGTACTTACTCAGTCACAATCCCAGAAAAAACATCTTTCACAATCCTTTGCTAATTAGAAATTTGAAGCATATTATATACAGTGTTTCTATTCAAATACTGTTAGTACAGAAAAGACATTTATTCAATATAAAGCTTTTTTAAGTGTTTGACTTGTAAGTAAGTGTAAATTCTATAAATCAATAGCAAAGCTATAAGAGAGATCACTATTGTTTTTTATTTGTTGTAGTTTGTTTTAAACAACAGATTGGGATTTGAGGTTGAGGGGGCAAGGGACAGGAGCAAATATTATATATAATGCAACGGAGTGACCAAAGCAAAGTAGGTAAACAAAATAGGAAGAAACTGAAGCAGTTACATTTTTCAGTAGCACTTTTTATCAGAGTCTAGAATGTGTTCTTTTATCTACTTTTTCTATGTTTTTTTTTTTTGTTTGTTTTTTTTTTGTAAAGGTCTAGGCTTTGGTCTCATGTATATTGCTGTGAAAATCAACCAGTCGCTTCAAAAGGACAAAAACAAACAAAAGTAACTGTGTGTGAAAGTAATGTACCGGAGCCTGAGAATTTGCACTACCCTTATACTGGTCTAAAAAAGTCTATTTTGTAAGAAATTCATGCAAATATTATATTGAAAATTAAGGGCAGATCATGTTTCACTCGTATATAGCTTACATTGAACCTGTTCTGTTTGTATTTCAGTTATGTAAATGTAATCCAATGTAAAGAATAACGTCTATTTGTTTAAAAATAGTTTTGTATTACACCTAAGTAGTCATTGTCAATCTTTACACATATTTGATTAAATGTTGAACAAAAGTCATTTTGTGTGGGGGGAGGGGTCATCTTTCCTTCCGATGTTTTTTCTTCATGACATTAAGTGGCGTTTTTCCACATGCCTTTATTAGTCCACAGAATTCCACTAGGTTCTTCGTAATGCTTGTAATGTGGCCCTGTTTTGAAGACTAAACAACTATCAGTGAAAACTAGCTAAACCAAATGAACTGTAAGGGAATCCATGTCCCCTCTTTTAACCCTGCCTGAGGGGAAGTGGTAACATTTGTGACCTGTGCCACTTTCCTCCATGTTGCTCATTATTAGTGGGTGTCAGAAAGTTAATGTCTTCATTTGGAGCAGAGATGTACAGGTTGCCTGTGCAAAATACATCAACCTTGAAAATATACTTGAAACATTACATTTTAAAAACTAAAACAAGAGGACAGGTTTTGTTTACTCATGAAGCACCTCGAGGAGAAGATCAAAGATAAAGACAAATGAGGTAAGGTACTCCATAATGTTTTATGCACGACATCCGATGAAAGTACAGTTTCAAAATATAATTGTATCAAAGAATTCCAAAACCCTGCATAACAATGGAACATTTTTACGGTGTCAAAGTTGTTACCAGAAACATTTATCAGAAATTTACCAGAAACATTTAGCCCTCATAGCTTATTTCCCTTTGCCTCCCAAAGGGAAAAACGGTTTAAGTGAGACACTCCTACACCAAGGTGAGTACATAAAGACATCCACACAAAACATGAGTGAGAATTTCAACTGTTAAATGGAAAATAGGGTTGATGATTGTTCAGCTCAGGGAATTAAGATCCTCTTGCTCTTCTCTTTTGTGGGATTAGAAGGAAAATTAATAAACAAATGTCCTTTGCTTCAACATAGTTGTACTCAATCACAGTTATGTGTAAACTAACACACTAACACAGTGTATAACAAAATATAACATTAGGGAAAAGAAAAATGTTCAAAATTCCCTTTTTCTGACAAAAGTTGCTGGAGTAATGTCATCTGGTTGGGAAGGAGCCAAGTTAATTTTTAGCACATGCTATGAATCTCTTGTGAGAATGCAGAGAAAAGTCTCTTTTCCAACAACGTTCCATGACTAACCAGCAAAGCAAATCCTTCCTGGAAGACACCTTTTGTATACTTTTCACTTCAAACACAATCATCAGAGGTGCATCACAAACTCTAGCATATGCTTTAAATGGTTTGTTTGCCAGGATTTCTGCTGATAGGCTTCTTGGGTGTTTGGGGTTTGCAAAGCTAGTGTGCTAAACCAATGTAGATGGAAATTTACAGTTTGATAAAACATACAAAACCACAACCTACATGCAAAAGTGTGTGTAAGTTGCCTGTACAAATGCGGAAAATTCAAATGTAAAGCTCACAATGTTTCAGTCCAGATCAAACCTTACATGTCCACCCTTTCACACACTGCTTTCAGCAGTCTTTGCCATCGTCTTTTCCTCGACTTCACCCTTGTATGAGAACTCACCAAAATTCTTGTAAACTGAGCAACCCTTTCAAAAGACAAATGCTCTCAATTAAAAGATTATACAAAACCGAAACTCCACAGACAAGAAAGCATAATCTTTTTCTATCTCCCCATTCAGCAACAAAGGCCTTAACAAGGGCACTTAACCCCCCCCCCCCAAAAAAAACCCCCAAAAAAACCATCTCTCACAATATTGTATATCTCTACATTTCCGCCTGCTAAACCTGTACATCTTCCTTGTTGTAGTTTCAGCCTGTCAAACTGGTGTAACAGTTCTTTCACCTTAGGGCTCATAGGTGGGACTAGGCCTTGTGCTGACAGGTTCAATATCAGGGTTGGATTTCTGTCATTCCTTGATCTCGGTCCAAGTGTAACCACTGACAGTGTCTTTTGCGGAAACCTTCACTGTAGTTAACAGGTTCAGCTTTCTCTTCTGCTCTGGCTTGCCACAAACATGCATATACTTCCCCCAGACCCATCACTCCCCCAGACTCCTCCATGTCCTCTACCGCATACTTCCCATGAGCAGGGATCCTTAATAGAACATCTGCATTAGTGTTCTGATACCCTGGCCTGTAACACCTTGAATTCTGCTAGCTGGACTATTCATCTCTGTTCAACTGCTCCGAAGTTAGTCTCCAGGTAGTGCAGTGGGTTGTGTTGTGATTACAGTGAATATCAGGTACTCTCTGAATTTTCCCTCACAGTCCATTTAAGTGCAAGTCCTTGGAAAAGACAATAATTCTTCAAGATACTACTAAAACCTGAAAAAATACCATGCCAGTGTACTTTTTGCTCCCTTGGTCTTCGGGCAGTGCTGGCTAGTGTGTTCAGATTCTACGCATGTGTAACCTACATACCTTCCTTCACCATGCCTCAGAGGGGTGCTCCTGGATCTATTCTGCTGAAGTCTGTCCTTCTCTTAGCGGTACACAAACTGACTAAACTAATACTGACAATCAGTAGCCTTTCAAATAGCTTCATTAGAGATTTCAAGAGTTAAATTAAGTGTCTCCCTTAGCTGCTGAGAGACCTATAAACCCTCTGAAATGAACAGTACTCTTAGTACTGCACAGCATTTGAACATCATCTTCATCAGACCAGGTGATGGCATCTTGTATCAGATGAGCAAATGTTAAACCATCCTCCTTGACTCTTTTTCTCTTCATTTCCTGTCTCCGGAAATCCTCTCTTAGCCATAGAACCAACATTTCATCTGTATCAGGAATTTGTCTGGGATCTCTTTGAATTTGTCTCAGCATCTCTTGTATATCATAAGCGTAAGAGCAAATCATCTCACTAGGCAGCCGTTAATAGGACTCTGTTTCATGCCAATTGTAACTTTATCACTATATGTCTGTTAGAGAATATCTCTCCAACACTGGTCTCTCCTCCTGTTAGCATGAACTTTACTGTAATCTTAGCATCTTCCTTCAACTGCTGTTCTTCTGGAACCTTGATGACCTGAAAGGCAGACTTCATTTCAGTCATACTTTCTTACATACCGGTTGATTACAATTCTTGCCAGGGAGAGAGCTTCTTGGTGTTCATTATAGCTTGTTGTAGGGCACAAGCCTGGTCTCTTTCCCTTTCCCTACTGAACAGGTTAGGTGAGATGCTTCATAAAGACATACATCCAAACTACAGGTGAGTAAGAATTTCAACTGTTAAATGGAAAATAGGGTTGATGATTGTTCAGCTCAGGGAATTAAGATCCTCTTGCTGTTCCCTTTTGGAGGGTTAGAAGAAAAATGAATAAACAAACAAATGTCCTTTGCTTCAACATAGTTGTGTTTCATAAGTATTCACACCCATGGCTTAATATTTTGTTGAAGCATCTTTGGCAGCAATCCCAGCCTCTTCTTGGGTATGCCTCTACAAGTTTGGTACCTGTTTTTGTGGATTTTCTCCCATTCTTCCCAGCAGATCCTCTCAATCCCAGTCAAACTGGAAGGGCACCCAAACTGTTTATGAAGGGCATAAGAAACAAGGTTGACGCTTCAGGTGGCCAGAATACAGCATTTAAAAAGCCTGGAATTTAGGTTGAAGGGTGACCAAGAACATTCTGTGTGAAACCGACCCATCAGATTTCCCCTTTCAACTACGGCTCAGTAAAATGTGGCTCAGCAAATTTCCCAGCATGCCAGATTTAAAATGTTTTGAAATAATACCAGTTAGGAGAAAAGCTACATCATCAGGTTTCTTAAATTAAGAAGGCTGATGGTGAAATTGATCCCTACCTCGCTTGTCCTTGACAAATAAATCAAGTATTCCTTTTCATAGTGTATGGAAGCATCCAGGATCATTTCATGAAGGGATGGCTGAGTGGCTGTTCTTGACCCACAAGGAGGAAGCATGACTAGGTTTTGTGGCTAGTGGGATAAGATATGTGTCTTATGTGTGAAGCTACAGATTCAAGTCCTGTAGAACCTTGGTGAGGTATGGTGGAGGTGGAATAGGAGGAAGAAAAAGTGAGGTGAATGGAGAGTGAAGGCTTCCTCTCAGGGGCAAGGGTGGGTGACATTAAAAAGCTAAATCCATGCAGATTTCAAAAGTCAAACCCTTTCTTTGTGGTTCCATCACTCCTTATCCTCTCTCCAGAGGCCCAGGGGGAACCCAGATTATCACCCCCTGACTCTCACCCTCCAATCTTCCTTGCACCTCATCCACAACCATGACCTGATGATTCTGATCAGTATTTGAACTGATAACCTTGGAGACATACAGTGAATACAGAAAATTGTCCTCATTTTATGTCTAATACTTGTCCTAAAATGGGTTAAATGTATTTATTTATTCATTTGTTTTCTGTAACCACTTAATCCTTACTAGGGTTGCAGGTACCTGGAGCCTCTTTCGGGGTCAGTGGGCACACCCTGGGCGGGGTGCTGGCCCATCACAGGGGTTAAAGTTATATTTTCTATAATCAGTCTACATACTCCACTATGACAAAGCAAAAACAGGTGTTTTCACTCTTCTGTTTAACTTTTAAAAAATTAAATGCATGAAATTGCATTTACATAAATATTCAGACCCTTGACACTCTGAAACTCTAGTGCACCCTACTCATTCAGTGGCCGTTGAGAAGCTTGACTACAACTTGACTGGAAAGGTACACACCTGCCTGTATAAAGTCCAACAGTTGATGGGGTATGTCATAGTGAAAACCAAGAGAACTATCAGCTGTCACAGATCTGGGTAGTGACACAAACATTTCTGCAGCATTAAATTTTCCCAAGAGTACAGTAGCCTCCATCATTCTCAGGTGGAAGAGATCTGGAACCACCGTCTTCTAAGTAAGTAAGTAAAGTGACCATTCTGTCATACTTGAATACATCACAGCACACAGTGTGAACACCGGAGAGCAGTGTGTGGAGACGGTACCTTGCTCAAGGGAACCTCAGAGGTGCCACTAGCAGTCTTGGCAGCCCTAGATCTGGCCACCCACACAAACTGAGTGATCAGGGACGAGAACCATACAGAAGGACAACCATTACTGCAGCACTCCATGAGTCAGGCCTGTATGGTAGAATGGCCAAACGGAAGCTTTTTCTCACTAAAAGGCACATAACTACCAATTGGGAGTTTGCTAAACAGCACTTTAAAGATTCTCAGACTATGAAAAGCAAAATCCTCTGGTCTGATGAAACAAAGATTGACAAAATAAATTCTGTGAAAGTCCTCGAGTGGCCAGAGTCCGAACCTGAACCCAGCAGAGCATCTCTGGAAAGCCTGAAAATGTCCGTGCACTGAGGCTCCCCATAAAACCTGGTTGAGCTTGAAAGATTCTTCCAAGAAGAATGGTAGAAAATTCCATTCGGAAGATGTGCCAAGCTTGTAAGGTCAGCTACACTGTTCTTAGCCTAAGGATTTTTTTTTTCTCTGATGAAGAGAGCTTTAAACACCCACACTTGCTCGACATGCCACAGCTACACTCCACCCTGTCTGCATCACTGCATCCAGCATTCCATAAAAACTGGAGGATTTATCTTCTGTAGCAACTACACTATCTCACTCTATAGCTGCCAGCCCCCATATCACACCTTAGAAGTGACATATATCTCTGACACCCTGTCAGGGTCCCCTTTCCTGTCACCTATGGCCCTGCCTTCCTATAGGTAGAGCTCTCCATCCATTTCTACAGAGTCAGCAGTTTCAGGATGCAGCCACTATTAGCTAGGATTGATATCTGCAAGGTCCCAGCAATAGTACCAGTTTCAGTACTTCCAGTAGTAATTGGAAATAGGGTTAATAGAGTGAACTCAGCTCATAAGGGCAATCACTCTAATTTATCACTATATGTCTGCACTATTCAATCATAGGAGTCAGTCTTTATGAAATTTGCAGCCTTAAAATCCGGTCACTAAACAAGTCACTTTTAGTCAATGATCTACTTACTATATAAAATACAAGATTTATGCTCTTAACTTGAACTTACTTAGATGACAGCTGTAGTGCATTGGTTCTTAACAAAACAGCTCCCCCAAACAACTTTTTTTTAATGTCTCTCATGTGAGCAGGAAAGGTGGGGCGTAAGTGTGTTATGCAGAGATAAATTCCAATGCAAGCAGTAATCATTGGGTGAGTTTAGTTCTTTTGAGTGTCTCTGTTTTGTCATAATGTGCTCACTGTAAATTCTTCCTGTAATTATCTACATCTATATACATTGTATACATTTTCTGAATACTTATCATTCCAATGATAATGATTCAGAAAATTTCCAATGATTTTAAGTCTGTCATAGCAGGAGATTGTAATATCCATGCTGACAGTCCTAATGACAGCACTGCCAAAGCAATTGCTGCCATATTTGACACCTTTGAAGTCACATAGCATGTGACCAGCCCCACTCATATCTGAGTTCACACACTGGACCTGGTTATCAGTGAAGGCCTCAGCATCCTCTCTTTCAGTATAGAGCAGTACATCTGTGAGTTCATGATACCATCCAAGAAATGCAGCTCCCCGACACCAGCACCACTCATGCAGCCCCACATAAGGAATCTGCCAGCACGTTTCAGTGTAGGCATCGTGCATTTTTCTTTTAAATCCTCTCCTTTGTGACACCATATAGTTTTGAAGCCATCAGTCCCAAAAACACTGATCTTTGTGTCATCACTCCAGAGTAGAGAGTCCCAGTAGTCTTCACCTTTTTCAGCATGGGCCCTAGCAAATTCTAGGCATGCTGTTTTGTTTGCGGGCTTCAGGAGAGGCTTCCTTCGTGGACAATACCCATGCATGCCATTCCCCTGCAGTGTGCGCCGTATGGTGTCACGGGAAACAGTCACTCCAGTTTGGATTTCTACTGCTTTAGTTAACTGCAGTGAACTTGCATGGCGATCTTCTTAAACCCTTCTCATCAGAAGACGCTCCTGTCGAGATGTTAACTTCCGTGGACAGCCTGGACGTCTCTGTGAGATGGTTGCGCTTCCATCTTTCTTAAATTTCTGGATCACTTATGCTACAGTATATTTAAAGCTTTGCTGATCTTGTAGGCCTCACATTTTTTATGTAAAGAAATTATTTCCTTTCTCAGGTTTTGTGACATTTCTCTTCCATGTGGAGCCATTGCTGACAGCATGAAATGGGAAGGGCTTTTCTTTGTTAAGTAATGCACTTTTATAGTCACCTGTCTGCTGGACACCTGTTAAATGAATAATTAGATTCACCTGTGGTTGAATTCTTGTTAATTAGACTTTTGTAGTCTTAAGTTTGGCTTTTCTCCTAAGACTTTAATTGGGGTGTACTCATTTTTGCAACATGGGCTTGAATGAATTTGTTAGGAAAACTCATGTTTGTATGTGTAAATGAATAAATCTTGTTTGCAATAAATGGCCCATACTTGTGGGAGTATTTTGTAGTACAGTGTCCCTTAGAAAATGTTGATTCTGAAAGGAAACTAAAGGTTTTCTGACAAATCTGGTGGGGTTTACTCATTATTGCTGAGCACTGTAGACTGTTTATGCCATGGTAGAGAGGTTTACAGATCCCTGCAGAGACGTTCACCTGAACACAGATGCAGGTAAAATAACTGTACTGGTGCTGTTAGATGTGAGTACAGCCTTTGACACTGTTGACCACAACATTCTGCTAGACAGACTTGTTGGGCCAATTCTTCGTGCCCACCTGGAATCCATATACATATATACATATATATACATACACATATACATACATATATACATACATATATACATACATACATACACATATACATATATACACATACATATACATACATATATACATACATATACATACATATATACATACATATACATACATATACATATATACACATATACATACATACACATATATATACACATATACATACATATACATATATATACATATATACACATATATATACACATATACATACATATATACACACATACACATATACATATATACACATACATATACACATACATATACATACATATATACATATATATACACATATACATACATATACATATATATACATATACATATATATACATATATACACATATATATACACATACATATATATACACATATACATATATATACACATATACATATATATACACATA
>JBBPCX010000023.1:2379376-2403269 GCA_037974365.1 Hydrocynus forskahlii | reverse complement strand
ACACACACACACACACACACACACACACACACACACACACACACACACACACACACACACACACACACACACCACTGGGTGGAGCAAGTTAGCATTTATCTTTATTAATTTTAAACAAGCTGGCTGGTTCTGATTTACCATTGTGCTAGCAATTCACTGCTGGCTACAGAATAGTTAATTTGTCCAGTGATGGGACTGGAGTCTTAAAATCACACAGGCCGAATGCTCCTTATGACCGCATTAGTGGTCATTCATAGTTAAAAGAAGTCAGGAACCCATTGCTGGCAACAACAAAGGAGTAGTGTAAAATTATAAAGCTGGGCCAGCAGAGGGAGCTAAAATGCAATTAAGTGTAGTTGTACACAATTTGTAGTGCTTTATAGAGAGTACTTCGTTCTAGATCAGTATAAATTCATGGCATTTCCAAACTGTGTAAATTAATGCAAAACCATAGATCCAGAACTGTCATGTTAAGTACAAAAAACAATATTGGTGTAATTTCACCAATTTTGCACAATCAAATCTTAATCAGTCATAATCTGCTAAATCAATTTGATTATTAATATAGAGTGGTTTGATGTGAAATGCTCTGTGCTGGAGAAACAAAGCACAGAATATTTTACAACAGTGGTAATAGGAACCAGACATCTGAACTATCTTAACACACTCTAAAAGCTACATCACAATGGTATAACAAAACTGTTATGAACACACTGCTTGTACGTCTGAGAGTTTTGAGATAATGTTTTGTCTTTCTTTTCTTACTCCATTCACAGCAGAGGGATATTTGCAGGTTGTTGTAAGACAGAAGAACCCTTTTTTGTCACTATTTTAGTATCATCAATATTACATGTAAACACTTAGAAGTAATGCATCTTTCACTAATTATTCAAGACACTGAATAAAACCTCACTCTCAGACGACAATCTTGTATCTCAAAAGTAGTAACCTTACACAGGAAAAAACAAACATTCTTTCAATGTAAGCTAAAGGAAAAATATTTCATTACATGTAGTTTTAGACCACTCCTGCTTGTGCAATCATGATATGTTTACATAATTTAAAGAGCAGCTTTCAAATTAAGTTTCAAATTATGACAAATTGGAGATACAAGGCTTTTTTCCCAATATTGATAATAAATCTATAGACATTTCCCACACCTGGTTCCTATTACTGCCATATTACATATATTTAAGTAGATATCTGAGTGGGTACATTTCTCTACAATATACTGTTTACATCAAACTATGCTGAAAATCTTTAAATGTCAACAACTGAATTATGTAGAAAATCTGAAAAGTTAGTGAAATTCCCCTTTAAAGTTAGTTATTGGTGGACCCAATAGTCTACAAGAGAGAAGACAATCTAGATCTGGGCCTCATAGAAAGTGCTTCATTGAAATAAGCCTCCCTCTTTGGCTTATGCTGGTTAAAACCATTCGTTTTTGCCAAAGAGGGTCTAAATGACACAGTATTTACTAACATTCATAGTCGACTACTGTCAAAGTACTCTGACTTTTAATGACTTTTAATGTGCATGTTAATGTGGCCAAGTAGATCACCCTTTAGCTGAAAGAGTGGGACTGAGATGAACATTCAGTATGAGAATTCAGGTTACAGCAGAGGGGGCTTATGTCAGAAAGGATAAACACAGTTATGAGTTACATAACAGGCTTGCTATGCATTATTAAGCATTTGCAGGGGAAAGCAAATGAGGAGTACTGCGGCACTGAGTGCTCGAGTTCGGCACAGGCCATTTTGCCATGCTGAATGATCCAGTTCCATATTTCATGAGCTGACATTACGGCCCACCTCCGCAGAATGTGTGCCATGTGCCGAGACTGGAGCTGTATTTTAGCCAGAAAGCTGTGCGAAGCATCTGCATGTGTTTCAGGTGGGGTGGGGGTGTGGGGGAAGGTTTTGGTGGAGAAATTACACAACTGATTAGGAGATGATTAGCCATGAACTGACTGGCTACACAGTAAGTTCTGAATGCGTAAAAGCAATGGGGAATTAAATAATTAAGCAAAAGAGTCTATGAAGGCAAGAATTCTGAGTGAAAGGGAACCAAAAAAATAACCCTAAACAAACTAAAAATCGACTGCAGGCGCAAACGTTTCTAAGGGATACAAGAGCTGATAAACTGAATTCATTTCCTGGGCAAGGAGAGATGCATCAGGCCTTCATGTCTTTGTGCTTGCAAGTTACAATGTGCCAAGATTGCGTTCCTTGCTCTCTGACTACTATTAAAGTGCATGAACTAGCCAAGATTCTACCTGAGAGGCTTTGGGACTAAGTGCAGTTTCTACTTAATTGCTGAGACTGTGGCCAATGATTTATGTGCTGTGCCCTGTGGAGAATCGTGTACTCTTGCATTCACCAAAATGAACACTGGGAACCGGCTACTTGTTAGCTAGCAACATGTAAAACTGTTCTGGGCTACTGTTATTCGTACTTTAGATCCATTCTATGCCTGCTAATGTTAGCAAACCTCTGTAGGCATCTTTAAGGTGACATTGAAAAGAAAGCGCCAATCTTCCTCTTGGCAAAACAATGTGACTAGCATGTGCTTGCTTGTGTCGAGACATCACTGGCAGATCCGGTTTTTCACCCACACCTCATATGCCTACGGATAGTGATTTCCAACTCTTGTGCTATGAATCGTAAAGAGTACCATAAGGATCGTATTCACATCGATTTACAGTAAGCAGTCTTGCACTCCCGCGCCCCACACTTGTTTAGTTTAAAAACAAACGCACGTTTTGGAATGATCTACCAAAAAAACAAACAAAAAAACTAGTACAAATACCAATATACAATTATTAGTAACAGAAAACATTGCTATAGACAGCAAAAAAGTTGTCTAGCTAAAAAAAAAAAAAAAAAACCTACAGATTTTCAATTGAGAGCTAAAACCCAGTGTCTAAAATGTGACATTTTCCTACTGAACACAATTTTTTCTGCATAATTCTTCATAATACCACCAGAGCTCAGCTTCTTTTTCAGTGAAACAGCAGATAAGACTCGGAAATACTTTAGATCCTCTATACATCGTCAGCTGGTAGGTCAGGAACATTTATCTTTGCTCGGGTGAAGAAGGCCATCTTCTCTCTATGCACAGTAAGGTAAAAATAAATGTGTTTGAACTTCTTTTTTCCATTTTCAGTTGATAAATGTAGAGATATAGTATGACAAATGACATGCCAGAAAGAACAATTAAGTGTAATGTTATTTTGTCTAATGCTGTTCTAGTAAAACACAAAGATCTTCACCTGAAAGACTGGACCTCCGGCCCTTCTTTACGGCTCTGCCCTCGAATTTTGTGCACTTCCTTAGCTGCCGCCCGCATCATCTTCTCCACTCTCTGCTCCTGCAGCTGCTCCTCTTGAGTCTGTCAAGAAAAGGAAAGAATGACAGAAAAGGCAATGAAAACATTGTCCCCCATAGAAAGACTGTCACAGTCTGAAAAATTCAAAAGCAAATAAACATTACAGCAACACTATATATCATTTCAAAATGATAATAAAAGCAAAACACTGATAACGACTGACCCCGTGGCTGTTTCTATAGTGCTTTTCAAAACACCCCCAGAGGTTTGTCTATTTTATATGTAACTAATCCCATGACTATACTTACTAAATAACAGAGATTCATGTTGTTTTACTGACACTGTAAACACAACAAGTCTTGGAAACATCTTAATTAGATCACCTTTAAATGGAAAAGTACTGACAACACAAATTGTGTAATGGAATGCTTTGGAATTTTTTCCCAGTGACAGTTTTAAGGTGCTAATGAGTAATCTGTACTGGAACACATTTTGAAAGCAACCTTCCTGACCAGAGCAAAACATCTGACATCAGTCAGCACAGTAGGTGGTAGAATGCACAGTGTGTGTGTGTGTGTGTGTGTGTGTGTGTGTGTGTGTGTGTGTGTGTGTGTGTTTGCAATCACCTGTCTCTCAGCCTGTGTGAGCAGCAGGCGAAAGCGCTCATCCTCCTGTACCCAGGCAGGGAGGCTGCGCTGGCCCTGCTGCCTAGCGCTCTCCAGCTGCTCCTTCAGCTGCCGAAGCACACGCAACTCCTCACTCAGCCGGTTGTGACGAGTCCGAGACACCTGCAGCTCCAACTCTAGATCCAGAGGGGTCCGCAGTACACCGTCTAGCCCACGTACCTGCATTGGAGGCTGAGGAGAGAAGAGAAAGAAAGAAAGCAAGAGAGTGCAGATCTTAGTTTTATATTTATAAACATCCATACACAGTTCATGACTTTTTCATACAAGAACAGCAGCACAGAGCTTTTAATACAAACATAGTAACAGCTGTGGGATCTAAATAAAACAACTAACAGCTTGTCTCTAAATTTCTCACATGAGTGGAATGGGTTCAGAGTTGTGATGATTTGACATTTATGCAAACATGTCCTCAGACATTTTTGCAAATGGTAGTTATTACCTATAAGTTTGGTATTCTGACTGCAGTAGCTGTAGTTTAGCCACTTTTCTATGCAAGGAAGGAAATTAGTCCACTTCAGTGAACTCAATACTGTATAGAAATACAGCAGTATTCAGAACATTTACATATACCAGTAAAACAGTCTCAGACTAACAATTTGTTTTGTGGTATACAGCAGTTGTATATATAAATGTGGCAAAATGTGGTTTATGAAGAGTCTGAATAAACTGCCTCTGCTATTACTTATCATTTGTATGAAAGATCAATCAAATCAAACAACTTAAATTTTAAGGGTATGCTGATGTGGGTACCAAGTTATCTGTGCAGTTACCATAAGCACAATTGCTTCTTTCTCTTATAATCTCAGTGAGCATGCTCTTAAATGCCTTAATGAACTTCATCAGGAGTGAACTTGACCCTTCAAGAGTGCCTGGGAAGCCACCCAGGGAGGCAACACAACTGCTTCCTCTGAGGCAGCTGGTGCTTCATTAACAATGACCTTGGGTCAGTCAGGAAATGTCAGCATTAAATATTAAACTGCCGATCACATATTTCCCTTCACTTTTCAGAGAACCAATTTTTTTTTTGTAAGAAAGGCATTTCTCTGAAATAATAAAACTGCAACAATGACTGTGCTAATTTGTACTTAAAAGTCTTGGAAGAGGGTGTTTCAGCAGAAACTGCCATTCTGACGAGAGAGAAAGGTACTGTTAGGAGGAAACACTAAGGTGACAGTGGGATGTGTGTGAATCAAGTGTGTTACCTTTTTGATGCGAACACTGCGTCTCTCTGAGGCATTACGGACAAACGGAGACTTCTTGGACAAAGTAGAGCTGTCGCTGTCACTGCGGTTGATCTACCAAAGAAAGTAAAAAAAGAAGGGGTTAGTGTACATACATAGGCACCCTTACCCTACATACATAATGGGTCATTCAAATTTCTTTCTAACCGCTGTGAGAACATAGAACTGAGAACTCAGTATCATGAATCAAACAGAATTGAATAAGAGTTACACTCCTAGAGTTTGATAACTACACTGTGAGTACAATGAATTGTAAGGCATAGATCGTCTCCTGAACCGAATCATAATCAATCATTATATCCTAAATAAGTTCACACTTCCAGTTTTTTTTCCAAAATCACATGAGGCTTTGGTGACGGGCAACCTTCCTGTGAGACACATCTATGATCGCAACACTTTGAACTGTTGCTAGCTCATTGGTAGACAGTTCAGTGTATTACCAGCCAATTATGTTACATCAGCTTAGGGAACACCATCCAATCCACCTAGAGCGAGTGCAGCCATGCACTGTTGGACTCCCAGCCAAGGTCTGAACATGAGATTAGAGGTCAACCAATATGTTTTTATTTTTTTGTTGCCCCAAGGTTGATTCTAAAACTGACTATAAGTATTCAAGAAGACCCATAACTGGTATTTGGAACCGATGTACATATTCAGTAGAAATTAAAATCTTGGTGTCAAAATTTTGAATAAAAAACAAATATATAGCTACTGGTGCATAAATAAACTATTATTTTGCTATAGTAATTTCACTGCTACAGTGCATTATTAGGGCATTGTCAGTGCAACTAACTGCAATCTAAACAAGCAAGCTGCAATCTTTAGAAGCAAGAAGAATCTTGTCGGACTTAGTCTAGCCAGACTCCTTATCTGAACATTAACTTATAGTGCAATGTAATATTTCTCTTGGCTAGCCCTAGAAATAGGTTTCTACAATTTCAGTGTAGAGGGTTGTAATGTTGATTGCACTTTCGGCAAAATCGGCTGAGCTGCCTTTAAAACACAGCTCCAGTCTAAAAATGAATTCCCGTGTCCATCTGAGACACAGCAGCCTTCAGTAAGTTTTAACTCATGGTGTGTAACAAATCAGATATTCCTGTGGCTGGGACATGGCACTTGTCCCTAGAGGGAGATTACAGACAGAGTGACTGCTGCATCGGAGCCAAAGTACGATTTTGAAAAAGTACGATCATGAAAATGCTGAGTATAAGTTCTGTTATTCAGCCAGGTTGATAATCGTTCACCCCTAATCATGATCTTCTAACAACAGGCTCATCGCTTAGATGATTTTGCAACTCAGAAGCTCACTCCTGTTAAGTTTTATTGCAGCTCTAATCAGATCCACCTGCTTCTCTCATTCAGATGCACTTAGAGACTTGATGGACTGAATAGGGTATGAAATTAGGAATAAAGAGTAAATTATTCTCAGCTCGTCAGGTATAAGGTACTGTTACCAAAGAGTGTGAAAGTTTTTACCTAATATGTTACAGTAAGAGTACATTACTGTGAATCAAATGAATACTGTAGAAAAACATTGATTAAAATAGAAGATAAATAGCAGGAAAAAACTCCACCCTTCAAAAACCAGGTAATCATAACACAATCATTAAACACAACATATGCATAATATAAATATTTCTCTAAAATGTTGAAGTGATGTGTTGTGTGACAAGATCAGATAAGACAAAAAATGTAGTTTTTGGCCACGCACACCATGGTCAGGTTGGCAAACAAGGGACTGCACAAAAAGCCACCCACTACTCATTGTCAAATATGGGCGTGAATCATTTGGAGCCGTTTTGGTGCTAGTGGTCCAGGTATTTTGTAATGAATTCTGCAGAAAATCAGGAGATTTTAGCCCACATTGTGTCTACCTCTGTAAGAAAGCTGAAAGTTAGCTGCAGGTAGGGATGGGAACTGAAATTAGGTTCCAAATAAGAACTGATTCGAAAATACCCGGTACTGGGCACCCACTCGTTTTTTTATTTCGGTTCTGTAAATTGGTTCTTAACACCGCATCTGCTAGGACATGTGTGGTTATCTGCCAGAACCTGTTTTAATTTATTTTACATGATGTTACTTTCTTCAGTTATTTATTTAATGTAAAATTGCAAATTGTTAAAAACATGAACAAAGAGAGCAGTAACTGCATTTGTGGTGAAAGGTCTACATCCGTTTTCAGTTGTCGAACCTCCGTCATTTAGGTATGCTTATGATAAAAACAAGCTTGTCAAATTTTCATATAATATTAACAAAAAATAAAAATCTATTTTTAACCTATAACTGCAGGGAGATGACCAAATGCCCTAAATCCTAAGTACAAACCTCCCTCCAGAGACAACTTGTCCAGTGTATTGATTCCTGCCTGATACAAAATGGAAAAGGCAAATATTATATCACAGCTAAATAATGTTAGCAAAGTTGCACTGACCAGTGACAGCTGGACAAGCATGTCCCAGTGACAGCACATTATGTCATTGAGGGAAAGATGAAACAAAATGTGCTCAAAACAAAGGCAGTATATATACACAGCACAAACAGGAGCTGCAGTTGCTGAAGAAATTAGTGAGATTTTGCAAGAATTTGGAACAAACAATAAGCTGTTACAGTTGACAATGCCACAAACATGGATGTGGCAATTAAAAGGCTGCAGTACATAAAGCTAGGATGTTTTGCACACATTAAATCTTGGGGCACAAAGTGCGTACTCCATGGCAGCATTGGCAAAATGGACTGCCAAGATCAAGGATGTTGTTGTCTGGATGAAGAGGTCATCCATGGCGAAGACTGTGCTCTGAGAGGCACAACACATCCTAAGTAAGCATCACTAAGTTCTCAATCACCAAAACACAACTGTGCATTTTTTTACATTTTAAATGTCTTAAATTTGTCAACACTGTGCAAGTAACATATAGATATCATGTCTACGTATACTACTTTAAAAGAGAGAAACCAGGTACATTGATTTTCTATCACAAAATAAATTCTCTTTTAATAGGACTAAACAAGAAAACAAAACAATGTATATTCTTAAATATAAAGCACACAGTTAACCCTGTTAAAAGAAAATTGTTCTGTGCCTTATCAGTTTTAATTTTATTTTAATTTCCTCTCCCAGAAGACTGAACAATTCCTTGAACAATATCCAACCATTCAAGCAGCCAGCTTGGATCAGCGTCTGAGAAAGCCAATGGAGAGGGACCGTCTTGCTTGACTGACTGATGACTTATGAAAGGTAGAGCAGTTTGTCCATTTAATTAAAGTGTTATACACATTGACTGTGTGTTTGTTCTGAAAAGAGCCCCTAATGTAGTCAAATTCTTCCAATTCTCCAAAAGCCTGAGAAGCATTTCACTGTTGTGGAGAACAGAGTGTTTGTGCATAACCTTAAACAGATTATCGGGGCAAATCTTTCCAAGTGGTACTAGAGAGAAGGCATCAGACAATTCCTTGAAGTGGCCACTGCATGTGGAAGATAACACTGTTTGGGACCAGGTCAGGCAGAAAATCATGACAGGACAGCTGACCGAGCCTGAACAACCAACAGAAGATGGTCAAACACAGTCAGAGCTAGAAAAAGGACAGGAAATAGAGAACACAGAAGATGGTGAATGAGGAAGAGGTGAATGAGGAAGAGGAGCAGCTACCTCCCAAGAAAAAGTCTTTAATGTCTCCACTTGAGGAGCTATTTGCTGCTGAGGATGACCTAAAGGTAAAAGCTTTTGCAAGCAACCAAGTACAACTAACGTCCATCTCTGTTCAGACTGACAAAGAGCTTCAGATGTACAAAGAGATGTCCCCAACAATGACATCTGATGACCCTGCTGCCTGGAGGTAGAACAGATCCACATATCCTGTGCTATCAGAGGTAGCTTTTCTATATTTATGTGTGTAGGCCTTCTCAGCCTCAAGTGAGAGAGTTTTCTCAACTGCAGGGGACACTGTATTCCCAGAAAGATCACAAGTACTATCAGAAAAGGCAGATATGGTAATTTCCCCTCAACAATAACTGTTAAATTGCATTTATTGTTAACAAATCAGTTAAACATTCTGAACAAAGTCTGTTTTGTTATTTAAACAGCTGTCCTCGAAATAGAGAATCCATAAGAACCGGAATCGATTAAGGGGACTCAGAACCGGAATCCAAATTGAAAAAATTCACCCATCCCTAGCTATAGGTGGACCTTTTTAGCAAGATAGTTGCCCCCAAATCCACACATAAATGGCTCTAGTAAAAATTATTTGCAGCAGTTCTCTCTGTATCTAGACATGAACCCAGTTCAAGACCTGAGGTGTGTATTGATCATAGCAGTCCACAAGCGAAGCCCCAAGAATATCAAGGAAGTGAAAATGTTCTGCGTGCAGGATTGGTCCAAGATCCCTCAACAATCCATCCATCCTTTATCTGCTGCATATCAGAGTACGGGTCCCAGGGTAGCAACCTCAGCAGAGATGCCCAGACCTCGCTCTCACCAGCCCTTTCCACCAACTCTTCCGGGGGGAAACGAGGTGTTCCCAGGTCAGCCAAGAAATATATTAACTCCAGCGTGGCCTGGGTCTGCCCTGGGGCCTCCTCCCTGTAAGGTATACCCAGAAAACCTCCCCTGGGAGAAGTCCGCAGAGCATCCTCACAAGGTGCCCGAACCACCCCAACTGGTTTGAGTCCCTCCCAAACCAGTTAACTGTCCGCTGCACTGCAGTCTGTCTAATTCCTGATCCCCTTTACCCTCACTCATGAACAAGACCCCGAGATACTTCAACTCCTCCACCTGGGGCAGCAACTCCCCCTTGCCCTGAAGTGAGTCTTCTCCAGGTCCACAAAACACATGTACACTGGTTGGGCAAACTTCCCAGGGTGAAGAGCTGGTCCAGTGTTCCATGACCAGGGCAAAACTGCATTGTTCCTCCTGAATCCGAGGTACAACTATCAACCGGACTCTCCTTTCCAGCACACTGGCGTAGTTTTTCCGAGGGAGGCTGAGAAGTATGATCCCCTATAGTTGGACCCTTTTTTTGAAAAAGGAGACCAGCACCCTAGTCTGCAAGTCCAGATGCACTGTCTCTAACCGTCACGCAATGTTGAACAGGCGTGTCAGCCAACAACATCCAGAACCTTCAGGTATTCGGGGCGAATCCTCCCCTGGGCCCCAGATGCCAAGCAGCTGTTTAACCACTCCAGTAACATCGCAGAGGTAGGACTGAGGAGATCCTCAAAGTATTCCTTCCACTGCCAGATGATGTCCTCAGTTAGGATCAACAGCAAACCTTCCGTCGCAAAAACAGTCGGAACAGAGCACTGCTTCACCCTCCTGATCCGCCGAACAGACTGCCAGAACCGAAGGCAGACCAGAGGTTTTTGCTTTAGCATTTAATAGAGCCGTGTTCCACAGAAGGTAACACAGTGCTGTTATTCTTGCCAACAGCAACTTAAATGTTAATTGGGGGGTGCCAATTTTTAAAACCTGTTTTGTGTGGCTTATTGGGGGTAAGCCAATATTTTTTAAGCCTATTTTGAAAATGTTTTGTGTGGCTTATTCATTTTGTTTAACTTGAAATATCAGTAATTGCCTGTGTGGTTTATTTATTTTAGCTCATTTTCATGAAAGGTGCCAATATGTCTGGTGACTCTATACACTCACCCTGCAGATGTACTGGCTCTGAGGACCTGGAGAGAAGGTCTTTGAGCGGATAATTGTGTTGCCCCTTACAAAAGGATTCTGCTGGTTGATCTCAGGCCGGCGTTCCTTAGGCCGCACCACAGAAACAGAGCTGGGGAGGCCCTCTATGCTTGTCTCCTTATTCACCTGCCACAATCAAAATGTGATAATGAATGTTAAAAATGAATGATAATGCTACCAACACAGCATCTCTTCAAGAAACCCTACTCTGAATCAACTGCAAAAACACTGTGGAAGGTCAATTCTGACTCATAGTTGGTTGAGCTCATTTGGACAGTCCTGTAATCCCTCCTCACTGTATAATTTTGTGTTTTCAATGTATTTGCATACCTGATTCATATTTTTACATAATTGTAAACCCTTTCCAGAGCTCAATCTAGTGTTTTAGGGCAGAAAAATGATAAACTATGAAATACAGAGGGGGGGGGGGAGGGGTCTTGGATTGAAGTTGAGAAATAATGCATTAGGACACAATTATAATAAAAATGTTAAAATGTTAACATCTTAAATTAAATAATCTTAAATTAATTTGGAGATGTTAGCAGGTGTCATATAGGAAAGAATTTCATTGCAAGAGGAAAGCAAACCTTTTCTGGAATAGCTGTTGCTGTATTAGGCTTTGCCACCTCTGCCTCATCCTCCTCCTCCTCCCACTGGCAACCTTCAGGGAAAAACTCCTCCCCTTCAATGTCGCTGCCCACCCCATCCACAAAGACATCACCTTCCAGAGGATCCGTGTTCCTGTCAAGACAGTGTAACACCAATCAATACATCAATCAATGTAAAAATCTCTCTGAGAGCCACAAAGCACTTCTGCCTGTTGTATAGATTGGCTACAACACATAACAAAGCTAAACGCCATTAAACAATCTGTCATGAATAACCATCAAGACTGTAATGTCAAAGAAAATAATCACACTGTGTTCCATTTAAAAATTTCACAAAGTGTAAGCTTGGGTGGAGCCATTCTTCTACTGTAGAATGTGGTTAGTCGGCATTCCTTATCTATTCAATTTCTACTCGGAAAAGAGAGAACATTTTAGCTGCTTGGAAAGCTTGTCAAGGTTTTGAGTCATGCGGGGAATTACAGGAGTTAGGCCTGCATATTTTCCAAGGGCATTTTCAGTGGTGTGAGATTCAGGTTCAGCCAAGCAAACATAAGTTAAGGGGATAAAGGCTTACTAGGTTCTTGTGCATCTGCAATTTTAAAAATCTCTTGACATGTAAATCATACAAACTCTGGTAAACATCCTCATCAACTGCCAAATGCTTCATGTAGCATAAAGCTGAACCAAAAACCTCATTCCTTGTAATTGTTTTATTTCAAGTTTGGCAGCAAAACTACAGTCTTACAAATATACCCCACAGACTGGCGATGCAGTCAGAGGCCGAAAACTGTTACTTGACTGCTTGGTCAACTTGGCATGACTATCGAGAATCTAGAAATGCAGGAAGACACAAAGCTTTTCTAAAAAACACAAAAAACTGGTTTCATCTGGAAGTTTTAACAAGCCAGGGGATCCATATCTAAACCAGCCTTTTGAAGGAGAGAAAGCATATAATCTGGTTTTCTTATGCTCCACTACGCAGTCGAAGTAGGTACTTGGCCAGAGAAGAGTAGGTGCAGTTTGAATTTTTTTTGCTCACGGCAAGGAGATGAAAGCCAGGATGTGGCAATAGCATGGCTTCTGCACTGATGGGCACTGACCGAGTGAGGGCTGCCTCACCTGGGACAAACAGTCTTTATTCCCTGGCATTTTGGAAGGTTCAACAGACTAAGGAACAGCTCCACTTGATTTTTGCTGTAAGCTGTAATATTTTTTCACCACTTTTTAGCACAAAGCTGTGATGGAGAAATCAAGGTCATTTAGCTATTAATTAAAGGCTGAAATCCACCCACCATAGTGTACTTTTGAAGTTTTAATAGTATTCAAGGGGCACTTACCAGTCTTCCACAGATGCATTCTCCAAATTAGCTACTGGGTTTTCTGTGGTGCTGGGTATTGTAGTCTAAGGGTATGATGAACAGAAATATATTGATGGCCATTAGCAACACTAATTAACACTTTACATTTTAAACTATATTTATATTTAAATACATATAAAAAAATGTTAGTAATAGATTTTTTGAATAAACACTTTGTGTGTATGCATATATATCACCTCTGGCTGTGAGCGGGCCTCTGGTCCTTTGTGCTTGCCATCCATGTCTGCAATGTACATGTAGTTGAGGAGGTTATACCATTTGGTGCACCACTCTTCTGAACAGTCCACATCAGCAAGACTTATCTGAGCACCAGCCTTTAACAGATGAAAAGCACAAAGAGAAATAATTAAACAACTTAGACACAACCTGATATGTGTGGATTATTAAAACATGTTTAAAAGCACCACATACGATGCAAGTCCTGCTTCAAGTCTTTCATCCAGAACCAGATTATTTAGCACAAGACTGAATAACCTTTGTACAATCCAAGCTCTACGCCACTAAATACAGATGTGAAGCTGACAGCGATGGGCACAATTCGAAGCACACTTACCAGACACTCCTCTTGTCTAGACTTGCTAGTGCAGCATACATCAATGCGAAGGGTCTTCTGTCTGAGGGCACCCGGGGACAGCTGTACACCAAACACTTCATTTAGCTCCACCGTGTCATGGGGCAGGGAGCCACGGGTGCGGAACAGGCAACGAGTGCCCTCCAGGCAGGGCAGCACCACCACCCGTACATACCTGATGAGAGAATAGATCAGTCAATCCATCCACCCAAAAGCAAACTTATACTTCAAAATGACCAATTTAAACAATTACAACAAGTTACATGACTAACATCTTCAACAAGAAAGTTAATGTCCTCTTCTTTTGTAAGCCTAAACTTTCTTTAGATAAACTCTTGTACTCTTTAGTTCACTTCGATAGAGTAAGCTCTATGACACAAAGACTTGACATTATAGAGCTTACTATAAATATAAAATCTCACTTGATCTGGTCATTTGCACCTCAGCATACATTTTTCAATATAGTTCTGTCCAATTAACATCAAAGTTTAACAGTTAAAGCAGTCCTAGGCTGCCTCTGTTTTGAGCAAAACAGACTTGGCTAGGGGGAAAGGGAACCTGAGGACATACATGTTCTGGGTGGCAGTCAGGGAAAGTGAGCTGCAGTTGGTCAGCTGCATGATGAAGACGGCAAATCGCTTTTCTTTAACCTCGTACTTCAAGCCCAGTCTGATCTGAGCACAGCTGACTGATCCTCCTTCATCATAGCCTAGCAACTGCTCTGTGGGGACTCCAGACCTGTAAGGATTTTCACCAGCACTCAGTATCGTATTGTGTAGCATACTATACAACAGAAAAGTTAACCGGGGAACACATTCTCTACTACAGTCACCATAAAAGAGCAATTTAACAATTGCTTTTAAAAACAACTTTCAGTCTTGGAAAGAACGTCAACTTTACAAAGCAATTCATTTAAGTGCCCTCAAAATGATTAATGTGAGTGGGAAAATTATAAATAAGCCAACAGGAAGTACCTGTGAGTCAAGCCTGCTCAATTGTACATTCTATATCACTCCAATACAGAACTTTCCCTTATGTAACACTGTTGCCTAAATTACACAAGCATCATGGCCGTAGTAGCTGCAATCCAGCCATCTAAAGTGCAGATATCTGAGCTGTAAACAACTTGACCTGGTCACCTACCTTTTCTCTGAGGCTTCATACACTCCACTGTCTCCTGCCACTGATTCATCAGACACAGCCGAGGTCACACCCACTTTCTTTGAGCTGGGCCCCAAAACCTTCGTTTGTGCAATAACATCTACAGACAAGAGAGGAACAAAAGTGACACTGTGGGTGTTAGGTTGCAGTGCCGAGTTCACACAGCAGACCAAGTAGTAGCGATCTGTAACTCAAGCTTCCTCCACTCAAAATGCTTATCTGTCATGTCAGGTAAAACCCTAAAATCCTCCCCAGGCAGCCCAAACAGGCTGTAAAGAGGTGACAGAGAGCATGCATTTATTTGTCCATTAAAAAATGTATGATCATAATTCTCAATGTCAAAAAATACCATAATTGTGACCACAACCAATGCACCTAATATACTGATCATCTCTTGCTTGCCGCTACTGCCTGCTGCTGCTCAATTATCCAGAGGTGCTTGAATGTTTGAGAACTCTTTCAAATTTAAACCCAATTACACAAAATATTGTGACAAAAATATTAAACAGGTATTCCTTTACTGAAGAAAGTGTTTCAATATTGAATATGTGGAAAAAAATATGTGAACCTTCGCTTTCAGCATCTGTTGTGACCTTGTGCAGCTAAAACTGCATCTAAATATTTCTGTTAAGTGTTGATCTGTCCTCCATATAGTATTGGAGGAATTGTCACGCATTCCTTCATACAGCTTCAGCTCTGGGAGACTGGTGGGTTTCCTCACATTAACTGTTTGCCTCAGCCACTGGAAAACATTACATTTATTCTTCTTTATTTATTGTACTTAGGATCATTTTTATGCTGCATGACAGTCTTATTCAGTGTTCTACTGATTATGAACTCATGAACATCAAGACATCTGCGAGAGACCTTTAGCTGCCTAGTAGTTATCCTGGACTCCTCTGTGATCTCACAAACTATTACCTGTCTTGCACTTGGAATAGCTTTTGTTGGTCAACCAGGGAGGATAACAGTAGTTTTACATTTCCTCCATTTGAACACAGTCGTATAACTGTAGATTGGTGAATTCTAAACTCTTTAGAGGTGGTTTTGTAATCTATTCCAGCCAATAAGCATCAACGTAGGTGTGTCACAATGTATGGAAATAGATTAAATGTATCTCTTAATCATATAATAAAAAAAATACAGCATGAGCAAATATCTGGTTCATACACCAACACAGTAAGTGGCTTCTACCTGACACATAACACAAAAGAAGACAACAACACAGTGTCTAGTCAGCTGTGTGCTCATTACTGCTGCTCAAAATCATGTTGGAGGAGATGGACAAGAGCAAGACACTCTACCCGCACCCTGAAAAGAGTTAGCTCGCCAGTGTGGGAGTTTTTTGGACTGCACAAAAAACAGGGTGTTAAGAGATCCCATCTGAAGGAAGTGCCAATAAGCAAAGAAGGGAACATCACCACCACTGTTTCACTCACTGTTTGCCTCCATTACCCTGCAGATTTTGCTACAACAGAATGTGAGCTGCAGTTCGTTTGCTAGCCCAGAAACTGTAAATGTTACATTAAGGTCTTGGTTGTTTAGCTGTCGCAGTGTTGAACTGGTCAGCATTTTCTTTCTCTTCGTTATTTGTCATGAAGCGTCAAAGTAGCAGGACAGAACCAGGGATTCTGGTCACCTAACAGTTTTTGAATAAATAGACAAACTTATTGTTATCAATATTATTATAAATCATGGTAATTTTGTAAGTTACCTGTATTATGTGAATCTATTTTTATTTTATTTAAAACAACCTATTATATCGGTTTTAGAAAATGAATTAATCATTCCTCAAATGAGCTACTTTAAAGAAAAGGTACATAGTCATTTCAAATAGAGGTCAAGCAATATGGGATGTTACAAATAATTTTTTATTAATTTTTGGAGAGGGGTATGTTTGGTTATTATTAATAATATAATAATAATAATAATAATAATAATAATAATAATAATAATAATAATAATAAGTGTTTCTTGACAGACACAGTTTAAAGGTAAATAATCTAGTGATCGCAAAAAAATGACTTTGCACAGCTAAGGACAACACAAGCCACTATTACGTAGTTAAAGCCTGACCCAGGCCCATTTAATTAGGACAGCTAACTGCACTAAATCATGTGTATAATTTTTTAAGATATGTTGACAAACTGTTCTATTTTTCACTTTCACATGCGAAGACTTATTTATAAATGGCATTGACAACATCAACCAACAATCGTTTAAGCGTTCAGTTTTCTTCAACATCAACCTGAGCAACTCTTTCTTTAAGCACGATGATGCTGCTGTGGTGAGACAGACAGACAGACAGACAGACAAACAGACAGAGAGAGAGAGAGAGAGAGAGAGAGAGAGAGAGAGAGAGAGAGCAAGAGATCAAGAGAGACAGAAAGAGAGAGAGTGCAAGAGAGACAGAGAGAGATTCACTGTTGCATGACTGATAAAGTGATGATGTATATTGACAACTGACCCTATATAAGTAAAATTTAGGCTATGTACTCCCATTTTCTCCAAGTTTAGTAAAACATTTAGAGTTTTCTCTGAGGAAGGCAAAATTCTGGTGTTCGCTGCTAGCCCTGCAGGTGCCGGTAGAGTAATGTAAATGTAATGTAAAAATTGCCAAATATCAGCCCAATTAATCGGCCAGACCGATAATCGGTCTACTTCTAATTTCAAATTAGAAAGACGTTCTATTTAATTAGGAAGACATTGTACACTGTGTGCAGACAGAGAAAATTAAACATCGGCACTGAGGTAAGGAACTGAAATCTACATTTAGTTTGGAAAATATAATGGCTTTAGGTCATTATCTTGCATGAATACAGAAAATTTAATGTCACGTAAAAAGTGAATGCTAAGTAGCGAACAATAGTCTGCCAGTTACATGTTAAACTCCATATACCTTAAAGGCAGGTGGAGTTTAGGTAGGCCACCTGGCCTATTTAATGGTAGGGGAAACACTGCAACCTCCTGTTCCTTTATATGGCATCAGAAATATATGTCAACAAGTCACTACACATTTGTAAATCCAATTGCTCATATATGCAAGTAACCATTAGTTCTCAAAACCTGTTCAAGCTCTAACTCACCCACTTCAACTCGGTTAATGGTTACTAATGTGATTAGTTGTATCATGTGTTAGAACAAAGAAAACAACCAACTATTCAAAACCAGAGCTAAGAACAACTGGTATGAACAGAGCCTTCATACCTTTAGAAGGCTCCACAGGAGCTGTGCTGGCATCCTGCTTAGCATCCCGGTAGGCTAACTGTGAGAGCTGCTGCTCCCCGTCCAGACGCAGCTCAGCAAGCCGTGCTTGCAGCTCCAGGTTAAGGTGTGGGCCCGGGCCTGGGAAGGCCTCTCCGGCCAGGAAGGAGGCATCAGGGACAAGTGGTGAACAAGGCGGGGAGAGAGAAGAGAGAGAGGAGCGGGGAGACAGGGAGCTCATTGAGCGTGGAGTCTCAGACAAGCGTGGAACCTGCACTCGTTGGCTGGGCCCAAGGCTGCCACCTGCCGGCCCAGAAGACACCTCGTTCTCGTGGATGGTAGTGATAGAGCTGGAGGGCCTGTAGCTGGACGATGCCCCTTCCTGGAACAGTGAGTCCAGCTTAACCTGGAAGTCTGGGTCACACAGCTCTGGCTGCTCCAGGTAGATGTCGGTGAAGCTGAGTGAGGAAGATGAGCCGAGACTAGAAGTGGCCAGCGAGCCTCGGCTAGAGGTGAGTGAACCTCGGCTGCTTCCCGAGGAACACGACAGGTTGCTGGCTGAGAGGCTGAGAGAGAGAGAGAGAGAGAGGGAGAGGGAAAGAATAAAGTATTAAGCATTAATAAGTGCAGACACTGCTTTACACTTTACAGCCTTCAATTTCTATTTCTGTCTTTAAGTCTCAATCCCTCCTCCTTTTTCACTCTCACTCCATCTATCCTAGTTCTTCTTTCCCCAACTTCAAATGCATTCTGCTCTAAAGCAAACATGCTAATTAAAGCATGGCAGGCTCATTAGTGGGATGCGCCAGGGACTCACACGCCACACTTCCACGTCTTTGATGTGCATCAGCCAGAACCAGACAATGAATTAGGCATGATTCAAGAAAAAAAAGCTGCAACAAAGCCATTGTTAAAGTTAGTCAGCAGTGCTTGAATGCATTGCTTTACATCTTCAATGAGAAAAAGTCTCTGGTGCGTCCTGCAAAACGCCTTTAAGCAGATTTCAGAACAAGTCTGTCCTGATTACTTGGCTCTTACATCATCTTATACAACACAGATTTGTCATGACATGCAGTTTCTGAAGAGAAATTATTCTGCTAATATTTAAACTGAGAATTCACAATGAATGAAGATCACAGTTTAGAAATAGATGCCAGCACCAGTAAAAAGGGCATCCAGCCTTTGTGTTCACAAAGTAGAGCATTCAAAAAATGTATTAATCAACTCCAAACACTATATATTTATATTTATTCATATACTTACATCTACCAATATATCTACCTGTATCTACATATCTACTATCTCCATTATATCTTTATTTATTCATAAGTCTGAGTAGTGTATGTAAGTTACCTCTTTAGTTGAGTATGAAGTGAGGATGCCTGCCTCACGAGTTCCTCCAGCTCTTTCACCAGTTTGTTCCTCTTGCAATGCAACTTCAATCTACAGCAGAAAAGAGTAAAAAAGAAACGTGTTTTTACAACATATAATTTCTCTGTAAGGATGCTCCTCGTTCCTTTTAAAGAACTTTCATATTTCAACTAACGGTTGGAAGTACGACGTATACAACACCACGATGGTTGAAGATTTTCATGATACACAATATTTATAACAATATATACCTTTGCAAACAAGCTAGAACAGATGCACCAGCTGCTTGAAAGAGGTCTATAAATATATAATTTTACAATACCTGCAGCTGTTAATACAAAAATAATAATGATTTAGCCTATCACATAATTTACCACATATCATATTGGCCCATTATTTCAATCCGTTTTTTTTTTTTCACCATCATGCGTCATTTCACAATTTCTTTTACACTTAAAAGGCTACTCCATTTTTTCCTTTATGTCCAATATGAGTGAAGTTACAGCAGAATCCTGTAGAACACAAGGACTGGAAAAGGTGCCCATTGTGCTCAACCTACATCCCCTGCTTCTGCAGCTCAGGTTACAGGAAGAGCGCAGATGCCAAGCTCAATGAGGATACAGTATCTAGTGTGCAGAACAAGCGTCCTGTTCAAATAACCGAGGTTGTGGGGGGTGGGCTGATGTGGGTGCTGAGCAAAAAAAAAAGGGGGGGCAACTAGAAAGAAAAAGACAAAAAAAAAAAGTGACAGAGATACTGAGAATGAAAAAATAAAGAACAAAGTGGCCTAATTGCCATTCTCACCTACTTAACCTGACCTGAAGACGCAGGTGTCCGCACTCTAAGTGAGCCTTAGGGAGAAAAGGTACTGGCACCTGGCACACGTTTACAATCTAATTCCTCCTCATTGGAAAAGACGAGCCAGATATGGCACTATAGATCCTGTTACATTCCATTTCTATTGCAGTTCAATCGCTATAGATTGCAGTACAATATATTTGCACCAGCAAATCATTAGAAACGCATTGCACTGACTGAATTATCAATTTAAAAATGCACTACTGGTTTCAAAACATAAGTTCCAAAATGAAAACTTTAGAATAAAGGAGAAGTAAATATAGAGTAAACTTTAGATTTAATGGAAGTTATAGTTTAACATCCTGAAGTATTGGCTCTCTTATTAACACTACAAGTTTGATTCCCGGTGGTGCCACAGCCATTGGGTGGAAGTCCAATGGTACCTAACAGGCCTCACTATCTGGGTGGGCATGACAGCCTAGTAGGATGTTAATTATGGTTCAAAAAGATGTAGTGGTGCACAGTGCCCTTTATTCTCCCAAAGGTGGCATGGCCTGACAGAGAGACCTAGCCAGCAGATTACCCACAACATGACTGAACAGAGGAGAAAACAGTCCCCCATTCATGACTATTTTTCAGCTCCCCATTCCTGAATATGACTTGACTCGGCCTCCTCACCTCTCCGTTAGCGCTTTGCTCTGGTTGTCGCGTGCGGCCTGCAGGTCCTGCTCCAGCCGCTTCTTCTCTGTCTCAATTTTCTCTACATCATTTGGTGCACGTTTGCAAGGCTTGACATATTGCAGTTCCTTTAAAAGTTCCTCCTTCTCATTGATGAGTATCAGGCGGTCACGCTCAGGGTCAAGCAAGCCCGGCCATGCTTCGCTGTCCAGTTTGGCTATCTGGACTTTTATGTTCGCAATTCTGATCAAGGGAAAGCAGAGTTATGGATGTATACATGGATAGACAAGCAGCACATTCAAAATAATCAGCACTCCTTTAAAATTAAAGGGGAAAGTACCTTCTTTTCGCCTCTTCATATTTCAAGCTCAGTCGTACCTTCTCAGCCAGCTTGTTGGAACTTGAAATAAACTGGGTCAGTGGGAAGAGAGAGCGGAGATGATGCTCAGATTTCATAGCAAAAAGTCATATCATGGATTAAGCCTAGTCCTTACAGCCGAACAATTAATCTTTTCTATATCAAAATCATAATTTTAAAGAGAGCAATTTTCAAATGATGACCCCTTTAATGTACTATATTTTATTAATTTTATTTTAACTGGGAAAATGTAATGAAAAAATATATTAAAATGAAGAAGTTGTGAAATAGAAGTCTGTCACATTTGGTCTTCAAGTAAAAAAAACTGGAGGTAATTGTAATACTGGTTTGAAAAATTAATATTAAGACATTTTCCCCAAAACATTCTGTCTGCTAGTTGTGGACTAAACTGCAATGCAAATCATTCAGTTGATAATTATTCAGTTCAGGCTTCAGTTTAGGCTTAATCTGGACATGGTGAAAACATCATTTAAGCCAAAGGTTCCTAAACTACACATGGTTCCTAAACTACACCCTGCTCTAACACACCTGATCATTAATAACACCTTCTTGAGTTTAAGTGGACGTATTAAGAAAAAGAAAAAAGAAGCACTAAAGTATGCAGGGCACAGCTACTCCACAACAACACTGCTAAATATGAAAAACATACTATAGATTAGTTACACTAAGTTCTTGCTAAATTAATGTATCAATCACCATATTACCATCTCTCTGGAAGTTAACTGTGTCTTTAGGACTTTCTTACTTCAGCTGGCATGTCAGTCTGGGACTCGGCATCTGAGTAGAGACGAGGAAGTGACAGGTTCGAATTGGCCAGGGAGGGACTACTGGCCCACAGCTCAGACTGAGATCCATATTCAAGCTGGAAACCATCCTTTAGCACCGCTAGTTTCTGACAGGGAAAGATGGACAAACAGTTACCCAGGAATCAACAAAACCACTAAGACACTTCTAGGTTAAACAAAAACTACTAACAAGTGTCTATATGATTAATGACTATAATAATCACTATTGTTAACTGATAAACTAACTATTCATCCAATTACTGGTACTTTTTAATAATATTACACATCCTGCAACCTTGGAACAACCACTACCATTTCAATAGCAAGGATGTTTTTTTTCCATCTGGTCATCTTCCATACATGAGAAGTCACTGTAAAATTATGAAAATAAGATTTTGCATTTTACACCACTTGCAGAAATATGTCACACAATACTAAGCTCAGGTCTGCCACCACTACAAAGAGGCACGTTTACTCCAGCTAATTAAGATGCAACATCATCATTAGTGTGAACAGCAACATGCTGTTCATAAACTGCAAAATTAATCTTTTTTTTTTTTTATAAAGCATACAAAGATGTCAGTCAGATGGAGAAAAAAAGGACAGCGACACGCATAATTCAAACAGAGCTCACCCTTCCATATGCTCTCCTCAACAGTGTGAGGAAAGTGTACAGTTTCAATAAAATGCAAGACAAGAAAAGTAGACAACATCCTGCAAAACTTGATGCTACTCTGTAAACATATTGGCATTTCCTCTTAAGTGACCTTAATGTCCCACAGCATCATGCTATCTCACTGGGCCAAAAGGAGCATACTTTGTTAAAAGTGTTCTGAGAGTGAGCACTAAGTATGACCTAAACACTCTTCTATTCATATAGATGTTTGCAATAACTCTACACTATTGTAATTTACTGTTAAATTTATTCTTGCTATATGATTAGGCACACATGCATTGCTGGAGGTATAGTTATGTGAATAAGTATACATTTAAGTGTCGTGCCTCACCCTGCTCAGGCAGCAACTATGTTTTCTCACAGTCAACAAATTACCTCACCCTCACATCCATGAACTATTTCATTATGCCATAGTTTCAGGTGTGCACTCATTACACCACTCAATTTTAAACCATTTAAAATGCACATTCAAGTGTCCATATGCTACATATTTCTTGTATATTGTCTTCCTTTCATGCCCAGTTTTTGTGGGATTATTTACTTTTTGTAATCAGGCCTTTAAGACAGATAAATGTAAATGGAGTTGACTGCCAAGTTGCTGCCCTACTTTGCACCTCTCTCAGAAAGCAGACTGGATTGAAACACGCATAACTTCAGCATAAATGGGCAGTGCATATATGTAAATGTTTTGGGTTTTGTGACATCATAGAAATAATTCATTCAAAGCTGCTTTGTTAGTTTCCGTATACAGACTGTGTGGATTGTGAGTTAATGGTATACTCTGAAACTCGTACTTGCAAAACAATGTTTAAATACTACATAAAATTAATTTCCTAAAAAAAAATATATAAGATGGGCTTTTAGATCACAATAATATCTGAAAATGTTCACATTGTTTTTTTTAGCTGTTATAACCCAAAAACACCTTAAAACCTTCCAGGATCAATATGTTCATGACATCAAATACAGTAAACCCCCGCAAATTCGCAGTTCAGAGCTCGTGGCATAAGAACTGATTTTTTCTAAGAACCGAACTAATAATTGTTCACGGAACCCCCCGAAAAATTACCGTATTTTTATTAATGTATTCTAGGGCTGAAACGATTATTCGAGTAACTCGAATAATTCGATTACACAATGATCGAAGCAAAAATTTTGCCTCGAGGCGTCATTTAATTTTTGTAACCAAAGTCCGTCTATTTAAAATGTAGACACCGCACAGCTCCGGTATCATTGAAATGCGCGTCACTTACAACAGTCTGTGTGAAACAAAAACTGACGGCGCGTTAAGGCGGCGCGTTTATTTTGCTCTCTGTGGAAATGGCGGAAAATGAAGATCCCGATGTGCGTA
>JBBPCX010000023.1:2367754-2378988 GCA_037974365.1 Hydrocynus forskahlii | reverse complement strand
ATACAGGGGTAAACATTGGTATTTACATTCTAGCACTGCGGGAGACAGCAGTTCAGTGTACTCTGTACAGTACGGATACGGGTTTACCTTTACATTTTCTTTAAGCGTAAAGTATTAAGATGAGTTTTAAATGAAATGAAAGTGTTTTGGGAGCATATTTAGGGCATATTTAGGGTTTAGATTATAAAAATTGGCATTTTTTTACCACATCACAAATTTGCGTTTTTTCACAATTCACAGGTGCTCTTGGAACGTAACTCCCACAAATGTCGGGGGTTTACTGTATATTATAAACTGACCAGGGCTCGTTAACCTGGGGGCAATGTTTAGATCTGTTTTAATCTGAGTAAATTAGTAAAGGGCAATGGTTACCTGCATAAGCTCCTGCTTCTCCCTCTCTCCACAGCTAATGGCATCTTTAATGGTCCTGACCTCCTTTAGGATAGCCTGGGCTTCATGCTGCTTGTAGCCATATGATGTGCTGGATACCTTATGGTCAATTCTGAAGAGTGAAAAAGAATGATACAGGACTATAAGAACAGATGGAGCAAGTAAGTATAAAATCATTTTCTCTTAAATATTGTTTGCCTGTAAAAGGTAAAACCAGGTGCCTGTCAGTGCTCTGAAAAATTTCCTTTCAGGCATACTTTGAGATACATGCTACTAAGAGGCCAGAGGTGACTTTCAAGACAGTGTTGAATAAACAAAAACTGATGTTTACCAGGATCCTGCCTCAATGTAGTGACTCAAAGAAAACGAAGTAAAAACACAAAGGAAATTTCCTCAGCAAAGCTTTGTAATGTTAACTTAAGTTAACTAAAGTGCAACTCCAGTCTGAAAAATGGCAATTTCAAAATAACATATACCAGAAATGGAAGCTCAGTGGAAGGTTCCACTGTCAGGATGGACTTAATACTGAAAAGTGGCGGCAAACAAAGTGATCAGAACACCACCCAAGCAACAGGTCTTTCCACATTCTTCAGCACAAGCGAGAGGGAGGCAGGGGTTAGTAGACAAGTCAATAACAATCTGAACAGCCTCTATGAATATTTTTCAGTGGTCCAAAGAAGGCCGAGTGTTGCAAGTGACATCAACTGACAGTTCACAACTCTGCCTGAAACCAGACTGGTGGCTCAAAGGAGAAGACCTGAAGAAGTGTTGTAACGGTAAACTAAGAGAAGTGTGTCATCAAGTTGACAGTGTATGCCCTCCCTTCATGCGACTCTAAGAGCAGCTGTAACCTTTTATGTGTATCTGGTTGTTTATTTGTAAGCTGTGTCTTGCTTTGTTTTGTAAAAGGATGAAATGATTAGTACAAACTGCAATCCTCTGCTTGTGGTACCACAGTCCTCATCCTAGTTAACTACATAACTTAGTAGTTTCACTGCAGTTACCACATCATTCACAGTAGTTAGTGAATAATAAGCCTGCAGTTTAAGGGGTTAATTAGGAAAAAGGCCTACACAATAATAAGAGGTCCTTTTTTGACTCTCAGGAGATATCTGAAAGGCAGGAATTTGCTAAACACTAGAGCAGTGAAGCACTCGCCTTGGTGGCGATTGTGTAACAAGGTCAGGTTGCACTTACTCTTTCAGTGTTTCAAACCCCTGCTCCTTATAAAGCAGTTCCTGCCTCATACAGGCCAGATCTCTCTTCAACTTATTCACCTTAATAAAAGAGAGTGACAGAAAGAAAAAGGGGGAGAAACAGAATGAACAGGACCAGCAAAAGGAAACACACACACACATTAACCCATTCGCCAGGCAACTTATTTTACCGCTACATGCTGCAGGCTGAACAGGCCCATTATTAATTAGGGCTAAAGGATCATTTTTATATCGAAATACCATTTGGAATGGTGTAATTTTCCAATGCCTCACATCATCAACAGCAGGTTTAAAGTGGAAATTCAACTTAATAACACAGGCCTTGTGTATTACTGTAGAGGAGTTAGATCACTAAGAAGCAACACCCACATTATGTTCATATGACAACAGCACAATAAGTATTTAGGTCTATGACAGCATGTTCAGTGTTCAAGCCTTGAGTCAAAAAGCTGAGCATGGAAAATAATTGCAATTCAAAATCCGGTCACAATATTGGTCAGAAAAAAAATCACAATTAGATACACTCCTGAGTTGTTCAGCCATGCTATAGTCTACAGCATGAAGAGCAAATTATCAAATATTTAATGTGATCCAGGCACTCCTTACCCGACTTTTTGCAGTCACAATCTCTGCCTTGAGAATTTCAGGGTCATATTTACTGCTTGATGAGGATCTGGAATTTACTGCACAAGAGATAAGAGTTCAAATGCAATTATCTTATCGCTGCTGCCTCCTATCCACTCTCTGGCATTTCATAGCAGTGCATAGTAACTGCAGACTCAGATAAATAATTCATCCAGTTTTGCATCAATGGCGGCACTACTTTCATGTGTTCCAACAGGCTCATGCGCTTTCGTCAAATGATGTAGTTCAACACTGGAGCAGAATGTACATGTACAAAAGAATATGCAAGACAGGGGTGTTTACATAGGGCCAGTGTGGCTGTAGGTTTTCCAAATAATCAGGAGTATACCTGATTCCACTTCATCTCATTCTTCAAAATGTTGATCAGGTGAGCTCCTGCTTGGTTGGAATGAAAATTTGCAGTTACACTGGCCGTTTGTGGATACACCCCTGGTGTACGCAAATGCACCAGCAAGGCAAAAAAAAAAAAGAGATACTTGTTCCAAAAACGCAAACATCATGCGTAATATAACATGGATCAGTTAGCATTAGCACACTTGCATCATCTTAAATGAGGCATTGCACCTTGAATAACAGCACTGGCATTTTATATATTCACAGCATGGCAATGACTGCCGAGAGAACAAATGTTCTTTAAGAAATAAAATGATACAGTGAAAAAACCTTCACTAAAAGAGTCAGGATATAAGCAATCAATCAGAAATGATGCCCAGAATTTAACAGGAGCTTTTAAGACACTTTAGTGAATTGAATTGGAGGCTCGTTCTTTTCATTATTAACCTTTTGACTCACTCAGTTTTACTATGAATTATTTGGCTACTACTGTTAAACATGAGAGCAAAGAATTAAAATGTGTCCACATATTAGCCAAAATGTTGCACTGAATGTATCTTCGAATAGGAGGACAAATTAACAGACAACACAGACAAACACACGTCTTACAACTGGTTTGTGAGGAGGACTTGTCCCTCCAGGCATCGTTGAGCTGCCGATACTCTAGCTGAGCCAGGCGAAGGCGCTCCTCTTTGACCTGGTAGATCTCCTTCTGAGCACTCAGTGCATCCTTGGCCACACAAAGGTACTCTCGCAGCATGAGCTCCTGTTCATGCTGCCACTGTGCCCGCGGGTCCTCCAGCTGTGTGCTCTCTGAATGACCGAGAGCATACGAAAAGTTAAATTAAAGTTGACAGATTCAAGGACAAAATTTCCATTATCATATTATGCCAAATCATATTTTTAATAAATGAACAATTATCACACAAGGCTAGAGTAGTACTGAATGGTAGTACTGTTTTTTTTTATTAATTGAAATTTAAAATCAAAATTACATAAAATTTAATGCAATTACATTACATTTGAAATGTTTTTCCTATTCCTGCAAAAATGCTCATTTGGAAATACCAGGTTTGGTTCCAACAATTAATCAGAGATAATTTTCTATTAATTTAACAATGTCAACAGGAAGAACAAGTATTGGAGGACTTAACATGATTATCATAGAGGACTCTTAAATGCAGTCACTGTGTAGAGTTTGCCTTAACTTACTTGTATTGTGGTCAACATAATAGGCTCCAACTTGGGGATCATAGGCCTCCTCCCAACCCACAGGCAACTCATCTCCAATACAGTCAGCAAAGGTTAAGGGCTTGGTCTGCCTGCAACAGCACAAACACGAATCATCAGTTAGATATCAGGGTTAAAGGTTAAAGGGTAATATTCTGTACTGCAATGTCATCATCTAAGTCTGCAAATCTTCTGTTTAGAGGTGCACCCTCATGGTTGACTCTGAGCGTGAGCATGGTGTGTGTGTGTGTGTGTGTGTGTGTGTGGCAAGGGGGGAGGGGCAGCGGAAGAATGTCTGCCTATTCACCTCTAGGGTGCTTGTCAGGCACAATGGCCGGAAACCGAGGCCTGGCATTCCACAAGTCCTGCTGACCCATCGCCTGGAGGTTTCTGAGGCAACACACTGTGGGCCTCCAAATTCAGCGCCCAGGACCACGGGCAGTGGTGTGGACGCTCACACACTTTACTAGTTGTGCCTTCCAGCTATGCTAACAAAGCATGCTGGAAAACCTTCAAACACAAACTAGCACCTTGCTTTTGGGAACAGCTACCAGAGCTACTTGATAATACTTTGTTCATTGGGTTTTAGTGGTATGTAGATTACCATCTGTGAGTTTGAATAAAGAAAGAACAGCTGTATAATACTATTGTATTGTAATGACACCGCTACACAATATGTTTGCGATATGCCTCACAATATATTAAATTCAATGGTTAATCAATGTGACAAGACTTTAAGAGCGCTTGTATTACATTGACCTAAATTGTTTCCTTTTGTTAGATTCCACAAATATGTTGATTCATCAGAACACTCACCGTAACAATCATCTGGAATTTCGGTCAAGATGCTCACAGCATATGATTAAATGCTGTGACTAGCTGAGGCTTCATCGCATATTGCACGGGCCAATAACTGCCAATAATGATCAACAAAACACATCAAGCACACTCAGAATGAACATAACCACAGTGTGGCATTATCCTTTTGGTGTGGAACTTTATCATTTTTGACTGAGAAGTTTCAGCGAGCACAAGTTCTCTAAATCAATGTAATTCTAACCTCAACTTCCCATTGTGAAAGCTGCTGTACACTGGATTAGATGTGAAACGGAGGACCTTGGCTAACCCTCTGTGCTCTGGAACCCAGACCAGTCCTAACAGCAGGACATTACCAACAGGCTAGCAAAGCATCTCTCTGGTCCAAACAAGGGTGCTTTTAAAGCCAGAAAGTATATATATATAAATAAATAAAAAACACTTCCCAACTTCCCAAGACTTTACTTGCAATACGAGCAGATCCTGTTATTGCAACAAATACAACAAATTAATGACTGCAAACACATGAGCACAGCAGAATATTTGTCAATCACACTGCTGCCTATGTTTGCTGTATAATTCAGAGTAGAATGAAACTGACTTCTGCCTAATCCCCTGGATTCTGCAACGCATTGGGAGATGTCGTCTTCCGCCTCAGCTCAGGGCTTTTAGAGAGCATGAAACTGAACCAGCTCCTTTTTCACTTTATAAATAATGAAACGGCACACAGAGACCCCCATGGCCTGTTCTAAATTTAACTCAGGAGAGGAGGGAAATCATTGAAGATGCTAACAAAGAAAGAGACTGCCTAGCAGATTCCATTATTCTGTTTTTTTTTAATCTCTTCACTGCACTGATGCAGAGCTGTGATCACAGTTGGCACAGCGGCTGGTGGGTGCTGATAGCTGGTTTCAGATCTCATTAATCTCTGAGCTCCGTAGATATACCGTGCCTGGCTTAAATCTTAAATGCAGAAAGACCACGACAGTAAATCAGCACAACATTCTCTAATAGGTATTTGAGTATTAGACCATGGCAGCTGGATAACCACATCAAAAATCATATTGCAGCTGTGAGCAAATTTACGCAATTAGCCAACAATCCTCATTGCACTTGATAAGCAAATGTAGGATTACTGCTACTTTATTTTTGCACTATATTCATGACATAGTCTAAATACTGAAAACTTATTTCAAAACCTTGTTTCATTGTGCTACTGTTGTTTAAGCTATGTAACTTACTTTTGTCCATTTTATAGACATCATACAGTGTCAGAAACCACATAAGCAACTATATGAGATTACATGCTTTTTGAAGACCAGTTTGAATGAAAATGATAGACACTGAATAGAAACACTGCATCAGACAGTTCAGACAAGTTGAAAATAAAAACAAAAATGCAGAACTCAACACAAGCAGAAAGCAAAAGACCCTGTTAGCATATAGAATCTGTAGCCACAGCTAAACAGAGCCAAAATAAAATAAATAAATAAATAAAACTGAATAACTGTTCTCTATTGTTGTCACTATGATGTGGCACAGTGAGATGTGCAACCGGATACAGCGTTCCAAAAACACAGTGTGAACTGCAGAGAAAATGAAACGGATCGAGCAGCATGCCTTATGTTTTTACACCTTCAGGAGGAGTCAATGTGATTCTTCAATAAACGAATCATTGCAGGTCGAGGGTTAGACGGCCAGGTTTGATCCTAATCACAATGGATTTAATCCTAAAACACAAACCTGCAAATAATTACTCGGACATCACAGGTCTTTTAGACAGTTAAATGAGAATGAGTAAAATGCACTAAAATAGCAGGCATATTCTGGTATCAAATGGTTGTGCACTGCAGTCAAAGAGCTATGAAGTTCATTGAGATCAGATCCTGCGTTTTGGCTGGGGGGCTGCTGATGAACACTTGTCCCCTCGTGTCCCCGCAGAAGCTGTTGCAGAGGAGTACAGGGAACCCCTGTGAAGTCAAACGCTCACGACCCGTGTTCTAATGCAAACTGACAAAGCGTGCGGCCGAGTGCAATGCGGGGCATAGCTAAACGATGAGTCAGACACTTTCATTCAGTACACTCTATAAATTCCTCACATCATTTATGAGGCTCCAACTAGCGTTGTGCCGCGTTCAAGGTCCAACAATAAAAGGCCGCTGCCCCCCTGACGACGGCCCAGGTCCTATCGCAGTGAGAGATAACATTCCATTTACCTGAGCGAATGTTTTCAGCGCGTCACTGTGAGAGAAAACAAACAATACAGCCTTGTGTGGAATGTAAGTGCTACCCAGAAACACTTTGTCTTGAGTGACTTGTCAAAATTGATAACTGTTTAGCTTCTAATCATTATTCATTCAAGAGCTGTTTCACTCATTTGCAGGCTATTGCGTTGCATTAGACCATGCCTGTGTAATCTTATCGTTCTCCCTCCAAAATACTGCAGACAGAGCCAGGCACCAGCTGACACAAGAGCAGCTTTTAAGAGGAGATGAAAACCAGCACAGCCCAGGTGTGCCTTACACAAGTGAGTCTGCAATGCTCTGCTCTCCATTCAGGAATCCATCTGCTGTTGAAACACCCCTTCCAAAGTCTCTATTAAACCCAGAATACAGTCATTTTGTTGCCATTATCACATTAGCACAGTAGGTTATTTTTATGTTACGTTTGGAGCTTAGACACACATTTTACAACATTGTTTGACACTATGTCCAAAGATCCGCTTTTGCATGGAAAATCCAAATGTTCTGCATTACAGATGCACTCAGGGAACTGTATAATCAGTGGCTCACTGTAGAAGAGAAAGAACAGTCGAACCTGTATGAGCTTTCAAACTAAGTGGGAAAAAGCACACAATGCACATGTAAAAATTCCATTCCAATTGTTATTCTAAACCAAACTTTTATTCATTGGTGATTCAAATAAGACTAAGTCAACCACTACTTTCTCAGCCCTGGAGGGGAAGCTCAAGAGGGCTAATCATAAGTGTACACATTACAACGCATGAAGATGTACTAAGTCAGCCAGGTGGTGCCTCTGTGGCGTTGTATTTTTCAAACCACAGAAGAAAACCGCCAAATGGGACCTAATTAACATCCAAAGGAGCTATTGTTCCTTGCGTGTTAAAGGGGAATACTAACAATTTCACAGAACTGGCAAAGATTTTTATGTGAAATGTAGAGGTTCACTGTCAACTCGTGTTTTATTTACGTTTGTGATGGGAGCCAAAGGTTACAGTGACTACAATATGGACTATAATATAGTAAATATAGACATTTTATTTACCATCAAAACATCCAGTGAACCTGCATGTGCAAGTTTTCGGTAAATCTGAAAAAATGTTTCGTTTTTCAATTTTTTTTATTTTGCTTGAATGTCCTACATGCATGAACATCAATAATGACCATCAATCTCAGAAGTATCTTCAAACTCTCTCAGAGAATCAGGCCTAAGCATATTCAATATGGTAATCGTTTTGCAAAATAACCATCTTAAGGACCCTTTAGAGGCATTAAGAATGACAGACATCCGATTCCTATCACCACCGCAGTAACTCAAGTTTCACTTAATGTTGAAATTCATGGAAGTCCCCCTTTAAAATTATACTTCTGAGTTGAAAGCCTATCATGACTAAAAGAATTCTCCTTTTTTTCGGGATTACATTTTTTCGGGAATTTCCACATTTTTTCAAATTCATTTATACAAAAAGACTCACAATGCCTGATCCAGTGATAAATCCTTATTAAGCATTTTTATAAAACAGGCTGGAGGTGTGGCCCAATACTGGTGGCAGAACAGTGTTAAAAACTGCTGCTGTGAAATGCTTTTAAGCAACTGATTAACTGTTGGTGAGTAACAGTATCACATGCAAACTAGCAACCCTCTATTGTTCAAACAGACAATGCACTTCCTAAGCGTAAGTGTTGGAATAGGTTGGAATGTACTGATATGTAAACTACACAATATTTTTTTATATTTCATGACTAGAGAGGATGGAAACATGAGCAGAACGCTCCAACTGTTGCTCAGCAGGGGAACACCAGCAGTGTCTATATGGGATCTGCTGAAGAGGTAGGAGACAGGCAGACGCAGTGACAGATTTAGGTCAGGAATTGAAACGTTGGTAATTTTTAATCAGCTCCTTTGATGCAAGATGATGTGTGCAGAGACCAACGCAACAGCTTGAAAGCCGTTTCTATTCTGACTTTCTACGCAGCTCCTTGCAATTGTTGCATGACAGCCTTGCACAGTTCAAAGCAAATCCATTCAAAGTGGATGGACCATACTCTTGCAGATACATGAAATACTGTTGTTTTTTTTTTTCAAAAAAGGGTCCAACTGATGCTATGGAAATTTACTGGATCCCAAACACACAAGTGAAGGGGAATTTAATACAGCATGGAATTAGTTCTCGGCTCTGATCTTTGAAGGCGTCAGCTTGGTTCTGTTCCGAGTTGACTAGCTCTCAGACAGACAAGTGAAATGTGCACTTAGGCTGCTATTTACCTGTCCTTGTTAACGTTTGCAGAGCTATGTGGTGCACTTTGACCTTGTTGTGCACCTTGGCATGCAGTGAAAGGGATTTGAAGGAATCAGCTTTCTCCTTTTGCATGCTTCTATGGGCAGTGTGCATGCAGTACCTTTAGGAATGTGTCCTAGGTACTTGTTTACAAATTTCTGCCATCTTGGTTTCCTGGCGGCAGACAAACCTGTTGCACCACACAAAGGGAGAAATATGCAGTATGATCGCTATCATGTTCCAATTCTATGAACCAAGAGGGTGAAATCAGCGACGGGGAAGAAATCAGCAGAAATACACAAAAAAAACAAAGAAAATGATTCGGGCTACCCCTGTTGCAAAGCTACTTTGAATCCATACAACACAATCTGAGTCAGTGAAGCTTGAAAATTCTCCAATGATCTTAGGCATTCCGACAAAGATTTTGTTTCAAAGTCCAAGGAGACTCGAGTTAGTGGCAAAAAAATTTTTTTGCTCAGTAATTATAGTATCATGCACAGTTGAGCATCAGTTTATGACCCCCAAAAAAAACAATATATTTCCTTTACGAAAGTACTGCAAGCAAATCTGGAGAGTAAAAGAAACAGCTAAGGCATAATGGCGGGGAGAGAAGAATGTGGGTGAGTTGTAGAATGATTCATGTATGTCTAGACCAGCAAAGACTAGTCAGCAGAACTAGGACAGCTTGTAGGGGGTGGTCAGGAAATTCCTAACACAACTGAGTGAATCTACAGTACGTCTGAAAGCCTCCCTCCCAAGAATGTCTGTGTACATGTGGACCATACCTATCCCTTGGGTCAATCCAGCTGGTGGTGTGGTTGATATGGTCAATGTAGTAGACCTTCCCGTCAAAATCTCGGGCTTCTTCCCAACCCTCTGGCAATGGCAACTCCTTCCTTGGCATGACCAACTAGTCTCCATGTAATATGCCCTCCGAGTCTTTTTCAATCAATTTGAAGGCGAACCATGTGCTGTTCGGATCCCAAGTGCCATCAATTGGCGAGGAATCCAGGACCAAGAGGATAATCCATGTGGATTCCAGCAGTATTCCCCACACTCAGTCACAGACTACAGAGGAGCATCCTCGTCCACCATGCCTCCTTGCTACTTATCTGCAACAGTTCTCCTCCTCGTAGCACACTTTGCACTGCAGTCGTGCATTATATAGCAGTTAGAGGGGGGAAATCTGTCTCTTTGTGCAGTTTGGTTAGGTTCGACTACAGTGCACTCACCTATTTGTTAAAAACTTACTTGCTGCATGCAGACACTTGTTTGTTTTTAAGAACAGCAGTTACTGAGCCTGAAGCAAGAAACAGTTAAAAGCAAGAGTTAAGCAAAAACGCTTAAAATGAGAACAAAAAATAAAATAAACTACATTCGTTGTTTATCCAGCAAAAAGAACCAGGGAGTCCTCAGAGGAAGACAAAAACACACTGGACTTGTCCAGCCACCATGTTTAGCCTGCGTTAGCCTGTTAGCAGAGAGGAGTCCTCGCTGGCTCGGCTGGAAAACAGTTAACTGCTCCGGACACGGGCTCTCCTTGTCCGTCCCGTCTCCTCCATGCCTTACTTCAATATCCCAGATCTTCAAAACGACATTATTTTTTTAAAGTCAGTTTTTTTTATCGTACATTCCCACCCCTAAACACTCCTCTCTCTCTCCCTTTAAGTGCCTGTGCCTCTCTCCGTTCCAAAAACCAAGCCTGGTCGCTATGCTGCGGTTGACATGATGACGTCACGCAGGTGATGGCCGTATTTCTCCCAATAGCAGCTCCAATTGAAAAAGGGAGACCCACCCCTTCCCCCAAGCTTTACCTGTCCCACGTCTCACCGTTTCCAGCCACACGCTCGCATAACGTTACACGTCCCTTCCAAACGATTCAGCACCTTTCACATATTCTCTAGTGTGGATAACTGCACTAATGTGGATAGTGACATGTTCTAAGATAAGATATTAGAGATAAAATAATCCATTATTTGTTACAGCAGCAAAGTGGACAGAACAATACACACACACACATACACACACAAACACACATAAATATATATATATATATACACACATGCATATACATATATTCAAAT
>JBBPCX010000023.1:2330251-2365212 GCA_037974365.1 Hydrocynus forskahlii | reverse complement strand
TTACATTAATTTGACCTATTCCAAACTGTGTTAGTGTTGCCTGGAAGCAGTTTCATGCTTTTGTTTTGTTCACTCTTTTGCAGTTTCAACGCGGTGGATTTGCTGTGAAAACCGGAGCGTTTCCTCTCTTGGGGCAGTTTAACACAAATCAAAATGCACAACGCCCTCCGATGGACCAAGAGTGAATATTCAAGCAAAGCGATGGACAAGTCTTGGGTGGGTCACAGGACTGGTTAGAGATCTTCCTAGCTTTTGTCACCAGGCCTCCAGACCTGCAGTGATCCAATGTCACATCACTTAAACACTTTTACTGTACCTAATTAGACATCATTTACACTATTTTAGTCCATTTTGAGCAGTTATACCAAAGCTAATAACTAACCAAATGTTAAAAAAACTATTCAGTTTAACATAATTGTTTCCAACCTCTCTTTATGCATTAGAGTTCAGCAGGCTGACCTACACATCAGCAACACATGCACATTAAAACCAGCAGCAGCTAAATAACATGGATTAGTATCTTGTTGCAATGGCACTTGTCACGGGGTACAAGTGAACAAGTGAAGGTGGACTTGTGTTGGAAGCAGGGCATTTGTAAAGTTCTGAGCCACTTTGCTAAAACAGAATTTCTAAAACAGAAGGTTTTGTGGTGTTTTCCTGGTATGCAGGGGTTTATACTGACCAAAAGTGATTCAAGGAAGGGCAGCTATTGTTACAGCAACAGGGTCATAGGAACCCATGGCTCCCTGGTGTCCATAGGGTTAACACATCTGCTCCAGAATCACAGAGATAGCTACTGTAGCAGAAATAGCAAAAATAAATAATGCTGACTATAGTAGAAAGATCTAAAAACAAAACTTGCATTACAGCTTGCTGCACATAAGGCTGCAAAGCCACCAACTGGTCAGAGTGCGCATGTTAACCCCTGTTCACTGCTGAAAAACTGACAATGGGCACTGGTCCAAAGCCGCATGCTCTAAAAATTCACGTTTTCTTTTTCATCATGTGATCAGCCATGTGTGCATGTCACTTACCTGGAGAAGAGATGGTACCAGAATGCACTATGGAAAGAAGGCAAGGCAATGGGGGCAGTGTGATGCTCTGGGAAATGTGCTGATAGGAAACAATGGGTCCTGGAATTCATGTGGATGTAACCTTAACATGATGCACTTACCTAAACACTGCGGAAGACCAGGTATACCTTTCATGGCAACAGTAGTTAATAATTTCAGTTGCCTTATTAAGCAGGATAATGCTCCCTGACACACTGCAAAAATTGCTCAGGAATGGTTAGAGGAGCATGACAAATAATTAAAGGTATTGAGTTTTTCATATCTCAGTCTGATTTTTCAAATCTCAATCTGATTGAGCTAGATTAATGAGTGCAATTGGCAATCTCACAATTTACAGTATTTAAAGGATCTGCTCCTAATGTCTTTCAGATAGCAGAGCACAAAGAACAACCACAGCACAAGGTCTTGTGGAGTCACTTTTTGTGATAGGAGGGGACCTACATAGTATTAGGCAGGTGTTTAAATGTGTGATTAGTGTGTAAATTACCTCTTTAAAAAAAGTCTGGCCTGAAGTATTCCCAATCATTTTTATGCGAACAAGAACTGCTAAAGTCCAGTTGTCTGAATAAACTGATATAGTTAAACAAGTTGGCTGAGCATTTGGTAGTCTGGTGGTTAGGGATTTGCCAGTGGCACCCCTGAGGTATTCTTTAGCAAGGTGCCTTTCCCACACACTGCCCCCCAGGCACTGTGTTGCTGCCTACCCACTTAGTGGGGGGTTACATACAGAGAAATTATTTCACACTGTTCACGCAGCGTGCTGTGCTGTGTTCACATGACAAAGACATCACCACTTTACTTTTAATATGTTTTTTGTGACACAATAACAAGTTATTCTAAATATGATGTTTATGCAGTTTAGTACCTATATATGGAATGGTTTACATATTACAAAGTCTTTAATTAAAAAAGGTTGTAAAATTCAGATTTCCATTAAATGGGCCCTTAAAAAAAATTGCTGCTTACTCTGCTGTTTAGAGGGGATTACTGGGGAACAAATATGCAGTTGTGCTAAAAGTGGAATAGGATTTTGTTACTTTCAGTCAAATTTTTTGGACACGATTGCACCAGCGTGCTGAGGTGTTTCCAAAAAATCTCCTTCTGAGAATTCTTAACTGATTCTATCACACATTAAACTCTCTATATTTTCTAATTATTACTAAAATACCTTATTTTTCTAGTTTACAGCACATATGATTTGACTAATTTGCCAAATTTTCACCAGTTAAATCATGTTAGAACATAGAAAACTCCACAGGCCTTCAGTGCCTTATACTATGCAGTCCAGTTAGGCACTCCAAAAGTAATTAAAGGGCGAGTCTCCTTATCAAATTCATCATTCTTACAGCATCAGGAAACCATTAGGCTACTCCCCTTCGAGATAACAACATCCTGACTCCTTGCTTTCAGATTTCTCTTTGGCTTTTTCAAATGATCAACTCCTTAAATCATGTTTAGTTCATGAATAAATTGCTGTTTTGAAATATTCCTTCCCTATAAACCAGTAACATGCAATGAGCATTAATCTTTTAATAGAATCCATACAATATGCATTTAAAATTTAGATCATAAAATCAGAACATTTATGCAGGCAGATGCTCATAGGTTCAAGGGAATGAAATATCAGGAGTCCTGACTTTTATTGGGCTAGTGTGGTGTATTACGAATAACCAACAACCTCTTTTAATTCCCTTTGTTTGTTTTTCTGTAGAACGTTCAGTTGTGTGTCGTTATTTTGTACCTTCAGAGTGTGACTCTATTAGTAGTGTAACCACAGTAGAACAATAGACCAGCAAGCACCAATCTCTCACACTGAAGGGAATACATTCCCATATAAAGGAGATAAAAAAAATAAAGTGAACAGTGAAACAGGCAGTTTAATCAAACAGGCAGTTTAAAGTATTGATTTGCTGAATCAGTATACATATAAGGGCTTTTTATCACTAGATCAGTTCAGTAAATTGATATCCCATCACTCAGCTTCACTACAACCTGCAAACTAGAAAGAGTCTGTAAATCAATAAATGTAATGGCATCATTAAATGTAGTTCAAAAGAATTAAGCTGAATCAAACACCACCAGATCAGTTCAGTAATCTTTGTGGGGCAGGACCCTGTGGCCCTGTGAAAAGAGGCGGGGGTTGCAGTTTTGTTCTGTCGAGGGGGCAGGGTGGTTCCATTTTGTCGACGAGGGATGGTATTTTGTCATTTTCTTACAGGGGAGGAAGTTTTGTTTTGAGGGATGTTTTTTTCGTGACCAGAATCAAAACACTGGCACCTGCTTAAACACGAGATGCAGAAGCGGCCCTTGCTTGGCCCTTTGCACAACTTACAGGGTGACTGTATGGGGCTGAAAAGGGCTGCTCTGCCAAGAATAATCAGGTGTGTTTTGTGCTACATACCTGTTGGTCGTATCAAAATAAAACCATTATTTACAGATGAAAGTAAAAACTTTCCAACTAACTTTCAGTGTTAGCTAATAGAACAAGAATTCATTTGGGACCATGCCTGTTGGTCATATTGAATTATGACACAATGTAAAGCTTTTTTTTTTTTTTACAAAAGTAGAAATACATCCATCAGTGATGTTCTGATCTATTGAGAGAACCTGCAAATAATCAATTAGCTCTTTAAGAAAACTAGCAATATCATTTCAGGACTTAAGGGTCATTTAAGGAAAGGGTTGTTCTCATTTTGTTCCCCAGTATTTCAGAAACAATTGTTAGAACATCACTGAGACATCAATGTTGTCATCCAAGCAATAGTCTCTTCAGTTTGTTTTGAGAAAACACATGAATAAATAAATTTGAAGATTCACTGTCAATTATTACTGAACATGTGGGGTTACATCACACAGTATGATGCACATGCTGTAAAGTCCAGTTCACTGCTAACTTGTTTTGAGCAGAGGGCAAAGTGTAAAAAGTGTAGGAGGCAGTGATCTTTATAAGTGCCATTTTGGGTGTCAAAATATTGACCTTGGTGTTATCTGATCAAAAATACAATAATTGGTATTTCCCATTCCCATTTTGATGTGTAATGTTGAAAAGGGTGTTTTCTGGCTGTTCTTGGCCACAGTACGTTTTGGACATTTGAGAAATTTGTCCATTCCCAAATAGCACCCTAAGCTCAGAGGTCCTTCTCAAAGTCCACAGTTTGGGCAAGAACATTTGAACATTTGAAGCTGCTGGGTTTAAATGTGAATGTTGGGGGGGGGGGCAAACTCATGTGATATGCAGGCTCTGCACGTGCCTCACCTGGTGAATTAATCGTTTCATAAAGCAATTCTATGACAAGTTAAAGGAATGAAAAGATGTTGTTTCACTCACATCTGAACATCTTCCTCCTGGCCACGCTGGCCAGACAGCTGTAACAAAATTCTCCGCTCTGGTTTGTCCTGGTCTGTATCTCAGTGAATTTTGGGTAGCAGGCTGCTACTTTGTCCACATTGAAGGCAGAGGACAGTCCTGAGCACCCCTTTTTGGGGAAAATGAGAAATGGGACACAATTGAGCCTTGCAGTTGGGCACAAGGCAGATGCTTCAGGAAGGATGCCCAGCAGAACAGAAACCTTCTGAAATTGCAGGTGCTCTGGATAGTGTAACAATATTTCCCCACAGTCTTGCAAGGGAAACATGTTGTGCGCTCAGACAGCTTGTCAGTTTTTTACCATGCAAACTACTGTGGCTGCACAGTGAATTGGTGGAAGCCCTCTCATGCCACACTCCATGCCTTGAACCCCAGCCACTGGATACTGCATACAGATTTGGTGGCTGTTTGGAGCTTAATGAGTGGGCCTGTTTGCTTCATCGAACCGAGCCCACTGCCAGCTGGTGGTCTTATCTCTGACTGAGATTCAGTGTGTTAGAACATCCAAAACAAACACGCACTAATGACGAACAAGAACAAAAATATTTTTTTTGTTCTAAATACCAGTCGTGAAGATCCACAGCCTTACAAGGCAATACCTTCTCAGTGCAAGCTCATGGAGGGCTTGATAATTACTCGATCAGCTGGATCCAGTGTGCTGGGGCATGGAGCCCAGAACTGCGAAGGTGGACAGGAAAATCACCTGGAGTTTCTGGTAACTGTGAGAAGTTCAGGGTCATTTAGATGGTGATAGTACTGTCTGGGTACATCAATATTATGTGTAATATTGGTCATAATAACAGAGTAATCAGACATGCATTTCACTTTAATCAGTAAAACTAGTATCGAAAGAATCAGTTTAAAAATTCATCTTCGTGTAGACACAAATTTTGGGAGCAAGTTTGAAAGAACAATCAAGAAATCTAACAACCATTTAACATTTGGATCACATTTTAAGTATCTCATCACTAGTTTAGTTTCATGTGTAAACCGAATTCAGTATCTCATTACAAGTCAAAACTTGTCTGATCTGTAAACCGAATCCAACATCTCGTCAATAGTCAAAACCGAATTAGTGTGCTAAACCGAATCCTATGTCTCAGATGTGTCAACGAATTCCAGTATCTCATAAGTAGTCAAAACGAGTCTGTTCGATGAACCGAAGCAAACACCTCATCGCTTGTTGGAAAAAAGCGTCGATTCTTTACAGTGAATCAAACGCCTCGTCCAAAGCTGGAGGCCACGCCCCCTGCGCCCTCGGCCAATCAGGGCAGCAATAACTGACGGGCGCTTCTCAACACAAAACAAGCGGGTGGTCACGTGTGCTGTCTCCAGGCTCGGCTGTCGGCTCCCCGGGCTCCGAGCGGCACAGCGCGGCGGCGGCGCGGCAGCAGCCTGGACTACGCTCAGACCCGCCAGGCCCGCATGGTTCTGCTCCGGCACATCTCCGTCGCCCTCACCGCCGCGGTGACCGCTGTCGGAGCCGCTTTATTCGTGGCTGTGAATCTGTTCTACAAGAGGCGGGTATGGACTCCGGAAGACTACTACGTGTTCAAGGAGGTTGGTTGGTTTTGTTTATTGTTATTGTCTGTTTTTTTCTAAACTTATGTGTTGTACCCATGCCATTGACTTTTCAGCATGTCAGGTAGGTGGGAGGTGTAGCCTACCTGGACAAAGAAAATGAAAGAAACTTTCTTGGTTACTACATAGTGATAAATAGATGAACATGACATTCATAGATAAACGGCTTTATCGCTTTTATGTGTTGAATGATAATGGATTCGAAATGTGTCGAAATGCCACAATGAGTGGTCGTAAAATTTGTCTGAGGGCGGGGAAAACATAAGAAATGTCTTCTGCTTCATTTAAAACACCTGGAAAAGTGGTGCCGGCTCTGCAAGTTTTTTCAATCTGACCTGTTGTGGTTGAACCATGTTAAGGAAGGCTGGTTTCACTGTCAAATATGTATTTAAAAAGGTCCCTTTAGGAACTCATAGTCAGAGAAAAATAGACTACGTTTGGCCAATGAGTCTAACTATTAAACCTAAACAAATCTCCAAATTTATTCAACACCCTGAACTTCAGTGTGAGACTTCATATAAATGTAAGGACTGCGGTAATTACAGGAACATATTCCAGTGAGGATCCTTTGAGTGCACAACATATTTTCTTAGTATATTTTCTCAAAAGAACACTTTTGAGAACAGTAAGCATCATCAAAAGATTTGGCATCCAAATGGCAGACTATCAGAATACTCTTTTATTACCCAACCATACTAATCCAAGATTGTGAGGCTTTCCATGATGCACGTGGCTTCGCGACCACAAAGCCTGCTGTACTGCAATTATTGCTCAGCAAAATCTCCCATGTGTTAACAAAATGTGCACACCTGCGTAAGTTTTTTCATTTTTAAACAACAGATATTATCACAAAACTGCTTTACTGAAGTCTGGATCCAGACCCCTGCTGGGCAAGCCAAGGGCGACAGTGACAGAAAACAAACTCAGTGTGAGAAAGAAAACAAATTGAAAGCTCATCTTTCTCATACATTATTGTTTACAAGTACGGTCAAACAGAATCATACGGATCAATACAGGAGGCAAACAGCTGAAGCCTACCCTTAAATGTTGTCGAACTGCTGGTCGCATGGCATCATCGAATGCTTCTGGATGCTCAGAGACGGCTAATCACTCAGCCATGCAGGTACCTGATTGGCTGATGTGTTGCTTCGTGATAGCAAGAGAAGGACCAAGTTATCCGTCTTTTATAATGAGAAAGCTTTCTTGAGGACACCTGACCCTTGACCAAAAAACTCTACACCAATGCAGTTTATTTGCTATCCTGTTTAAATGCAATTACATTGTTACTGTTACATCCTTACAAAAGGTATTTAATTTGTCCACTCATTTCCACAAGGTACAGAAATTACTAATACAGAATTGCTCAATGAGTTTTATTAACTATAATGATAAGGACAGCATCTAAGGCTTAATTGCTGTAATAACTTTCTTTTTTATGTTTCTCATGTAAACGTGTGTTATTAGGAGGAGGAAGAGCAGAAAGAGAGGCAGGTGTTGGTTCTCGGTTTGGACGGGGCTGGAAAGAGCAGTGTTCTACAGGGGCTGAGTGGAGTGGCTAGCAAGAGATGTTGCAAACCCACTCGCGGCTTCAACTTCATCCGACTCCACACGCCCGCGTGCCAGCTGGACTTTCTAGAAAGTATGCATCAAGTGTGCACTTATACATGCATATGCAGCCTTCATTAATATTTCAGCTTGCAAACCAGTGTTGTCCTCAAACTGTCACATTAGTTATGAAGTAATCAGTTTTGCTACTTCGCCCAAAGGCACAAGTGTCACACATACTGCTATTAAAACCACCTCCTATTTTTATCCAGTACAGAGCAAAGCGCCTGTTTTGTGCACCGAAACAGGCATCTCTTGTACCCTTGTTCAATATCAAACTTGTTTATGGACAAGAACTTAAAAGGACAGCTATTTCAGCACACATAAACCCAGAGGAAGTAATTAATGGAAAACTATTATGGGCAGCATACTTCAGCCTTATAGTAAATATATAGTTATGGAAAAAATCATGTGACTCATATTTTTCATGCCAGTTGGTGGCGGTGAGGACTTGCGTGTATACTGGGCAGATTTCCTGAAGAGAACGCACATCTTGATGTATGTGGTGGACTCCTCAGACCGAGGCAGACTCCCACTGGCTAAGGATGAGCTTCACCGTTTGCTTATGGCCGACGCTCAGCTACCAGTTGTAATACTGGGAAATAAACAAGTGAGCAACATACAACGTGCATTATTCACAGGTCATTCCCTAAGACGATTCCTAGTCAGTGTTACATAAGTGTATACTGAATAGCCAGTTTATTAGCTACACCATACCTAAAATTATACAACCATGTAAGTATACACATTTTAGGTATTGCCCATCTATAGCTATACAATATGTTAACCTCATGCTACACTGAATATCAGTAGAACCACCTCTAACAAGCATCATTTGGAAGAGGACTTATTAGCAAGTGAACAAGTACCTTGCTGGTTGGAAAAACACAAATATGTGAAAAACATAGGGTCACCAGGACTGAGACTGGAAACCTCTGCTCAGTCATTTCACTGCTGGTCAGTCTCACACCATAAGACAACTTTGGGCTTGTGTGTGAACATATATCACACAAACTTGCCACAGCCATGCTGGTATTACTGGTGTCACTGCTGTGTTGATAATAATCGACAACCCAAATTATATCTGGTAAGTGGTGGTCCTATTGGGCTAAAGTAAGGGTGAGAAGTAGCGCAGCATCAGTAGTACAATTGTACATCTACAAATTGCATGTATGTGGTAAAATGGCAGAACACTACTATGCAGGCTAGATCACTGTGTTAGAAGTTTCTCAAGCCTGGCTTAAACATGATCCCTTAGAGCGATCCTAGTCTGTTACACTGTGACTGCTCTTTGTCTTGGACCAAGTCGCTCACTATGTTTTCTTTCAGGACAAGCCAAATGCTGTTAGCGTGCCTGAACTGCGTGATGCTCTTTCTCTGGCCTCACTGGCAAATCAGAGGAAGCTCTTCTTCATGTCCCTCCAGCTGGGCTCGGTGGGAGCCACGGCGGCCTGTAGCCTTCAGAGTCTCCAGGATCTTCTGTTAAAATTAGCGTGAGATCAAGGTACAAGTAAGCTTGTGTCTGTAAGTTCTGAGAAAGGGATCGTTATCCAGGAAGAAGTCGGAGATGATAACGATAAAAACTCACCCAAGGTGAACATGGTAAGGAACAAAAGCAATCAAAAGGACTGTTGGTGTACAAATGCTTGCTGTGTTGCTAGTCAACATTACAAGGTACATAAGGGTAGAATCCATGTCAACACTTACTATATAAAGTGGCTTATGTTCTTCTGTCATAAATTATTAAAGTCAATGTAAATTGATGTACAATGCCTCAATTTTTAAGTTCTTGAATTTCTAGGAGGTTTTTGTTACAACTTGTGATATGAAACATCTCACCTAATTCAATGACCATAATGATTGTTTGCATTTTTAGAATGGCATAATTGAATGTCATCAGTGCATGTTTGCATTTCTGTTTATATGGTTGTTTTTGATTCTAGTTTAACTTCGAATGTTTAGGTTTGCCTCAAGCATGCTGCAATGAGTTAAGCTGTAGCCAACAGTTGATACCTCAGACATCTTTAAATAACCGTTATCTAAATGTGATGTAGGTTTCAAATGGTTGCCGTTTTGAACAAGTTGCACAACTGTACAAATAAGATTTCTCTGTTTTATTGACAAGTTTCACCTGGACTACTGACATATGGAAATAAACATATTGATAACATGTGTTTGAGTGTTAAAAATTAACCGTTGTTTAAATAATCAACAGTAGGGAGTTTGACCTGTTTCACCTCATCAACAGACTACAGTAAATCTAGCTACTGCATTAAGATGTAAGTTTACTCCTTTCTAGATTACTATGTATGCTTAGTTAATGTCTGTAGCTGTAGTTGAACATTACCATATTTAAACATTCCCCCTATGCAAGTAGTGCATTTTGCAGATCTCGCAGGCCAGATTATTTAGCAATTGCGTGGAATGAAACATACCCTCACCTCAAGCAAAAAGTTCAAAGCATACCTTGCCTGGGGGGTGGTGGGTGGGGATTGTGACTAAGAATGCAGCGTTTGTTGCAAACTTCATACTACTGAGCTGAAATCCAGCCACAGATGTAATATCCCACTGGCATGAATCACATTTCATTACATATATGCACATGGTAATGCTCAGAGGACATTTACTAAACATGTATTTTAAATGAGGGAGTAATTCATCAATTAAAAATAATTTACTAAAAGCAAGTACAAATGACACATCTGTATTTCAGACATTCTTACACAGGAGTTTATGACTTGATTATTGCTAAGGAATCATTAAAGCTACAAGTCAACTGAATGATAAGTATGCCCCTTTTATTTGGTGTGTTTTAGCAAAATCCCTTTACAAAATTATATCTGCAACACCAATTGTTTCCATCATACTTTTATATAAAACATGTTTCAGGGATGAAAGTCCTTGGAATAGAATCCCTTCACAGTTATATAAGATGGGCCTAATCCATTTGGTACAGGGACTGACAGAACAATAAAGTCCTAAAAGCTCTATGATTCAATTTGTACCCGCTGAACTGCAACCATACGCATTCTATGGTGTGGCAAACTAAAACAATTCTGGATGTTAATGACCAAAATTAAAAACACAGAAGGCCACGCCTACTGTCAATTTTTTTTTTGGATCTGTGTAACAATTCCCAGTATGTTTGTAGTATGTTATCCTGCAACACACAATGTTTGAAATAAAAAGTTCAGTTTTTTTGTTTGGTTGTTAGTGTGGTGAATATTATATTCCACATATTTCTGATTAATGGAAATGGCCATATAATGAACATTTTATATATGTAAAGCATATTTCATGGTACAAATATGCATAACCCTCTATCACATCAGGGGCAGACAGACTGTCCGTGGTGTCCATTTGAGGAATCACATGTTAAATGTCCAGCATCTTGCTACAGCATTCAAGATGTCTTCTCTGCTTGCAAAGATGCAGCAAAGGCTGCATACTCCATGGGGTGACATCGCTTGTATAAGTCCACTTTCCGCTTGATTTGTTTGGGTGAGTCTTGATAGTAATTCTTCTCATCCCTCGCCATGGCCTGCAAGGGCATCAGTGTAACATTAGCACATTCAATGCTATTCAAGATATAAGCTTTGCTAAAAGGACACACTCTTACCTTGTAGTCCTCATTGTATTCTCTAACCATGTACTGGACAAACTCTGTCATATCACTGGAACATGATGTTTTGTCCTTTACTGGACAACTGGCTTCTGCCTCCATTTCTGTAAACGGATCAAGCAGTTGTAACTTGATCCTGACATTAATTAATGTACATCATAATCACAATCATAAGGTGAAACTATGCCTCCTACTTTTACAATACAAGCTGTTCACACAGCTTTGCTGCTCTATAAGAATAAATACAAATGACAGCCTGTTTATTGCTAAACTCTTTTGGAAAAAAAGAGCTTCATTTATCCCTAGTCTTTTCATATGACCAGCTATGTTTGACTTTACATTGTTATGCGACAAGCAACTGTGATCTCAGGCCTCATGACAGAATTAGACATGATTCATTATTTTTTTTCCCCCTTATGATTCCCAAACCAGCTTTTCCTGCTAATCCTGATGCAGGTCCAATGCAATGTTATGCTGCTTAAAGGCATACAAATGCCATCAGCCTTCCAGTAATGGAGCTGTCCCACCTCCTCAATCACTTGCACACAAGTACCTAAAGTCCATTAATAAACCAGGCAAGCAGAGTGCTTAAAGAAAACACGCAAATATCGCAGAGCCTTAAAAAAACAACTTGCTGTCCTGGTGCTTTTTATAACCATCTTCAACCATTTTTAGCTTTACTCATTAGTCATGAGTTTCTCAAAAAAAAAGCTGCAGCTTTGAAGTGCCCCCCCCCGGGTCATAATGCTTGTGGTCTTAATATCTGTGGCAAAATATGGAATGATAAATATAATTCTCCCATTCAGAGACTCACCTCTTATGACATAGGGTTTCACTAATACAGCCTGATCCACAAGTTCATCTGTGCCCTGTAATATAAAACAAAACAGAATAAGTATATGGGAACACAGTGCAATTATTTATGTATGTTCTGTACAAAGTAAAGTCACACAAACCATACTTGCCTTCTTGTTGATGGGAAGCACTCCTTTACCTCCAAAGGACAGTCCCATATCTTGCAAATTTTGCTTGGCCGTTTTACTGTCATCCCAAGCATTTCTGATCTGAGCACTTTAAGGACATATAATTGGAACAGATCACAGTGAAAAATATTAAGGCAGTATGATTTACAGAAAATCTTTGGAGGTCACAGTGCGGCACAGTTCTGTTTGCCCTGCTCCAACACCAAGTTATCCAGCTAAACTGCTATCTGAAACTGCACACCATGGAATTCATAACAATCAAATTATACTGTACCAGACAAACAAGTTTACAGTAAAGTCCCTTTATAGTCATACACACCACGCCACATCACAGAGTCTGACGCGGGGCAGTTCTGGGTAACTTACTCAAGGGTACCTCAGTGGTGCCAGTGGCAGTTCTGGTATTCGACCTCAAAACCCTCTGATCGCAGGGGCAACTCCCTAACCACTAGTTCCAAAATTATATGTTGTGAAAACAGATTTAAGTATATGGCAGATGTACTGAGTTTATCGGTCGTATGATACTCTTGGAAATCATAATTTGTCTCAGTTCTCTCGGCTTTTAACATTGTCCTTTGTTGTGATGCCACTTGCCAGCCTGCCGGAAACTATGGCCGTAATGCACCATGGGAATTGTAGTTTGTTGTTTTTGAGACAACCACACGGAGCCAAACTGGTTCTAACACAGTTTTGTTAAAACAAGAAAACTGCGAACCGAGTGCATATTGTAAAATGTAAAATTCAGGGGGCGTACTATGAAAACACACCTCTATTTCGGTATACCGTTCAGCACGTTAACTATTTTTGCTAACTTAGCTTTATGACACTGCATCCATTTGCAGCTATAACAGTTTCCACTTCTCTTCGTAGGCTTTCCACGTCATTTTGCAGTTTCTGTGGGCATCTGTGCCCATTCATTCTGGAGAGCATTTATGAGGTCAGACACTGATGTTGGACCAGAAGTCCTGGCTCGCAGTCTCCGTTCCAGATCACCCCAAAGGTGTTGGATGGGGTTGAGGTCAGGGCTCTGTGTCGGGCAGTCAAGTTCTTCCACACTGAACTCATCCAACCATGTCTTTATGGAGCTCGCTTTATGCCCTGGGGCACAGTCATACTGGAATAGAAAATGTTTTCCCCAAATTGTGTCCACAAAGTTGGAAGCATGGCGTTGTCCAAAATGTCTTGGTCTGCTGAAGCATTAAGATTGTCCTTCAGTGGAAGCAAATAGTCTATCTGAATTCTGTCATTAAGAGCTTTTGTCCACAAAGTATTTCTAAACTCAAGTCTACAGTGTGCAGAGCAAAGACTGGCAGTGTTTTGAAGGAACTAATCGGCGTACAAAGAGGCTAATGTTAGCCAATGAGCTAACAGGTCGTCTGTACAGAGAGTTTAGACTCACCACTCAATGGTTGGCCTCTCTTTTTTCATCATCTTCTTCTTCAGCTTCTTTCTGTTCACGTTGTAGTTAAACGTATTACGTTTACGGGCTCTTTTCCCCATGGCTGCGAGACAGATGGAACACACACAATCACTCGAACAGTCACACACGTGTTTTCCTGGCGTGTCGCAGAACGAGGAAATTACGTATGTGCGCGTGTATTCCTTCTCTTCTTTCGCTATCCTGTGGTTCGAACGAGCGCCGCCCTCCACAATGATCCTCACAACCCTAGATTTCAGTGAAAATGTTTAAGTTTTCTTTACCAGGGGCAGCCGGTGGCCTTGTGCTAGGTTGAGGGTTTGAAGCTCAGGACTGCTATAAAGTGCAGTATTAGAAAACGGGCCATAAAACAGTACTGCTAATAATGCAAAAATGTACAATATTACAGTCTTCGAAAGTAGGCTGTAAGATAATACTGCTGTTTATGTGAATACGCGCAGTATTACAATAGTACAAAATATACTATAAATGGGCTATAAAATAGTAAAGTAGCCTAAATAATTCTATAATGTGCAGAATACCAATACTAAAAACCGGTGATAAAGTAGTACTGCTAACAATGCTAATATGTGCAATATTACAATATTAGTCAAAGTCAAAATGAACTTTATTGTCAACTCAACCATATACAAGTACACAGAGAAACGAAATGGTGAAACGAAAGCTTAGGTTCCACAGTGTACACATAAGATGTTGTGCAAAATAGTATTGTGCAAAATAATGCAAATAAAGAATTAAGAGTCAGGGTTTACCTGTCCTGAGTGTGTAGACAGCTTTGTACAATCGTATAACTAGTATAAACAGTATGAAACAAGTATAAATAATAGCTTAAGTAGGCATTTTTAAAAGTTCGTGCAGCATTCTTAAAAATTGATGCAAACTGTAAACAGTACAGTCAGTCTAACCAATATAAACAGTATAGACAGTATAACTAGTATAAATAGTATAACCAGTATTAACAGTATAAACAGTACAGACAGTATGAACAGTATAACCAGTATAGACAGTATAACCAGTATATACAGTATAAATTGTATAGACAGTATAAACAGTATAGACAGTATAAACAGTATAACCAGTATAAACAGTACAGACTGCATAAACACTATAGACAGTATAACCAGTATAGACAGTACAGAGAGAGGTATAAAGTCTATAGACAGTATAACCAGTATAAATAGTACAGATATTTTAACCATTAGAAACAGTATAACCAGTATACATAGTATAACAGTATAAAGAAGTATATAATAGAATATTGGCTATAAATACTGCTACTAATTCTAAAATGTGCAATATTATAAATTACAAGAAGGGCTATAAAATAGTACTGTTAATAGCGATACAACGTGCAGTATCACAAAATGGGCTATAATATAGTACCTGCTGATAGTGTGAAAATGTGCTATATTACATTATCAGAAAATGGGCTACAAAATAGTACTGCTGATAATGCTACAAGGTGTAATATACAATAGTACAAACTGGTAGATCTGCATTGTGCAGTATTACAACGTTAGAAAATTGGCTGTAAAATAGTGCAGCTACTGATTCTAAAATACGCAGTATTACAAAATAGTACATAAAATAGTACTGCTAGTAATTCTAAAATGTCCAATATTACAATATTACAAAGTGAGAGATAAAATAGTACTGCTAGTAATGGTAACACATTAAGGAAACATATGGAAAGCAGTATTTGTGTTGTGGTGTAATGTGCGCCTGCACACGCAACTCTCTCTGCGTGCCTCTGATGCGCTGATGTATGAACTGGGGGTGAGAGAGGTAAGACCTTTGACCGATGACAGGTGAGACCCCTGACCGGAGCGCCCCTTTCTCGCTCTCGCTCTCTCTCTCTCTCTCTCTCTGACACTAGATGCCGCTGTTCGTTAAGAAAAAAGTACGCAAATAGCGCACGCCCACAGCCCGAGCGTTGTCTGTACTTTTTCTTTCTCGCGTTGAAAAAAACAGCAAGAAAAAATAATCAACAAATCTCGCAGTTTCACTCGTCGTTTTGTGCCCAGCCGAGGGTCGTCGGTGTCGGTGGGACTTTCAGAGGGACGACCCCATAGCAGTGGCGCATTTGTGTGTGTGTGTGAGGCGCTGCCGTGTGCAAGAAATGAGGAAATAATGTATCCAGCAGTGCTCTTGTGACACAGGCGAGAGGGGTGGATGACAGGACAGAGACAACATGCTGCCCTGCGTGTCGTGTTCACGTGTAGGTGGGGTTCGGTACTAAAAGGAGCCGGCAGGAACAGACGGGGCTCTTTTTTCTCTCTTCTGGGCGGAGAGAGAGAAATAGAGAGAGGGAGAGGAGAAAGAGAGAGTGTGTGTGTGTCTGTGTAGTGTGTGAGTGAGAGAGAGCGAGCGAGAGAGAGAGAGAGTGAGAGTGAGAGCGAGAGTGTCATTCAGGGTTCGCCTGCTCCGCCGTGGGGGGGAGTGGGGGAGGACACACTCGCTGCCAGCCCGGGCGACGAGGTTTGGGCCTGCAGCCCAGGAAAACATGGAGCTCGAGAATATCGTGGCCAACACCGTTCTCCTGAAGGCGAGGGAAGGTAAGCCGAGGGCCCGCATGATCACTGCGCTTCACTCATCTCTCACCAGCGGCCTGGGGCTCCTCCTGACCGGGCTCGTCTTCTCTCGAGCCTCGAGAGGAGGAGGTGGACGAGGATGAGAAGGAGTAGGAGGAGGAGGGGAGGGGGGATTCCCCGAGGAAACATACGAGGAAAAAATAGACTTAATATATATATATATTTATATTTTGAAATTAATTAATATTTGTAGCTTTTTTACGCACAGAGAGAATCGAAACCAAACACAGCTTGCAGCTTTTCTAACCTTGAACATGGCCAGGCTGGTAGAGGATGGACCTGTCACTCAGAAGAGAAAACACAGCGCGTTAAGAGAGGGGTATCAAGAGTATCTGGACGGTGATTTAGTATTTTTTTAGCCCGTCGTCGCCAGCACAGAGAGCAGATGTTGGCGCTGAGATAAGGTGGTGTTATGATAGTGAGTGTTGGTGTTGGGGGGGGGGGAGGTCCAGCAGCAGCAGCAGCAGTCAACAGATGCGTCTGTATGTATTAGCCCCCCACTGTTGAGGTCTCCGTGAAGAGTGTTCACGGTTTCTCCACAACCAACGCGGATTACACTATTTGGTTGCTCTTTTTTGCATAATATAGGTCAATGGTAGCAGGGGCCATGGTGCTGGAGGTGCAGGCTGGTTTATGTTATTGGCCTGAGGAGAATAATGCCAAATAAACCCCAAGTCTCCTGAGAAGATCTAGTGGTCCCTCTTGTCATGTATGATTTACCTAGACCTAGGCGTGTCGTTACGCTTCGTCTTTGGTCGTTTCAATTCTCTAGATGCTTAGTTAATAGTTTTTTGCCTTAATTTTTGTGAATTGTAAAATTTACATGATAATTGTGATCTGGTTTAAGCTGACAGGTCATCACGAGAGCTCAATGCTGTCATATTGTCTAGCTCTGCAAGTACAAGCACAAATTACTGATAATTTCCTGCTTTTTTAGAACATGTTTATGTGTGTGTGGCCTCCTTCATCTGCTTTCATCACATCCTCTTTCTTAACCCCTATTTGTCGCAATAATGTGATTCAGAGAGGTTGGAGCACTCAGCTCTGCTCCTTTCTGATTGTGCTTAGGCAACCTGTTGCCAAATAAACATGTATAATTTTTTATTGTTTTCTATAATGGAATGAAATTTTATAGAAAAGGGTCAGCAACGTTTACCTACTAAAATATTTTAGAAGCAAAATGTTGCTGACATCTATACAATTTATATCCATTGTAGAAAACAAACTAAAATTTTTTATGTTTATTTGGCTACAGGTTCCTAACAGCTGTTCCTTACCCATCTTAGACATACATCACTAGGATTTCTTAGATTTTGTATATTTTTTATTTTATAATATAATATAATATAGTATTGTGCCAGTACTATGGCATCCTGTGCCACTGTACCAGGCCTATTCAGTGTTTGCTGACAGTCAGAGCCATTGTCTTTTTCAATCCAATTTCTTGACTGCATAAACAATGCTGTCCATATGCCATTTGCATTGTGTGCACTTCCCACAGCGATAAAAGCACAGCTTTGGTACAGTGCTGGTGCCATTAGAGTATCTTTGCTGCCAGCCATTTTTTTTGCATTGCAAATATCAGTGCATTAGTATTGGCTGCCTGCAGGCGTCCGGCACAAAGTTGACTTTATCTAACAGATGTTTGGTTTTAAACTCTTCAGTATTTACCTAAGCATCATTGGTACGAGTCCGACATGCTTGTGCTAATGCAGATAAGGGATGTGACCTGGAGTCCTGCAGGAGCTACATTCTGAAATTTACGTGCTGCAGGGCCCAATACTTTGCTCTATCCAGCAGCTGTGGTAGACAATCTTATCAGACCAAAGTCACAGGGTCCTCCCATACCATTTATAAATTGCTGGTAATCTATTCATTTCCCCATCCATTCGTTGGCAGTCAACCTTCTCTGAATCCCTAGTACAAAACCTCAGAAGTGCACTATGACTCTTAAACTCCCAGGCTTTTAGGAGAGCCCTCAGCTGAGCCAGTGAATGGAACAAAAGTGTAAAAATGTTTGACGGAGCCGAAGGCCATCGAGCAGGAGTGCTCCATGACCTTTTAGCGCATACTATGTTGACAAACGCCTTTCCTAATAACAAGGCCACCGTGCTTCACACCTGGACCAGTCATTCTAAGCGGGTGAGCCGGAGCTGCCCTAGTAACGTTACCCTGAGTTGGACGTCATTCCAGCAGGACATTCTCATGCCAGGGATGCTATTCTTTTCCTGAAGTTACTCCCAGGATGGTCACTTTGAGCAGATTCACATCTGAGGCTTATTTAATAGGGGTCACAGTTAATAGCTTGATAGGCTTTGTTTAATACATACCTTCACTTTTTGATATGTGTGACCTTTAGAATGGGACCTTGCATGTTAGTGGGGTTGATGAACGAATAGACACATCATGCTTACATTGTATGGTAGTGCTGTAAAACATTTTTACTAGATTTGTCCTGTTCTCAGCTTTCTCACCTGAAGGAAGTGGCTTCTTTTCAGTTTTGGAAGTGCTTGCATTTTGTTCATAAATTGTTTTATCCAGATGTTAATAAGGCTAACACACTCAGCTGAGGACTGGGGCTCTGTTTAGTGACTGGTTACCAGGGGCAATGTTTATTTTGAAATTCAATACCTGCTTGTGAGTGGTAGCCAGTGTTAACATTCCTTAGCTTAAGCCTGACTAGCCAGAAGGAAAGCAGTGGTGAGGCCCACCGCTTTAGAAGTAGCCTGCAGCCTGAATAGATTTCTTGAACACCAGATTGAACACCAAAGCATGTGTTGAACATATGCGTTTTGCATACAGTTTCAGTATTGCAATCAGGGACTGGATGTATTTGATCATCCAGTCAATTTGATCAAGGGTATATTTGATATTTGTGACCTTATAAATTCTGTGAGCACGATGGTTCTATGTATATATATTTTTATATACACACATCTGTATATCTGCATACCTGTTCTTGTTTCTACAGTGGAAAAACTAAAATATATAAAATAAAATTTGGCTCAGAAAATGATTTGATCACTGTGTTTAGCAGTTGACACATAACTGAGAGCTTTATCTGCCCTTCATATGAACTATGTATACATGGTCCAAATCCTGCCATGTCAACACACACACGCACACATTCTTTTAATAAATATCGATATGTATATAGTATAAACTTTTGTATTTATTGCTGTAGTATATTCGGGGAGAAATATGAAAAATATTGGCCACATGTGGTTTCTTTTCAATATGTTTGCCATAATACCCACTCTTAAAAATATGTACTTTCTACAATATGTTCTGTTCTAACAACTGGTTAATTAAACAAAACATCACAGCACATTGTTTAAAGATGTAGCCTAAACCTGATTTTATCTGTTAGAAATTAACCTTCAGAGTTATTGTTGTGTTGCTGTACTTTCAGTTTACATTGCATGTTACATAATTACAGAATTAGTCATGTAATGAATTACACTGTGAAATATTTCCTGTTCTACTTACAGAAATGAATATGGCATCAATCAAAATTTTACAACCATCAGTTTAACACAATTCAACAGGAATTCTATGCTTGTTTCAGCGTGCTGTGATATAAAAGTGTGGTATGAAGTCTAGCATGTTGTTGTTGTCACTGACAGTAACTGTGACTTCTGAGGGTTAAAGTAATTTGATTAGTCACGCTGCGAAGAAGCATGAATACTCCGAAGCTTACTTATACGAGCCTCATCTCTGAAGCCCGTTCGGAATTTCTTAGAAATGTAATTTCTAATTGTAATCTAATAGCCTTTTACAGCTTATACGGTTCCTGTGGCTAATTTGATCTTTACTCTATTCCTTGGCAGGAGGGGGTGGCAACCGAAAAGGCAAGAGCAAGAAATGGAAACAGATGCTTCAGTTCCCTCACATAAGCTTATGTGAGGAGCTCCGCCAAACTATAGGTACACAGGCCTTTTTTGTCACGTTCTAAGTCATGAAATGAATGATGATTCAAGATCTGTACTTGTTATCTCCCAAGGCAACAAATTACTGTCCCATTTTAGGCAGTTGCAGTCACTTTTGCTTTGAAAAGATTTATACGAGCATAAAAGAGGCTGCTGCAAGTCAATTTGGTTTTGTATTTCATATTCCCATCAGGAAATCCAAAGGATTAATGTTTTTTATCATTCAGAGAAAAAGGTGAATAATGTTCTAGAATAATAGCCATTATACTGAGACATTGTGCAGCTTTTTTAAAATGAGACTGAAACTTTACTCTGTTTCACCAAATTTTACATTGAAATTTTATTATATAGACATCAGTTTTTATGTCGCACTAGAATTAGCAGTAGCTTAGAATGTAATTGTGGGAATACAGAGCTTTTGGGGCTCCCAAATGGGATCCATCAATCCGTATGATGCAAGCCCATGTGGGTATCGGTTAGATATGTAACAGAATTGACAGTCGTTGTTCTCCAAGTGTGCTGAGCTACCCAATGATGTCAGCTTGGTATCATCCTGTGGTGGGGGACCTAACAAGTGACAGAGTGGCAAAGCTAAAATGGGAATGAGTAAACTGGGGCAGAGGGTTGGTGGGGCAACAAAGGAATGCAAAACCTGGTGTGTGTGTGTATGCTGTATCATATAGTATTAGATTCTTCAGTGGTAGATTGAACATCATACGGAGGAATCTCCCTACAGGTGTAGATAATCTTAACATGATCCTTTGGGGAAACTGAGCCCAGAGTGGTTTGATGTGAAATGTTGTATTCTAGAAAAAACGAATTCAGTATTAACAACAGTGGTTACAGGAACCAGAACTTTATAAAGCCTCCTTGCAGAAAGTCCCAAACATGCTGCCTGATGCTCATCGTTTTGATGTATAGTTGGTTGTACCCATAAAGGGGTACAATCAGGGCATTGTAAGGCAAAATAATAGCCATAATAGGCAATAACGTAGGCCTCACAGTTGTGCAGGTGGTAGCGCTGTTGCCTCGCACCTCCAGTGTTGGGGGTCTGAATCTGGGTTTTGGTCTTGTGTGTGTGTGTGGAATTTGCATGTTCTCCTCGTGGTGGTGTGGGTTTCCTCCGGGGTCTCCGGGTTTCTCCCACGGTCCAAAGACATGCGTGTCAGGTGAATTGGGGCTTCTAAATTGACCGTAGGTGTGTGTGCATGTGAGTGCATGGTATGTATGCCCTGCTGTGCACTGGTGTGCACTGGAGTCCCTGTCTTGCGCCCACTGGCCGCGGGAAAGGTATCTACAACTGTAGTGAGAATTAAGTGGTTACAGAAAATGAGTGTGTGAGTCAAAAACTTCTTTTCAGATTTATCCCCATGTTTTTTTTTATCAACATATAAAAAGTCACAACAAGAGTTATGTAGGCTTACCTGTCATTTTTGATTGTGTATAAAGGCTGTATTTGATTTGTAGACATAATTATTGCTGGTTCCTGTCACCACCACTGTTTCCCAGATCACTCTGAATGACTTCTCAATGATTGAATTGGAGAGAAACTCTGAGAAAATAGTATAATTAAAGGAATAGTTTGACCACATATGACAATGTGGCTCACAGTAAATGGTAGCTATTCGCCCCGCACTAAAATTTCTGTTTCAGTTGTTCACAGTGTTGTTTTTACCTGAACAAGCTATTCCTTTGTATGTGATTATTTAATCCAGTTTTAAGTTATTGTTATTTGTGGGTTACTTTGCAGGTGATTGCAGAATTTGCTTATCTAGTTGTATGTGTTGGTCAGGTTATGGCAGGTTTTCTGCTTCAGCTTGTGGTCATCAGGCCTAGTCAGGGCACCGGTGTTAAGTCAACTCATGCAGAGGCACATGCCACCCCTCTCTCTCTCTCTCTCTCTCTCTCTCTCTCTCTCTCTCTCTCTCTCTCTCTCTCTCTCTCTCTCTCTCTCTCTCGCTTTCTCTCTCTCTTGCTTTCTGTCTGTGTCTGTCTGTCTGTCTGTCTCTCTCTCTCTCGCTTTCTGTCTGTTTGTCTCTCTCTCTCTCGCTCTCTCTCTCTCTCTTTATCTATCTTTCTCTCTGTGTCTGTGAGGGTAGAGGCTCTCCCTCATTGATTTTGCAACCTTGCAGCATTATTGCATCCTTTGACCTCAGGAAGGTAGCAACTTAAAATGATATGTATTTCATAAACTTGGTTCTCCACTTGGTTCTCAACCCCAAAAGCTTATCTCTCTTTGCACCCGTTTGCAAAAAAAAAAAACACTCTTCCTCTGATATAGGAGAATAGGCCAGAGTGGTTGGAGAAGCTTTAGTAAGATTCAGCAGAGTAGGCAGCTTGAGTCTCTTGCAGTTACATAGAGAGGAAACTGTGGCCAGGCCAGAAAGAGGAAGTTAACTCTCCTGTTTGGTGTTGTTCACTCCCCTGCTTGAACGAAAGTGAGTGATGGCTCTGTTTGTCGTCACAGATTTAGCATATGGAAATGAAAGGAATTATATCATGTGCACTTCTTGACTGGATTATCTTTGGCCACTTTATTGTGAATTGTTTGATATTTAATATATATCAGGTTAGGCCTAGTTATGTTTTCATGTGTGTGTCGGGGGTGAGATGAAGCAAACGACTTATTTTTCTATTTGCTGAATCAGTTTTCTTTAGACATAACACAAATGGCTTTGTCAAAATGGAACTATTGCAGTGTATATTATACTACCCCCAAGAAAAAACAAGTTATTCTTTCTCACAGGTTTGAATTAAACAGTCCCGTTTGCTTGCAGAGTCAGTAACACAGTGTGTAATATGTGAGGGTCGTGTAGGAAGGTATGTTCTAATCTAGAATGTACCCTTTGGAGGTCAAGAGCGCTTGATAAACCAAGATTGCTGAGCATAACGGAGCTGCCCAAGGATACTCGTGGAAGAAGCCTGTTGTGTTTCACAATCACGCACAACTTCCTGACTGTTGGTGATTTGGTCTGAATCTAGAATGATTGCAATGCCAACGGGATATGTGTACATCATCCTCTGTTCACCCTTCAGTGATATGAACATTCAGTCCCATCTAGCCTACACTGCTTGTCTAAGGTTTCAAGGCGAAAAAATAATAATAGGGCAATGATTGGCAAACAAATAAAACAATTCATCTAAATAATTGCATTATTTTGTATATTAGCGATTATTTACATTTGTTGACTCAAGAAAGACTTTTTAAAGAAGTGTATTTTGTTTATATCATAATGAGTGGACAAAATAAGTCTCATCAGAATATGTTTATTACTTTAATTAATTAAGTTTTTAATTCAGGATTTGACAAAGGAAGATTCACCTGAATTCAAATACAAAATTAATTTTTATAGTGTGAACTCAATATCCAGTATTCATTACGCACTGAGTGCAACAGTGGCTACTTCCAATGAATGATGTATAGGACCTATACATGATATACAGTCTGCATTGTATGCAGATCTAAAGTGGCAATAGGCTGATTAAGCTTGATTTGCAATTAATGCATGATTAGTAATTAGTATTTGACAAGTATTAGCTCTCAAATGAAGACACTCACTTCTTCCCTCTAAATGTATTATAGTGTCATTTTTGTTGCCTTTGTTAAACCCATGTCTTCAATAATACCTTGTCTGCTTCCTTTTATTTTATGTCTCAACTCTAAAATACTAAAATAATTAAACGATAAGAATGACTCCAGTCAGCTCAAATAATTCCAATCATTCAATGTAATAATTGTCTACCTCTCACAGTCATTCAAACAGCTTGTGGGCTGTTGTTACAGTGGAGGATCTCCAGAGAACTACAGCCCTCCACTTTGCTGTGGCTTTTGTTAGTTTGCTGCTTGTTGATTTATTCATAGGTCTCCCAGAAGCACTATCCAAAATAGCCTGCTGAGGGTACTGAGGTTATAGCTTTAAAAGCCATTTAAAACCTTCAGTGAAATGATTGGGGTAAAATCACAGACTGTTGAAAGATCATGCAGTCCAAGTAGCTGGGCTTCAGCCTGCACTGTTATGAATGCTTTGAAGGGTAAAACGAGGGAAATGCATTAACAGCATAAGAAATTGTTGCCTCAGTAATTCAGTGATGTATTTCTTAAGATAGAACAAATGGTTTGACGAAGTTTGCAGTTATTGTGTACAACTAACTGACTCTTCATTTGTTTTGTTCTGGCTGATTATCTGGCAGAGATTTACTGCAGCCCTAATCAGACCCACCTGATTCCCACTTTCAGGTGCTCGTGAAAGTTTGATAAATCAGGTGATTCAGGTGTTTCAGAAAATTAAATTAGATGTCAGGAAATGTTTTGTGTTGCTCACTGACAAATTAACTTCTCTGTAGAATACTTGCTTTGGGCTACAATGCAAGACCTACAGGCACAATTTTCAGCAACTTTTGAGCAATTTGCAAGTACTGTAACCACAGAACTGCTTTTTAAAACACTATGCCATGACTCTACAGTAAAAAGAAGGGTATGGTTCAAGGGGTCTAGAAAGTCCCTATTAAGTTTAAATTCAATCATATGATTTCTTCTGAGTTGGAGCCTAATTTGTCTCAGTGCTGTAATTAGTGGATGGGGTTTAGATGCGTATCATCTCAACGTGAGCCGCCCAGATGTCTGCTCTGTGCAAACTTTGGGCCTTCATTCACTGTGAAAAGACAAGGACTCTTTTTTTCACCAGATTTCTTTATCCTATTAGCTTGATCTCTGACATAACTCGAGTGTATTGGTGCAGCACAGCATCAAAAGTGCATCAGCCCAGAAGGAACAGAAGGGAATTTGGGTAAGAAAGGCTTTGTAAAGTTGGTCTGACTCACTTTGCATTTTAGGTTTTCCTCCAGTGAGCCACAACCCTGTGCCATACCTTCCCCAAGACAGGCACATCAGCTTGTCACAAGCAGGAAGTGAAAACCCAGAGTGTGTGTCATTCTGCAGCCCACATGGGCCGATACGGAGATAACCAGACCATGCGCTTTGTTCACTTTGTTCACTCTAGAATCAGTAGATGGATCTCGGACTTTACTTATGTCTTGTGACCATCCTGGCTTTTAGGAGTGTTAAGATTTTAGACTTAAAATGCAATTAGTTACATAATGATGTGCATTTGCATTGGATTTATATTTTGTATTAATTGGTTTGGGTCTGCACTTCCAACATTTTTCTGTGTTTTGATGTCAAACAATGAATCTTCTGTTCTGTTTTAAATACAAATGTGGCACCAGGTGAAAGTTCAGGAAGTATATCTAATGAAATGACAGCAAACTTTCATATTTGCTGCCGGGTGGGATTCTTGAACTGGGCAACTAGTAGTGATGATTCTGATCCGATCAACGGGGTTCTCAGAGCTCTGTGCAACAAAAAGCATGATTCTTTCTTGTGTTTGCCTTGACATGGTCGCACAAGACCGCATGGTACTGTGGCTGGTGCCATCATTCAGATACTGGCCCTAATCTCCAGTCAGCTGAACTGCAAGTCGTGTCTGCACCCTTTATTATGTCTCGGAGAGTGAATCGCAGTGGTTGTGCTCCTTGGGAAATGCCCTCTTACTTGAGATGTTTGTGAAAAAAACCCTGAGAAATTAAGCCAGTCAAATAAAAGTCCAAACAATGTAAACATTGAGAAGAAGACTATAATTGGGTAGATGAGCTGATTAGATAAAAGCGCAGCCTTGAGGCTGTTCTATATTAACCCTCACATGCCTTCAGTGTCGCCCATCCTTATTCATTTCTTAATTTTTGTCGTAAAGTGTTGATGATAATGCCTCCTTTTACTATTTTGTGCTTCCTGTGTATCATGTAAATTTCTGCACAATTGCCACATTGTTACATTCAGGTAGAAATCAGTAGACTCTATTTTTCTCGCCTTTGGCAGAGGCACTACATCACTCCATTCCTTCTGGACAAGGGCGTCCAAATGTCTTCTGTTGCGCCCCAAAGGAAGCTGAGCTGCAGTGTGATCCCTGTTGCCACTGCTGGTGTCAAAACAAGCTATAAATGAAGTTCCATAAACTCTCTTTAATAGCATGACGAATTGCTTGTATGTTCCCAGACGTCTTTCCCTTAATGGTTTGATTCTTCTAGAGGGCTTTAAATAGAAGCAGCCTCACATTCTACTCCTCAAAGTCTGCTTAGTTCTGGAGCAAACAGGATTTTCAAGTGGATTGTGAAGGCTACCAGGTGATTTTGATCTCACCCAGGCTGAGGGTCAAGGTAGAATTTAGTGATGCCTTTCAAAGGTTTCAGAGAAAATTCAGAGAAATCCTTGACCAGTTTTCTGCAATCAGCAAAAATCAGCAAGTTTGCTCATTCACTATTTTGTTCCTGAGCCATGTTTCCTCTTTCTACTTTCTTTTTTGTGTAAATCAATATTATCCTGCAATTAGGAGATCTCTACTGATAGAGAAGTTACCCTCTGTGTTCCTGTATCATACGGTAGCACTTCAGTCACTTTTGTCTTCCATTCAGGAAAGAGCTGCCATCTTTGCTGGCAAGGCAGGAAACCCTCCGCTTCCGTGTTTAATGGCAACACACAACTCCTCTTCCACAACACACACCCCGTCAACCCCTCCTCATTATTATGCATTTTTGTTGCATAAAGCAGCATATTTTTTCAAACAGAATCTTTGCATTTGTATTGTCATTCATATGTTGCATGCACATAATCTGTATGGACCTGAATGTTCAGTTGATTTAATGATATCTCTTTGTGTTTAAGCCGTATGTGTTTAATCATATTACATATTATAACAGTTGTCTTATGTTTTAAATAGGGAAATTGTATCATACAGCAATCATGAACTGGCAGCCTGGCACACAAAATTCACCACTGGAAATGTTGATTATGATGATTTTAAGCTTATAGAAAGAAAGTGGCATTTAAATTACAATTGTAGTTTTGGTCAGAAAAATCACAAAACTTACCATATTGTTCAGCGCTAGCTTACATTAAAAAAAAAATGAGTAGCTCCAAATAAAATTGTGCCTAACATGGAGTTCACACAACATGATTTTAGCCCTGTTTTTTCTGCTCATTGACAATTGCAGACAGAAGCCCCAAATCAGAGGCAAATTGCTCTTCGCTCAGGGCTAGCAAATTGACCGCTGTGAGTGAATTGTTCAAAGACGCCATCTGAGAGGCCCACCAAGGCCTCTGATACCAAACATGCTTAATGTTGTGACTGGCAGTGAGTGTGGTGATAAGCTACAGCCAAGAACCGAAGACACAGGGTGAGGAGAAACCAAGCAGAGGAGATTATACTACATGTATAATCTACAAACAAACAATTTGGATTGCTTTCTTTTTGCTGACATTCATTTTTGCTGCATTCATTTTTGGAAGAAAGAAAACCACCTTTTTGCTGACATTCATTTTTGGAAAATGCTATTTACTGCATCACTTCTTGTGTGTGTTTTTGTGACAAAACTTTAAGACTGGAGAGACTGGTAGCAGATTTCTTCTGGTGATCTTTTAACTGTTTCTGATCAGTTATGTAGTGTGCAAACCAAAACAGTGTCAGCACAGTGTCAGCTTTTTGTTTCCCCAAATTTCTGTGTTACCAGGTCATGTGCATAATCATGAACATATTTTAAAATTACAATATTTAATAAATGTTTTCATTTTTTCATATGCACAATCAGTTTCACACTCTTTGATGGCAAACCCTTTTTCTATTTGTGTGTTAGCTAGCTGCAGCACTTTTTTTTTTTAAGAAATAGATTTTTCAGGATAGGTATTTTTCAGGATATTATGCTTGAAATATGCTTGAAACTGGATATGAGTAGGGTAATGGACAATGCGAAGAGCCATGGATTGTAGAATAGTATGTTAGCCAGTATGTTGCCATCCCATCTCTTAAACAGCAAGTCAAAACAAAAAAGCAACCAGACACTCTTTGTAAGACAGATTCATTGTGAAGTGTTACTAAATTGCAAAAAAAAATCTCTAAAGATATTCTCTAGGCTCTAAGTTAGCAACTGAAGCTTTGCAATGGCTTTTATTCCAATTCATGATTACAAAGATTTTGAATGCCTGTATATTCCAGTAGCCATGCTCAGCCCAAGTTAACAGAAATACGAATGTTGTTTCATTACCCAATGTGAACCCTGCCTATTGAGCCATAATGAGGCCCCCAGCTCCCAGGCTAGGGCCCCAGCAGCCTTCAGTCAATACGGCTTTTTGTGCTGTTCACCACAGCTGTTAATGAGCCCCATATTTGGCTTCATGACATCGGCTCCTTTCCCCTTGCTGCACATTTGACTTTATCAGCACATTACCCCAACCAGCAGGGCAATGACAAGTCTAATATTGCTCAGCAGGCCACTCGCTCCTGGAGCCTTTAGCATGGTGCCCACCCCGTTGGAACCCCCTGGCAGATGGTGATGTCCCATGCAGCCCGATGTAGGGCCTTTTGATGTAAACGTAAAAGCATGAAATTAAGTTAATGTTGCATAATTCGTCCAATTAGCTTAATCTTTGGCTTGATTTTTTTAAAAAGATTGGCCTTTTTTCTCCATGATCTTTCTCTCTGTTTCTGTCTCTCTTCTTTTTGTTTCTCTTTCTCTTCATCTTATCATACTTTCTCTGTCTTTGGTTCCTTCCTGATGTATATCCTTCTTTGATCTGCTGACTCTTATTTGCGAGGTTCCATGTTCTAAACGGCTAGCCAGATGATGGATGTGGCACTGGCACCAGGTAGCTATCCCCTGGTACTTAGCTAGCTTGCTATCTCCTGTATAAAAACAAAGGCAAAAGCTCTGACAAAAAACGCAGAGCAGGGTGGCGTTGCAAGAAATATAGTAGTCTACATCGGTTATATATTCTACCTGTGATATTTGTTCTGCAGCTAGTGTTTCACAGCTACAGCTAGTGTGGTGTTTAGCTCGCTAACCAAAACCGCAGAGCACCCTGGTGTGTATTTTTGTCAATTTCAGCTGGCTGTGAAGACGGCAAAATGTGATGTGACGCTGTGATGTGACATCATACACAAAGAATCTGTTGCTGAAGGTAGATGATCATACTTTCAGTATTTTGAAAAATTGTAGTGTACACTACAATCACTGCAGTGTTGGCAGTGATTAGTATCTACCAAAAGTGGTCTAAGTAAAGACAACCAATTAAGACAACCAGTGACAGAATCATGGGCGGCCAGGGCTCACTGATGCATGTGGCGAACGAAGGCAAGCCTGTCTAGTCTTATCTTCATAGGAGATACAGTAGCAGAAATTGCTGAAAAAAAGTTGAAGCTGACTGTGAGAGAAAGGTGTCAGAACACACATTGCATCACGGCTTGTTGTTTACGGTTGTTTATGGATGGAAGTTTGTAACGTGCCCTAACATGCTGCAAAAATTGTTCAGGAATGGTTTGAAATGGATAAATGGATAATGAGATAAATAGAAAGAGAGTTAGTGAGACCACCTTTCATTATCAGTTAATAACAACTTGTTCATAAAAGCAGTCATTGCCACAAAATTTGGCAAGATCCAGTGTCCAGTGATGAGTAATAAGAATGCATCCTTGGCAAACAGAAAAAGCTGAAAAAGCCTTCAGCAGCATTCAAATGTCTTTTGACAATCATGCTCAGTTATCGGACAAGTTTTGTGTCAGAACGTTAATTGCTGTCCAAATAATTCTACAGGGAGCGCAGGCATGCTTTCGGGAAGTGACACAAGTGATGTAAAGGTTTGTTTAAAAGCTTCAGTGGACTCATATTTGGCTTTTTTGATACTTTGCTATGGGAGATGTTCAACCAAAATAGGCAGAAAAAAGATCAAATCCCCAAAAAAGAAAGGAAGAGTACTCTACATATGGGTTTTCTGTTTGCCATGCAAATGAAACGAGCCGCTTCGGGTGTTTGACATTATCCACATCCTTTTTCATGCGTAAGCCTTAAAGCTGATCACTATCTCCCACAGAGAGCTGGTGAACAACGCACCTGTGGCTGTTCTGGCTGAGCGGGAAGAGGAGCCTCGTGAGCTTTCGATGTATTTATGCAGCGCTGCTATCAATACCAGCCTCCTACACACGGTCGCTCTAACCAAAGCGAGCCCACACATGTTCCCATTTGCCTCTGTGTAAATCCTGGAGCCTGTTTGTGTCTACCTGAGCGGTGCATGCAAATCCGCCTCCAGCTGTCGCTGGCCGGCCCCTGGCTCCTCAACCTCACTGCGGACCGCGAGCGTTGCTGATGGCTCTGTAGAACACTGCGTCAAACACTGCCACGGTGATGCAAATTGTTAGAGGAATAGTTTGACAGAAGAGTTTTACCCCCTTACGTCAAAGATGGGGTTTCTTATCCAATACTATTTTACATTCCATTATTTCAGAAAATGAGCAAAAGTATGGTTCATTGTAAGGCTTAGGCTTGGCTGACATTAGTAGTGAGTGGTGTACCCTTTTAAGTTTTTCTTCAAGTAGTGGTTCATCTGAAAATCTATTTCAAATGTTTCAAATGGCTCTGAGGTAGCTGATCAGCTGAGACATATTTTAGAATCTAAATTTTACTTCTTTAGATTTGAACTCCAGCTGTGAGGCTAAATCTGACAAACATCTATGTATTATTCCGGTCTGTTTTTGTTTTTTCACAAGAAATAATACGTTATATTTATTTCAGTTGCTAAACAGTACTCCTATTAATAGTGAAACATATAATAATAATCAGCATTATATTGCTTTTGGCTTATCTGTGTCACAATTTTTTGAAGTTAATTATATTAAGTGGGTAAGGACACACAAACTGTATTTGAATGCTGCTGCTACATTCGTTTGTTCCAAAAAACTGTACCATTGTTATGCATGACTCATTGTGCTACAACTTTGGTGAAAAGGAAGTGCAGGAAAAAGTGCATTTAGTGCGTTCATTTAGTCCACATGTGTGAGCTTCAGGTTAGAAAACATCAGGACTTCAGTCAGCCATAACAGGTCATCACAAAATGACAATTTCACTCTGTACTGTGATATACAAAGAAGCCATCGGAACATTTTCTTACATTGCACTATAGTATTTGGGCTACTATACTAACTTCTAGCTGGCACTACAGTCTTTTTTTCTGTATGAAATACATTTTTCCATCTTTGTAGATAATTTATATAAGGAGTAAGTCATGCAACATCAGGAAAAAAAACTGTTTCTTTGAGTACATTGTTTATACTTTTAATTTATTTGTATTATTTATTTATTTACTTACTTATTTATTTTGTAAAGTGAGAGGGCCATAGTGTGATGTGCTGTATTTGTGTTGGGTCCAGGTTTTAGATTTTCCCTGATGGAGCCAGTAGGGCCTTGGACTTGACGTAAACAAGTGGTTTACAGCGAGTGTGCTTTTAATGCTTGGAGATTGGTTGTGGTAGGATGTTGATGATGCGCTATCCGTTTCTTTGCAGTCAAGTAATGATCATGTCCCTGAGGTTTACCGGGCGTGAGAGAAAAAGAGAGAGAGAAAGGAAGAACAGAGAGTGCTATTGATTTTTATTGTATTCATCAACTGGCTCCAATGATATTTACTCATTTGCTTTGTGTGTCTGTATGTATGAGTCTGCCTGTGTATCTGTGATTGTGTGTGTGTGTGTGTGTGTGTGTTGAAGTCCCTCTTTTAAAGTGCTTAGTCATTGAGTTCCATCTTGTGCCATTTCTACAGAGAAGGACTACAACAGCCTTTGTGAGAGGCAGCCAATTGGGCGCATGCTCTTTCGGCAGTTCTGCGATACCAGGCCGGAGCTGAGGCGCTGTGTCAAATTTTTGGATGCCGTGGTAAGAGGCCAGCTTTTTAAATTTTTTTGTTTTGTTTACATGGTAGATAACATAAACAGTTTGTTTTTCCTGTCAAAGTTCCCAGAAAGCTCCAAGGATCTGGCAGTTTGCTAAAATTCCACGGTGTTGCCATGGTTTACCCAGTCCAGAGGTCAGAGAATCCGGTCGGATTTTGAAGCATATGTTGAACATTAAGTTAAAATAATGGTTGTCAGCCCCGAAACTTGTTCCTAACATGTTGCCCAGCATTATTTGGTGTGTCTTTTACACACCTGATCCAAATAATTAGCTAATTAACTAGCTACTCCTGAAGTGATGTGGGTTTGTTAAAACTGCAAAACCATGCAGGACAGTAGTTTTATACAGAACCAGCGTTTAGAGCCATTTTCCAGAATATTCTCTTATTCTCTCTCTAATCAAACCTCTAATGCATCTGTGTCATACTGTAGAATAAAACACTCCTCACATGTTCCCTTGCGCTTAGAAAAAAACTCAATTACTCAAAACTCTCTTATAAAATAGGAAAAATGGACAGTTGCCCCACTGCATGGATAAACCAAAAGTGTATAATATTATATATAACAGAAATTCCAAACTACAGCTGCTATACTCTAACAGCTTTTCATGTCTTTTTTTTTTCACATAAAGCACTGAGGGAGCGCAGTAACTCCAGTTATTTTCCTTTTCCCTGAAGTTTTCCATAAAATTTTCTAGTATTTATCACTACACTGGTAATGTATTACCTCACGCTCTTTCCTCTGGAAAGCTTATCCCATCTCTGAAAGTTCTAACTGTTCACATATACAACTTTATTTATAAGTTTATTTATGTTTATTTATATTTATTTATTATTTATAATTGCTTTAAACTGAAGAAGTCCACAAAATCTTATCTTGCTTAAACATTTACTGACATGATTGGAACAGTTGCCCAGTGGCTTCTGCTATAAGTCTGTTCGAGGTTGGCAGGTTTACTGATTACAAGAAAGATGTCATAATGTTTTATCATAAGATACTACAGATGCATTAGAAAGAAATTGGGTTGAGATTAAAAAATAAGGAAACCTTTGACTTGAAAAGCATTGAAGTCTCTGAGATTCAGTAACCTTGACTGTTAATAACCAGAGAGGTTGCAATCTGCGTCAGCACCTTCTCAATCCCCCGCCCCCACCTCCCACCCCCCCTATCTAGGGTGACCTGGAGATCTGCTGAGGTCATGTTTGTGGCAGTGATTCCATCTAGTCCTTGTAGCAAAATCTGCTATCTATAGTCTAGTTGAGCTGTTAATGTTAATAATGGCTGGTCCTGGGCTTCCCATTGCCTTCCTTTAGCACTGTTCTAGAGAAACTTGCAGAGTTAGGATTTTTACATCCAACGAACCATACATCCAAAGCAATAAGTGACTCTAAAAGCAACATCACAGTAATTGCTGCAGAAATTACACAAAGAATTAAGAGTACGCTTTGAGATTGACCTAAAACAGATTTGACCTAAAACAGATTTTTCAAAGACATTTTTAATACATGAAGGGTACGGGCAGAGAGCTAGAAAGCCAAATAGACGTCCTAATTTTACTGTTGTGTTATCAAAAATAACCTGTGTGTAGATTCACCGGTTGCTTTGGATAGTAGATAAAATGACTATATTTAGATTGTGGACATGGCAACCCCATGATTCCTATCATCTTTATTGCCATGAATTTCTCTACTATGAACCATTGCGCATAAAAACACTCTTAATAACTTTGTTCATATCACAACAATTTAATTATGCTGTGCTTTTAAAATTGACACTGACAGACATCAGCAAGTATGACATATTTACTTTCCACTTTAACTTAATAATCACTTAATCTTTTGCATTGTTTTTCATGTACAAAACAATACTTGCTGAATAAATTGCACTGTTACTAAAGTTTCAGTGTTTAACATAGCTTTTGGTGTACATTGTGTGACTAAAATGACAAATGCTAACAGATGATGATGATGATCATTATTGTTTTTATTGCTGATTACATAAGTAAATGGGCTATCACTGATGGTCTGGGTATTTTACTCCTTGAAGAACTGATTTACATACTTTACTCTTCACAGTTTAGGCCAGTCATGGCTCTGTTTTCTCTGTTTGGTACTTTTCACATGATGCACTTAATTTAAATGGGTAGTGAGCGCTGTTGCTTTCTCTGCCCTTACAAGCCACAACACTACAACCTTCGTGTAAATATCGTCTTTCGCTTGCCCTCTTCCGCCCACACGTGAACCTCTGTTGCTGTTTGCTTCTTTCCAAGGCCGAGTAGCTGCATAGTTACCCAAAGTGCGATAGCAGCGGCGCTGACTGAATTAATAAACACTGAACAGTGTCTTGGCCTCAAATCGAGGGGCTTTCCTCGCCCGCATTCAAACAAATTACCCATTGAGAAAAGCCAGTTTCATATTATGGATGCAAACTTGTAAAAATGGTTGCTTTGATTTGTGTAGATCCACAGTCTTCCAATGTGGGTGTGAGAGTCATCTTGACATGATCAACGACTAATCTCATGGATTAGTCTCATGTTCCAAATCAAATCCAGGGTCGAATCTTTGTTCTAAATCCATCATGAGTATGGCATCATTAGCTAGATAATGATTATAACATTATCTGAACATATATTTATAATTAAATTAGCCCATTAATAATAACAGTAGTGACTTCAAGCAAGTAGTCCCAGACCCTTAACATCAGTAACATCAGTTACACAAGTGGAATTTGGAATAAGATGTATGCTAGTTAACGTTGGAGTCCATGGAAATCACTTTTACACCAATGTGATGGTAAATGTCCACTTAATCAAAACAACTCAACCTTATCAGTTGAATTTACAGTCCTAAGCTTAAAATATTATTATGTAACTTATATGATAATTATAAGCCTATTAAGGTTCATAACACAGTAATTCTTACCTTCAGTCTTTCTCTCTCTCTCTCTCTCTCTCTCTCTCTCTCTCTCTTTCTCTCTCTCTCTCTCTCTCTCTCTCTCTCTCTCT
>JBBPCX010000023.1:2304197-2326697 GCA_037974365.1 Hydrocynus forskahlii | reverse complement strand
AAATTTATGTCCAAAATCTATCCAGACACACCTCCTAATTAGTAAATCGAGCTACTGTAATGTGCTGTCAAATATTCAACTGCACACACAGCTTGTATAATACCTACAGAAAAACATTGCCAATAGAATAAGATGCTCAGGAGCAGCTGCTCCAGAGCCTAACATGACCGTGCTCAGTGCCAGTTTGTCAGCTACAGGTTTGTGAAGCCCCTGAACTTGGGCTGTGGGGTGGCTTTGACAGCCAGACATAATCATCAGTGCTTGACCTCACAGACTCATAGCTGAATGCAATCAAATGCTCACAGCAATGTTCCAGCATGTATTGTAAAACCTTTTCAGAAGAGTAGAGGAACTTTCAGACATGTTGTGTAGCCACGAAAGTCACCTTAATACCAAATTGGACCTTTTCACTATGTTAGTACATGCGCCAGTAGAGCAATCTGTAACTGCCATTTCTGTCTATCTGTTGTTTTCCAGACTGATTCATGACTACCTGAGTGTAGCCCCCTTTGCAGACTACCTCGACAGCATGTTCTTCAACCGCTTCCTACAATGGAAATGGCTTGAGAGGTACCACAGAAGCCTCTTTTCATAAGCCTATGGACCCAATATGTGCATTTGCATTTTGCTGAGGCTGTTGTCCTGTAATTGTCCAGTTCCTAACCACCGTGGTACAGCCACAGTGGAACCCGTGACTTTTGAGTCATAGCCAAGTTCCCTGTCCACTGAGACAGTAAAAAAAATGTTTATTATTTAAACTTGATTCTTGTCAGTAGTCATGGGTAATTTTCAGTCAAAATTTCAATAAAATAAAAAAACACAGATTCATTCAATGATCTTTTTATAGTATGGAATGTATACTGCTAAGAAGTTCTTTAATGCCTCTGGGAAATTCCAATTATTCCTTTGGGTGCCAAGGAGTATTTATGAAGTTATTGCAAACCTGATGTGGGTTTTGGACCCACTGTATATTTGCATTTATTGACAAAACAATGTTTAAACTGGAAAAGCAAGCCTGGACAAATCCCATGCAAAATAATTCAGACAGAACAAAAATTAGATGTTGCAGTTAATTCTTTCTAGCCTTCTGTTCCTAAGAGGCCCACTAGATTGCTCAGTGCCAACTGGGATCTATATATTTCAGTTTAGTGTTTCAAAGACATAAACAACAGGCATTATGTATCTATATTTCATTTATAAAGTATGTTTGAAATCCTTTATGATACGCCTAGCTATTGTTGTTTCTTTTTTCAACAGCCAACCGGTTACAAAAAACACATTCCGTCAGTACAGGGTATTGGGGAAGGGCGGGTTTGGTGAGGTGAGTTTCAGTCGTGTTTCTTCTTAGAAATTTGCTACCTACATTGATACTGAGATGCTAAACAGAAGTTATCAATAACTCTAAAAATGCTTATAAAGTTAGGTTTATGATTCCTCTTGTTTTTGCACTTAAAGTCACTATACACCAAAGGAGGTCTGGATAACTGTAGTTTATACTACATCCTAGTGTCCAAATTCTGATTTTGGTCTTCATGTTTGTTCATGAAATATCTTTATAGGGCTTTGAAAGTCTAAGATGATTGCTACTGCAATAGGCTTAATCTGTAATTTTTCAGGAACTTTGCTCACATACTTCTTTGTATATTCTGGTTGCCTTTGTTGGTGTACTTTTACGCACTTACAAAAAAAATAAACTTTTTTTGTAAAAAAGAGCAATTGTTGAAAATTTGTAGAACGTATTTCATCCAGTTCACTCTCTTAATTTTTTCCCCCACCAAAGGTCTGTGCATGCCAGGTGCGCGCCACGGGGAAGATGTATGCTTGCAAGAAGCTGGAGAAGAAAAGGATCAAGAAAAGAAAAGGCGAGTCCATGGCCCTGAATGAGAAGCAAATTTTAGAAAAGGTCAACAGTCGGTTTGTAGTAAGTATTTAAGGCTTTTTGTCTGACCCTAAATGCACTGGTTGTTCTCACAAAGGCTCCAGTTTAAGAGGTTTGTTATCTTTTGCATCTCAGTGGCTCCGTAGTGACTTCTTGTGAAGAAAAAAAGCACAAAGTCATTATGTCTCTGAAATGTCCTCATTTTACTTCTGTGGTCCAACAGACCCCAAAAGATCTTAGATTATAATACTCTGTTATGATTTAGGAGCTTTGGTGTCCTCGAATAGGCCTCTATAAACGTGTGGTCTCATTTTTAATGTTCAGAACCCTAACGAAAGACAAAACAGCATTGATATAGTTTAGCGATTTTAATGGAGAGGTTTAAAGACAAGGCATGCTTTTCGAGATCGAAGGACATATTTATCTTAGCCTTGAATTTCATGTTTACATTGAGAATTCACCAATGGACATATTTATATATAAAGAAAGAGTGCCCTTGGGGCATCAGGTTTTGAAGGTTCATATCGTAAATAGGGCCGGTAATGAAATGATAACATGGAATTTTGTGGGTTACTTATATGATTGCAGGCTGACCCCAGGCTATTTTTGGGGGTTGTTTGATTTGGCTGTTTGTCGGAATTCTCAGGCTTCTTCAGACTTTAGATAAATTTCCCACGTTTGTATGGCTTGCTTAAGCTCATACATGTGAAACTGTACTGTAAAACAGCTGTCCTTAACCTTTTTTCCACCATGGACCAGTTTCATGTAAAACAATATTTTCACGGACCGGTATAGACACAACTAAAATCAAAGTGGATAAAAATACGAAGGAGCTCCTCAAAGAAGCTCATTTTTGTTAGGGCTAAATTCTTGATGTATCGTATCACAGGACCGAGGCGAGCGTTTTTTCAAAATAAACGATCTTTCAGACTCTGATAATCAATACAATATTTTTATTCTATCTTTCTGTGCGGTACCAAATGACTCGCGGACCAGTACCAGTCAGCAACCCAGTGGTTTGGGACCTCTGCTGTAAGGCATGCATGATAACCACCTTTTTCTGTTTTTTTTTGAGGTGAGCCTTGCATATGCCTATGAGACAAAAGATGCCCTGTGCTTGGTGCTCACACTCATGAATGGAGGAGACCTGAAGTTTCATATCTACCACATGGGGGAGGCAGGCTTTGAGGAGAAGAGAGCAGTCTTCTACGCTGCTGAGATATGCTGTGGCCTGGAGGATCTCCACAGAGAGAGGATTGTCTACAGGTCAGCTATTAGTGCATTCGTCACTTGGCTTATACAAAGAAAGCTTAAGTGGCTAATTTGATACGGAGATGTAGTTTGACCTGTCTCTTTTTTGTCTCTTCTTTCTCATCAGGGATTTAAAGCCAGAAAACATACTGTTGGATGACCACGGTAAGTAGTCACAGAGACTACATATTTCAAAATTTCTCTTCAACAGTCCCTACTAAAGCATTTCAGTTACAGTATTAAATAGATATTAAGCCTTACCATAAATAGAGCCAATTAGCTTGACTAATTACTATTGTACAAAACAAATAAATGGTTATACTAGTGTTTTTAGCTATGCAAGGTACTTTTGCCCAATTTTATTGATAACAGTATGTCATACGTTTCCTCAGTTCTAACATCTCCTTCTAATGTGTTGACAGCCTCTGTGTGAACATGGGGTGGTTCTTAAACAACACAGAAGTTCTTGGCCCTTAGCACCAGTAAATGTGGTGGAAAACCACTAACAGAAGGGACAGGCAAAGAAAAACAAAATACCGAAGATAAGATGCCAAACACCCTAACTGAAAATGTGTAAAAGTAAACTATGAAACTCAGCAGCCCTAACAAACTGCCATATTTTTATATTATAAAAAATACCCCAAATTACTTTTTGGTATCATGAAATTCCTTCTTAAATTATTAGTCTTTTGACTCCATCACTTCTACCACACTGACTCAGTGGACATTGTTTGAGGGCAGCTTCAATTGTTAGTCATACATATAACAATAAATTAAGCATCAGGCAGTCATTCGTGTAGGGACCATGAAAATTGAGGTACAAGTGATTGCACAGCATACAACCTTACACCAGCTCAGCTCGCTTACCTCTTCTCTTCTTTATCTGCCTTTCTTTCACTTATGTCTCTCCTCGTAGGGTACTGCCTCTCTATGCTCCTATCTCTGCCTTTAATCTCATTCTGAAGGCCGAAAGTGGAAAAACAACTTTTCAAATGTTGTGCCCACATAGTCTTTGTCAGTAGCACAGACTTGTTTGGGATCAGTTCCTTGGAAACACATGGGATCTGTTAATAATTATTGCAATTTCAGGTGAAATCTGACAAGATAGCTGGCAGTCTCCACACTTGGATCAAGTTTTCATGTTGATCTCGACAAGTCTGAACAAATTAGCATTCACAGGCTGCATCCATATTTTGCATTTTTATGTCAGTATGTAGTTAGACTCCGGTCACTTGTAGCTCCAGTACAAAACTACTGAAGCACACTTCTGACACCAAACATGCCGTACCTGAAAATGGGAAGAAACATGGTAAAGTTCTATAAATTCGATTTTTCACCAAAGTACACTTCAGGCCATGATTTTACTGACAGCAGCCCCAGTTGTTTTCAGGTCCTGAAAACAATACAGTTTATACACTGAAGACCCATGACATTAAAACCACCCACCCAATACCGTGTGGGTCCTCCTTGTACCTCCAAAATATTGACTTATCAGGGTTTGGATTACACAAGACCTCTGAAGGTGTGTTATGTTACCTGACACCAAGACATTAACAGTAAATCTTTTAATGCAAAGTGGGGGATTGGACTAGTTTGTCTTGAACATCCCACGGATGCTTGATTAAATTGAGCTCTTAGGAATTTAGAGGCCAAGGCCACATTGTTATCATGTTCTTCAAACCACTGCTAAACAATATTTTCCGTGTGGCAGGTCACGTTATCCTGCTGAAAGGGGGCACTGGCATTAGGGAATAAGGTTATCATTAAGTTCTTATTTTTTCTGCTTCCAACACATCAACTTTAGGAACTGACTGTTCGTTTGCTGCCTAATATATCCCACCTCTTGACAGGTGCCAATAGAACAAAGTAGTCAATGTTAGCCACTTCACCTGTCAGTGGCTTTAAGGTTGTGGTGTATACTTAATTTTCACGGTACCATACCCTCCTTACCCACTAGAGGGAGTAGAGTACGCCACATTTTCACTTTTTGATTTTACTGTTTCATGCACAGCTAAGGAACACCAGGCCAGAAGTGGCAGGCCTGTCTTTGATCATATTTGTAGCAGCAAAGCCTTCCCATAAGTTTTGTTTTTAGTGCCTGATCTTCAATTTAGCTTCATTCAGTAGCTTCAGCAAGTCAAGCATAGATATTGACACACAGCTGCTGAAATAGGACAATAATGATCTCTCTTGAGGAGACCCATGAATGATGCCCTTAATGTGGTTCCCTAGACAATACTGCAACCAACAATTATAAACATGCTTATTTATATAAAAAAGTGTCATGTTTAATCTGAGCATGGAGCAGGGAATTTGATAGAAAGTTTGCTGTATTTGTAATTTGACTTTTACAATTCTAATGTATAGCACATCTGTCTCCAAATTTAAAATGTGGTGACGCACCAAATGAGTGTGATTCAAATGTGTACTTGAATGAAGAATTTTCTGTCATTTTTTCATCAATAATTTTCTATTTGTGAGCTTACTTTGGTGTGGTGGTGTAATATTTATTTATTCATGTGGAAAAGAGTGAGATTGTATCTTTATGTATTATTGTTGTTTATACTGTTGTGTTTAAAAGACACCATTGGCTGGAATCAAATTCCTTGTTTGTGCTTGCTCACAGACTTGGCCAATAAACACAATTCTGATTCTGATTCTGATTATAGAAATACTCTCATTTCACACATCACCAACAAAATGAACTACCACATTCACAAATATTTATGAATGCACTGTTCGAAAATGACAGTCAGTGAGTGTCAGTGGACACAGATGATCAAGCAAGCAATCAAGCCACAGTGTTTGTCTCTTTAGGTCACATCCGGATATCAGACTTGGGCCTGGCTGTGCATGTACCAGAGGGCCAGACAATCAAAGGGCGTGTGGGTACTGTGGGCTATATGGGTAAGAAAGGCTCTTTGATTATAAAGTGATAGTATACTTTTTTTTTGGAACTATTGGAATTGCACTTATGAAGCCTAGCATGTAGTTTAATTGTGTGTAAAATAATACACTAAATAATGAAACTGATGTTTATGCCTGTGTGTTTCTAAAATAATAGAACAGTTTTCGGCAGTCAGCAAGGCTTAAACACATGTTGGCAAAGCATCACAGGTGGTTTCTTATGAAGCTGTTTAAGAAAATGCTAAGAGTTCATAGTGGCGTAAAGGCAAAATTGGAGTTTTGAATATCTTTGAAGATTGTAAAATATAACTGTTTTGATTTGTGTTACAAAATATTGGTCATCACAGAATTCCTGAGGATGTCATAATATGATATTACAACTTATCGAACTGCACATCATATCATTGCACCTTGACTAACATGTCAGGTTAGGGTTGGTGTAAGAATGGAATGTTGTAAATCACAGTTTTAGTTTCATATATACTACCACTGTCCACATGACAGCATCTGTCATGAACAAGTATGGGATAAAAGATTAATAATCAATCAAAGAGCAAATTCCCAAAACTCCCTCAGTCCATTTTTTGTGATTTTGTAGGTAACACTACTATTGGTATGTTTTTACCTTACCTCTTTATGTGCAATAATGTAACCGATCACTCAGTCCTTGCATAATACACGTTACAAGATTAGGTGAATTTCCAAAATTCACTCAGTCCACTCGCACAGTCGCCAGTGGTGCTTACTTACCCAGGTCTCTTACAATTTTTATGCACTTAGCTGTCATTGAATCTATGCTGTGTCATGTAGTAGAATATAAATATAAAAACTTGTACATCATTTTGTGATGTTGAATATCAATTAACTTAAAAAATATTTTCATTATATTTTTTAAACAATTTTGCCCATAATAAAATGTGCAGGAGTTGCACTATAGAAACAGGTATTGAAAAATGACAAGTAACTGTAAAGTTTCAAGAAAAAAAAAATTCCTGTAAGAATTGCTTTCCAATAGGTAAAACAAGTAAAACGCGATTTGGACTGAGTGAGTTTTGGAAATTTGCTCTAAAGTTACAACAAAATAATTAACTACTTATGTCAATATTGTTTTTTATTACTTAATATTACTGTGTGTTACTACTGATTCTCTGCTAGGTGCAATAATGTACTCCAAATTGCCATTTGTGTGGGTATATTTTCATATTGAGATTTATTTAGACTTTATATTTTATATTGTTTTAGTCTCTGTGTGTCTTCACAGTCAATTTCCTCCAGGATCAATAAAATGTTCTGATTCTCATTCTGAATTTTTGGTTTGTATGTGTTCCTGCTGTAGCTCCAGAGGTGGTGAAGAATGAACGGTACACCTTCAGTCCCGACTGGTGGGCACTAGGCTGTCTTCTATATGAGATGATTGAGGGCCAGTCTCCTTTCCAGCAGCGCAAGAAGAAAATCAAGAGAGAGGAGGTGGAACGGCTCGTCAAAGATGTGGAGGAGGAGTATTCCAGCAAGTTCTCAGAAGATGCCAAGTCTCTCTGTAAAATGGTCAGCATCTCCACTACATTGTGCACTTTCATGCTCCCATTAAGCACTTCATGCCTGTTGTATTCATATTTCCAAAATCCTTTTTGTCAAAAGTTTCAGAATCACTCTGAAATAAGAAAAAGACCCCAGTGTGAGAACACCTTGTGCTTTCCTGATCTCCCTATTCCTCATTTTAGGAAAGAAATCATGACGCACTCCAAGCATGTTTTGCGTGTGATTGTCGGGCCCTCATGCTGGCTCACTGCTGATTATTGTGACCTCAGAATATCAGGACTGGCAGCTAATCAGCTAGCTAGGGGTACTTTTATTTAAATCATGACAGAGAGAGAATGTACTTTCTAGAAATACATCTCAAGCAGAGAGTGGGCCCTGCGATGCACACAACTATTCATGCTAATGAGTATTTTGATTCGTACTGGGATTAATCAGAGTGAACAGTGTTTTGTATGTCCTTTGAGGAAAGTTTGTGTACAAGTTGTTTTTTGACCCCACAGCTGCTGGCCAAAGACCCCAATGAGAGACTTGGCTGTCAGGGAGGAGCCTCAGAGGTGAAGGCTCACGCCCTCTTCCGCTCCATCAACTTTAAGCGGTTGGAGGCAGGCATGCTGGAAGCCCCTTTCATTCCCGATGTAAGTCCCTTCTGCACAGCGTGGTCACTTAGTTTCCCAGTACAAAATGTATTTTACCAGTCACCATTACCACCCTAGTGCTTCAAACATGTTAGAATGGGTTAAACACAATTTTGGGATAAATAAGCATTTTACATAATTAATATAATATGTAACAGTTGTGCTGTGTAACTCGCTGCAGTCTGCATAATGTTTGTGTGCTTTTCCGTTGGCAGCCTCAGGCCATTTACTGTAAGGACGTTCTGGACATCGAGCAGTTCTCTACTGTGAAGGGGGTGGAGCTGGAGCCCAAAGATGACTCCTTCTACAGCAAAGTGTCGACAGGCAGCGTGCCCATCCCTTGGCAAAATGAGGTCTGTACTGCAATCCACACATTACTTGCTATACAGTTTTGACCAAATGCAGACTCTGGAAAAGGTTGCAATAGTTACTAGGCACAGATTCAAATGGAAATTCTTTAAACAAGGCCAAAGAGCACAAATTGGTTATTCATGATGAGAAAGGAATAAATGATTTTTCTTTTTTCCCTTTTCTCTCCATAACCCCAAAATAATTAAGATAATAATATATGTACCAGGTGTATGTAATGTAATTGTGTTAGTTTAGTCTTGTAGTATTTAATGACGTGTATTACTCTACATCATATTACATCATATTTGACTGTTAATACAGCCACATATAAATATACTCGATACTAAGACTGTGGGACTCTTATTTTAAGAGTTGGGCAGCTGGTGGCTTAGTGGTTAGGGAGTTTGCTCTGAGATCAGAGGGTCGTGGGTTTGAATCCCAGATCTGCTAGTGACACCACTGAGTTTCCCTTGAGAAAGGTACTGTCCCCACACACTGCTCCCTGGGTGCCCCTCATTGGTGGCGGCCCACTGCTTTACTTGGTGAATGGTTTAAATGCAGAAAAAGAATTTCACACTGTTCACATTGTATGCTGTGGTGTGTTTACACATGACTATAAGGGACCACTTTACTTAAAATACAAAATCCATCACAGCAATTGAGAAACCAATGCAGAGAAGTTTTAAATACATCTCACAAACTGTACAATAAAGTGCCAAAGGTAAACACCAGAGTAAAAAGAAAGAAATGGTCAAACTGATGTAACTCACAAATGATTAACATCATTTCACTTTAGCTGAGAATGTCAATAATGTGTAATCTAATGTGATTTATAGTCTACATAAATACTTGGCTAAAAGGTTTAAACAGGACTTAGGAAGATATCTGATAAAATCTAGCTTTGTAGTTGTTCTTGTTTAGGTGCACATTTATTCCTTACTGAAGGTCTAAATTGAGACAAAACTGGAAATTCATCTGTCTCAGGTTGAGAAAATTTAGGGCTGAAAATATATCATTTATAAAAAAACATGATCTCCTCCCATCTATTTTGCAGAGTCCAATGGAGCAAATAAGACTTTTTTTCTCCCCACAATAAAATTTTTTAATTTAAATGATCTTCCACCACAACCCTCAATTTTGGTATTGTGACAGCTGTTGCTGATATTGTGGCACATCACCACAAATAAATAAATGAATTGGAAATTCTGTCGCACATTATGTTTGATTTATTGCTTATGTAATAGTTCTTTATGACCATCAGTGAAGAGTGGAAGAGTGAAGACTTAGCTAAATTGTGTTTCTGAACATTAATTCGCTTTAGCTCTAGGTTAGTGAAGTTAGAAGCGTTTCAACAAATGAGAGTCACATATCAAGTTCAAATAAACAAACATTACTCTCAAGCCCTTTTTTAAAATGAGATCTTTTATTATCATATGATTTATGATGTTTTCGGCTTCCTTTCATTGTTTAATAGATTTATACTGTGGAGTTTTACTTTTTTTAGCCTTGTTGGGGAGAGGCACATGTCCCTTTATCTGCTCATTATGCCCCTGGATAAAACTTTATCTGTTTCCAGAAAACAGACCCTTGTTTAACTCTAAATTAGAGTATTTCAGTCAATGTCTCAAGTGTTTATTGTGGATAAAGCTCTAAAACAAAGTAATAAGCTCTAATGCCAAGCAGTTTGCACCTAATTTCACCTCATCTCCATCTAAATACACAGAGTATGTACAAAAACAAAGATGGGCCTTATGGATTTTCACACACCCATACATAGTACTTTTGTTTGCTTGGAGTAGTAGGACAGATGTTAGGAGAAGCTGTAAAGATAATACTGGGCTATAAAATAAGAGTAAAAGCTCATTTTCATCAAGGAGGCAGTTAAGTCAACTTTGACAGAGTGCCAATAGAGATTTAAAAAAAAACTTTACCAATTTAACAGTCACTGGGTTATTATTTTGTATTTGAGAAAAGTACATGCAAAATGAATGTCAGATAAAAGTCTTAGCTATTGCCCTCTATACCCTTTAATGATGATTTTCCATTGTTTGGTTTCCAAGATAGTAAAGTAAAACCTTAATCATATTGTATCATAATATGTGTACCCAAAGTGTTGTCCTGTGTCTGACCCCCTCAGATGATTGAGTCAGAGTGTTTTAAGGAGCTTAACGTACTGAACCTGGATGGCACTCTACCCCCAGACCTGGACTGGAGAGGCCAGCCCTCACCCCCACCCAAACAGGGCCTGCTGCAGAGACTCTTTGGGAGACAGGTTTGTACTGTTCATGCTACCCTTTATAATGTCTGTGACGAAAGGAAATTTTCATAGCTTGAAAATCAGGTAATAAAACATCATGATTAAGACAGCAAACCATCACAAATAGAAATAATCATAATATCCAATAATAACAATAACATCAACAACAATAATATTATTAATAGTAATAATAATAACAAAATAACAATTATTATAATAATGATTTTTTTAAAAATTATTATTATTACATTATCACATTGGTGCATGTTGCATTTTAATTCAAAATCTAAAGTTTAAAGTAGCTTGAATTTTTTCCCTGAAATAAGACAAACTAAACCACAGTGTGATGAGGGTGAACCAATATCCATATTAAATTTCCATGTACATTTTCTTGTTAACACAGATGTCAATATCGGTAGTTGAATTCTTCCAAAGTCAGCTTATACAATCAATGGAGGTGATTCAAATTGATGTATTGCAACAGTTTATGCCATTTGTGCTGCAGTAGTAAAACTGCATTTTTACAGCTATTTTAATTAGATATAAGTCAGAAGTATTTAACAGTGCATTACTATAAGCTGGTGTTTAGGAGAGGAATGCATATATGAAATGCCTGTCTAAATGTTTTTGTGGGCTTACTTCCTTGACAGTCTTCAGTGAAAAGTGATGCAGGAATGTCAGCATCTGTTTCTTTATGTCTTTTTTCCTGCCTTGAAGTTGTGACTAGAAAGGCACAGTGTTGTGTCAAGTTCAGGACAGAATATGCAAATATGTTAATTCCCAAGTTGGCGAGGCATGTAAGCTTCATAACATTAAAGTTTATAATAACATCACACCTGGCCAGGCATTTCATCTTCCAGAACTGTGAGCAGGACATAATAATGGGCAGTGCCATTCTCTGTGGCTGTTTTGTCGGCTATCATTACCTGTCATGGGGGCTTATTGCCCCTTCAAAAACCAGAAAAATCAAAAATAAAATTCCACTGGTGGCTAACATGCTGATAAAATATGTATACACTAGGGGTGTATTGATTTGATATTCAGTTCTTGTACTGGTTCAATGCCAGCCAATACCACTGTACTGGATATCAGAGAAAGCCTAAGTGTCATGCAAAACTTTGAGCAGCATGCCGTAATGAGATAAATTGCTCCCTGCACCTTAGGTAATGCCCTATGTAGGTATGAAAATGCAGGCGTCTGCAGCCAAATACCATATAATGTCTAACAAAGAGATATTGGCCATTTGTGCATATATGCGGAATTCTACAATGGACAAATTGTGCTCTATATGTGTGTAGAAATACATAAATTATGTAGCACACCACAGAGGAAACAGTGAGTCAGCCTAGTTGTTGAAGAAAAGATTGGTCAGTCTTGGACATGAAAAGTGATATCATGCCACCCCTATAACTACAGGACGTTTAAAGGCAAATGTTTTAATGTTCGCCATGACAGTGAATGATCGACGCTGAAGGGTCTGAACAGATGAGAACGCAATTTTAACTAATGATACTGTCTGTTTATATTTTTGCTAAGTCATTGACATCATTTACCCGAATGTTCATTAATTAAAGCATCTCTTTGCTGCCCCTCAGGACTGCTGTGGAAACTGCAGTGACAGTGACGAGGAGCCCACACGGCTGTGAGGGGGTGTGGCCAAGCCAGGCTCCTCCCCATCCAATTGAGGATCTCATTTGTTTACAACTTTTGCACATTTGTATTTTTAAGATAGCTCTATATAAACATTGGAATGTATATTTTCACTATATAGCCATGCAGTCTATGTGTTATTTAAAGTCGACGAAACTAAAAGACAGCAAAAAGGGTCATGGTTACCGTCCATCATTTGCAAAATACTGCAGTGGCAGGTAAGTCAACACTGTTCAAGACTCAAAGCCTGACTGACCCAAACAGCCCTCTCCATGTTATCAGCCTGTGTCATAGTCTCCTTGCGGCTCTTCATTTTCTTTTTCTTCTTCTTCTTCTTCTTTTTCTTATGTGTTTTTGTTTTTATTTCCTTATCTGATTCTCATATATGTACAGTGCGTGCTCAGATGTACTGTTTTAAACAAGGGCGAAAGAAGGATTAGGTATGTTCACAAATATTTTTATATTTATATTTTTGATTTTATTTTTCTTGATAATCTTGACAATCAAATGACACCATTTGTACAAAAAAACATGGATGAATGCATGTGTCTGAGGGTTTCAAATTGCAAAGACATTAAGTGATGGAAGGACACGGATGGAATTTCTTTTTCTTCTTGGCGTACGATTTTGGCCTCAAATGTGTGTATAGGGTCGTTTTAGGCTAGAGACACCTAGTAAACCAAATAGGCTTGATTTAAAGATTCTAAGTTCATATTATATTATGTTAACAGCTGCATGTTGTAAATATACGACACTCATCTGTAAAGCCCCTAGTGTGTCTTCCGGCAAATTTTTCTATTAATATTCGAAGAAAGAAAAAAAATGCAGATTTAGCATTCAAAGTGGCCTCTGTGTGCATGATGAATCTATATATAACCCAATTTGCATCTATAATGCATTTATCACTCCTCATTTGTAAGACTTGATGCAATTTAATGTTTTTTTGTTTTGTTTTTTAAACCAGACTATGTCACCACCACTGACAATTACGCACATGGCAACCTGTTCATTATCATCCTAATGTATTGTAGATGTGATTTTGTTGCTATGACTAGATTTATCATGCATAATAACATAGGCTGTTGAAAGGTTTGTTGCTGCTTTTCCACATCTGGGTCAAAGAATTGAAAACCACAAAAAAACACATATAAAGATACCTTTTTACATGCATTGCCTACAGTCAGGTTAAGTGGCTAGTCTCTAGGCTTTAACTCTGATTTGACTTCTTGATGCACTTAAGACCAAACCACTTTAATTTTGTCCTCCATCTTCATGGAAGGTGCCTTTGATGTTTTAAGGTACTCCTGTAAATGTAATTTAGCCTTTTTATACGGAAATCATGACGAACTTCGTGTTGCCATTTGAGTTGGCTTTGCTCTTTGCACATACGCCCTCTTCCTTCGCTGTTGTTTTACCTCATCTGTGTCCTTTGGATGTCCATTTTTGATTGAAGACTTTCGTAGGCCCTTTTTTTTTGGTTTGTTTTTTGCTTGTTTTTGTTTTTTGTTAATTCCCCCCAAGTATTCGGACAAGTTATCATGTTCCTAGACGCGAGAGAGATGTCTTTGAGTCCCAGGAGGCCTGACTTGAAACTCTCGATTACTCTTCAACCCTACCTATCCATCAAATTCTGAGAACGCTTTGAAGGAAGCCCCCTAGGTGGAACAGGCCTTTACCTCAATGGAGGCGACTTCCTGTCAATCAGCTTCATCTCTCCTCGTCCTGCAGCCTATCGTTGCCGCTCTTCTCCGATACACTCAAGTACATTCCAGTCTCTACCGTACTGTACAGTTGTAAAATGTATTCAGAGTTTTGTTTTCGTTTTTATTTAGCAATAATGGGATTTTTTAAACCTATCTACCGCATACATGTGTAAAAAGCAAACGACACCACAGAAACTAGAGCAAGACTGAACTTCATTTGACTCTTGATGATCTGTCCCTGAGCCAGGCTTTAACACTGTGAAGGAGGAGATTTGCTAATTTCTGTCACAGTTGTATATTATTATTTTATTTTTCCTCTTGCGCAATGCACTGAGTGTTTTTGTTGTGTACATATTAAGTGTTCTCAGAATGTGCAGTTACCTAAATGCTGTGTGTATGCGTGTGTATGAGTGTGGGCGTGCGTGTGTGTGTGTGTGAGCGTGCAAGCAAATGTGTGCGTGCTTATGTTTGCACTGCATGTGCCCATATTGTTCATCATAACCACTAGATGATGCCATTATGTTACGCCCCTGTATAAGTAAAAATGTTACCATGCTACTGCTGAGGGAGCTTTGGGTAGATGTTTTTGTTTGTTTGTTTTTTTGCTTTTTGTTTTTTTGTTTGTTTGCTTTTGGAAAAGTTGGACATGTGGTTACTGGTCATCATTTCACTTCTCTTCTACCTATTTCATTTTTACCTCATTGGGAATGGGGGGAGCTGAGTGCAACCAGTGGAAAAAAAGTGCTGAAAATAAAGACTCCTCCTTAAATCAGTACTTAAATGACATTATAGTGCTCATTTGAGTAGTCCTGAATACAATATACTGCCTATGGTGATGTATCTTTAATGTGTGACCTTAATTCAGCACAGCTTCAGGCTGAACAGTGTTAATTTCCTGGATTGGAGACTTAAAGGCACAATAAAAAAGTGACATGAAATGAAATCTTTTGCCATTTCACTGTCTCCTCAAAGTGGAGGAGAAATAGCTGCTGCACAAGGGGCCCTATACTACTATATAAAGTGTATACACAAGCTCTGTGTCCGCTCCTTTTAAACTTGCCAGTGTCAATCACAATGTCAGCCGTAATACCAGTCCATCACTTACTAAGTTAATACCAGTGCCATTCACTTAGGATCAGTAATATCAGTACCAGTCACTGCCATAATGTAACTATAATGAAGGGCTTTTTATTTCCAGTTAACACATTTGGAACAGGACAGAAACTGACCTTCATACCAGGCTACATAATAAACTTAATTCACTACCCTATCTGAACTGCAGATAATTAATCATTATATTTCACACAGTTTGCCAAACACTTATGGAAAGACACCGGAGGTTTTTCAGGGACATAAAGTTTATGTGATGAAAATCATTCCTTTGTATCAGTGTTACCAAATTCTCACAGCCTTAACCATTTGTCTCATTGATATTTGATTGTTAGTTTGTATTTTACCAAAGAGAGATGATGAACCAAATTATATTGTATAACTTGTATTCTGTTATGCAGTACTTTGAATTGTTTTGGCCTTGCTGACCACCAATATCCAGTTTAAAGCTCCAGTGTTTTTTTCCCCCCCATGCAGTTGTCAAGTATCACAGCCAGCCTTTTCCATGCATTGTTTGCGCAGTTAACAAAAAAAGAGAGGCAATTATGTTGGTCATTGAACAGGGATTCATTAGATGTTTCCCATTTCATAGCATAATCGTGAAATGGGAAACGTCTAATGACTCCCTGTTCAATGAGTGCTGAAAGATGGAAATAGGGATGATGACAATGATGACGAAGAGGATCATGCTGAGTAAATGGGCTTTCGTATGTCAGTACCCCCCTCCACACAATCTCTCCCTCTCTCTCGCCCTCCTCCTTCTGTTCTCTGACCTGTCCTCTATACGTACCTGTGAAGACAATGTTCATGGCCACTTGCGTGGGCCCTCTATGTAACACGCAAACTTTCTTCTTTTGATTGGCTATTTGTTTTATTTTATCTTATACTAAGTATTTTCAATACCTTTTTGGTTTGGTTAGTCCCGCATGCCTCTTCAGCGCACTAACTCTATTGGGAAAATTTCCCAGAAGAATCTGCAAGTCGGCCTCTTGCCAGATCTAATTTCAGACCTTTTCTTTGAGATACCTGCTGTTTCAGTGGTTTTTCTATTTGTGAGCCATTGCTCTTTGGATTGGCTGAGAGTTGCTGGAGGTTAAGAGAAATGTAAGAAATAGTGAGTCAATACCTCTAGGGGTGAGTCAGTCTGACTAGTATGTTGAAAAACAAATATCTGATTGCATGGTATGACAGCTCTAAATACAGAACACCCTCTCAAGGATACGCGGCTCTGATTTTCAAGAGATTTCAGTGATGGGAATAGTTTAGGGAACAAAACAAAAAAAGTGCACAATTTTTCTTTTTAAATGTTGCTGATCACGCAAGACATCCAAAGTTGTTAAACAAGTAAGGGAACCTCCTGTGCACTGATTTCCATAGTGTAAACTGTGCCAATGGTAGGGGTCTAATGAATGATTTGGTTCGATAGATGATTCAGGGCTCACAGTTTGATACAGTTATGATACATTCAACAAAGAAAGACTGAAAACACTTCAGCTTTCTCTCAATATTTAGAGTAAAATTGGAATGAAGAAAAATAGTGTATTCAGTTGTGGCACTATTTACTATTGAAATTAGAGCTAGAAGAGAGGGGAAGCAGTGTATGAAATGATTTTGCTGGACAAAACCTGCTGCACAGGCAAACAGTTTGCACAGTGTTAAGTAGAGTATATTAACTTCCATTACGTGTTAGCAACAGTAGCCTTTTAGGTGCTAAAGAAGCAAACTTCGGACATCAAATGTGGAAAGGCAACTAAGCAAAACTAAATCTGAATTTCTGCCAAAATCCTTCTTTAATACCTGTACAGTGACTGGAACACATCAGGGCCTGCTGGATGGGGTTTAACGGTCAGGGTACCGTGGGGTCATTTTGGCCGCCTTCCACAGCCGTCCAAATTATGACGCGTCTTCTTGACGCCAGCGTCCATCAGCCAGAGACCATGCTTGCTGTCTCACTCTCTCACACCTCGCTCTCCGTGCCAGTCCTCCCCTCTGTTGCCCGGCAACGCTCTTCTTTAAGAGGGCTTAAAAAGAAATAAATAATGCCGCAAATAGACTCTTCTTGGGTCTTTTTAACATGGAGAGGGGAACGAGAGCTTGTCCATCACACACTGCATCTGTCTCAAGAGTTCTCAAAGGCCCAAAGAGAAAAAGAATTGTTTATCAAGAGAGTTTGAGTAAAAGAAAGGCAACCCACCAAGCACGCTGGGGCTGTCGTTTTTGTTTTATTGATCGCAAGGTGACAGAGCTAGAAATCTACCCTCGCTCAGTTTGTGTTATTAAAGTTGAAGCCAGTAATATCCTGATTGGATTAATGCTAATGATTATTGTTTAGAGGAAAAGGACCTCAGCAGGTCCTGTGTGTTTGATTTGAACTGAAATGAAATTAATGAAATAGTTCATCTTCATCCTGGGCATCCAGAATCACACACTGCTGTAAAGGCAATCAGGATTTAAGCTTTTTTTTTTTTACAATTTGTTTTGTCCTCATGGTATCATGTCCTAACTTCTAAGCAACAGAGACACATAAAAAGAGCATTTTTTAATGTAACCTATAGTCATGTGCAATTGACATGTTATATTGATTTTTGTACACTGTATTGAAAAATGTACAAATGTTCAGGGTATAAATGTTGTCAATGTACCATTACATTGACAACATTTGTACCCTGAATGTTTACGGGCACATCTTCAGTATCTTTAGCTGGGAAACCTAATTGTTCCATATTCTGTTACAATACTGTTTAATTAATTAATTAATTTATTTATTTATTTATTTAAATTGCATTCAGTGCATGCACCTTGTCTTGTCTCTGGGCTTTTTATATTAGTTTTAGCTATGAAAAGATACAGAACTGTCCTTTCCCCTGGGAAAGTGAATGTAGTGAACTTTAAAATTAATTTAAAATATATGATTGGACCACGTAATATGTATTGAAGGTACATTTATGTTGTTTGTATCTTGGGGAACTTATATGTCCCATGAGAATGAAACTGAAAAATGAATGAACAATTCTCTGTAGGAACTAAACTTAAACAAGGCATTTTATTTTCACAGAAGTATTGGCTGAGGTAAACATACAAGACAGGCCACTTTTTGCATAGGCAATATTTAGTCTTTTCTATATCTTTGTCCAATAAATAAACAATAATTGTGCATTTAAAAGAGCATAAAAATGTTCTTGTTTTAGAGGATGTGTACTTATTTTCACATTCCAGACCTGTTGCAGAGTTTGCATTTCTTGATATGATCAGCTTATGTTGTATTATTGAGTTAGAAGTAGCAGGGTCAAAAAATGTTCACTCTGTAGTCTCTAGTGCTCTCCAAGGGCCTATAGTGACAGTCTCCTCATTCTTTTAATACATGCCATTCATTTCAGGCACGATGCTGGTGGCAGTGAGGCAGATGTGCTTTCTGCCTAGTTTTTCATTCAAAAACATGAGGGACAAATTATGACTTGTCCTCAAACAATTCTGGATTTGGCAGTGGCGAATTTTTACAGGCAGCAGAGCCACTAAGGAAGAGGCTGATAAGCAATGTCATTTTAACAAGTGAATTATACACCAGTCGATGATTTCAAATAACGGCAGCTCAATTGCAGGCTTTAGTCACTTGAGTCACAGGACCGGTTTTGTTGAAATGTAGATGAGGTTGAGCTGACACGTCCAAACATTGGCTTATCTGAAAATAGTGCAGCTCAGGGACGATGGAGGACGGCACACATGCTGCTCGTGACGCATTACCAAGAACTCAAGAGTGATACAAAGTTCTCGCACACACACACACACACACACACACACACACCCTTTGGAGGGATATGAGTTTGGCATTTACTCACCAAGAAACAATAGCTCTTACTGTCTGTAGTGTATGACGCTAGGCACTGATTGTATCTGCATTACAAGGTCATGAAACTTGTGTAATGTGCTACTTGTCCTGTCATGAGACCTGTCAGTGGCTATGGGGCGAAAACACGCCCCTGATACATCAACACCCGAAATGAACATGAAACGCCACAGTATACTCTAGGGGTAATAAAAAAGTCATTACACAGGTCAAGCCAAATCTTTTACTTTTAGTGGAAGTTGCTATGAAAAAATGTTTTTTATATGCTTTCATCATTAATGTTTCACACAATGTAAAACAGTAATCCATTTTAAATGATGTAGGAAAACAAAGACTGATTTAAAAAAAAAGATGGTTTTATTTATGTGAATATTCATCAGTTGGCCATTATGTTCTAAATTCAGCCATGTTGCAATATATGAATTGATTATAATATAAAGTAAAAAACTAAACCAAATTCTCTCTGCTATTTTTCAAGCTTACTGTTTTTATGTCTACTTAGTCCCCTCCCCATTCAAATGGGGGTGAAATGTGACATTTCATGATGAATTGAAACATTTGCTTAAGGACTGTAACACAGCTGAATCATTCTAAGATTCACACCCCTGCTGGAGAGTAGTTTGACGCTATACTTGACACTGCTTACGCTGATTAATTCACCAAGAATGGGGAAGGCTTGGTCCAGCCGAACGTCGGGGCACACTGCTCTAAGCCGCTGGCAACCAGGCTGAGGCTGAGACTTTTTGCCTTCACTCACTGTCACCGTGTCACATTTGTTTGAGTCACAGTCTTCGCTCAGACCATGTCAGAGAAACATATTCTTGAGAGACAATGCAGGACATGCATCATACTTTCATCAGAGTGGAAAGACTATGGAAAAAAAATTACACAAACATAATTTAACATCTTAAAACCTAAGGGTCTATATGTATGGGTCAAATGCTTCAGTTCAATAATATGTCTTTAGATGAACAACATAACAGTAAATTTAGTATTCAGTGCTTTAAGAGAATCTACTTGAGTAGAAGTGAACATAGGTAATATAAACAACTGAACTTTCCTAGTGTATAAAGTTTGTATATGTGAGCAGTGGTTGAATGTTTTAAAAGATACCATTCTCTATATTGAAATAAAGCTGTAAAACCAGCTTGTTGTGAATTCACTGTTTTTGTGAAATCATGGAAACCAAGAAATTTACATACCTTCTATTCAGCCAGCAACAGTTTTACACCACCCATTCACTTGTTTCAACGACTGTTTTCTAAATCAGATATAATACTAACCAGACAAGTAGGGAACATTTACATTTAATTTACATTTTTGTACGTCTTATTTCATATTTCAGGGCACTCCATGATATATACTCCTAATTATAAGAACATGTAAAATTTGAGGTTTTACATCATTATTAGTTAAATAAGCATGCCAGAATGCCATTGTGCTGCTCTAAGTGAAACAAAATTGTGCCACTGTCTGGGTAAATTAAATATGCTAGTGCTACCACTTTCACATTTAAGTCACGGATTTTGTCATACATGTTAAACGGACAAGTTTTAAATATATACCTTTAGCTGTAACATTAAAACCACCTGACTAATGTTGTCTAGCCCCAAAAAAGCTCTAATCCAACAAGGCAAAGACTCCAAAAAATATCTGAAATCATGCACCTAGACGTTAGCATTAGATCATACAAGTCCTTTAAGTTATGACTCAGGAGATAAATGATTTGGTCTAGTTTTCTTTGCACATCCCACAGATACTCGATCAGACTGAGATCTGGAAAATTTACAGGCCAGGTCAACACCTTGAACTCTTTGTCATGTTCCTCAAACCATTCCTGAATAATATTTGCTGTGCGGCCGGGTGTATTATCCTGCTGAAAGAGACTACTGTCTTTAGTGAATGCCATTGCCATGAGGGGGTGAATTTAGTCTGCAGTGATTTTTAGGTAGATGATGCATGTCAAAGTGACATTCACATGAATGGCAGGATCCAAGGTTTTCCAATATGACATTACTCAGAACATTACACTGCTTGCCTTCTTTAGATCCTGGTGCAAATCTCTTTCACAAGTAAGCAACACACACACAAGGCTGTCCACATTATGTTAAAAGTAATGATTCATCAGAACAGGCCACTTTCTGCCATTGCTCCATGGTTCAGCTCTGATGCTCCTGTCCCCATTGGACAGGGGGTAGCAGGATCGCTCTAACTGGTCTGTGGCTCAGCAGCCCTATACACAGCAAACCCAGATGCACCTTTAATATTAACTTATTCAATCATTTATTCTACAGAAACTATTGGGATCAGACCAGATGGGCTAGCACTCCATGCCCTAGGTGCATCAGTTAGCTTTTGTCACCCATGAACCTGTCACCAGTTCACCGGTTGTCCTTTCTTGGACTTTCCTTAGGTACCAACTACTGCATACTGGGAACACCCCACAAGACCTATTGTTTTGGAGATGTTCTAACGCTGGGTCTAGCCATCACAATTTTGTCTTTGTCAAAGTAACACAGATCCTTACTCTTGTCGATTTTTCCTGCATCCAGAACATCAACTGACTGTGAACTGACTGTTCACTTGCTGCCTAATACATCCTATCACTTGACAGGTGGCCCTGGAACAAGATATTCTGCATTATTCATTTTACCTGTCACTGGTGTTAATGCTGTGGCTGATCGGTATATATATCTGAGCTATAAACAGTAAACAGTTTCGGTCCGACAAGATCTGCAATGCAAGAATAAATACACAGATAACACTCCAAACAAGTCTCTGCAAACTGCGACACTGGCAAAGTTGTGATATTTGTTCGCACTCACGTAATTACAGGTTGCTAAGCTACCACTAGTCCACTGGTATATAGAGGTGGGATTTAGCAAAGGGTGGAAGCAATGTTGTCCTGAGCTCTTCAAGTTCAACAAGTTCCTCTTAGGTGGAAATAATTTTGCCGTCTTGTCTCGAGAGCTGCTCTTGGCTTCAGTACTGATGCCTTTTCTTAGTTTTCACCACTGACTTCATGTATCATCGGCATGTATTGAAATGACCCTTTAAAACTGGACTCCTGTGATATATAAGGCCTACAAGCTATTATTAACATATTAGTAAAGAAAGCATTTTTGAGGAGAACAGCTGGAATCAGGTGTGGTGAAAATTTGCATGTAATTTTTGAGGTGGGACAGCCTGAGTGGTACAAAATGTTCCATATTCACCATTCCAAATAGAAAAGATATACTCTGACAATAACTCAAGGTTGATGGCACTAAACTACCTCTTACAAAGCCTGTGAGGGGTTGTGTGTGTGTGCGTGTGTGTGTGTGTGTGTGTATGTGTGCGTGTGTGTGTGTGTGTGTGTGTGTGTGTGTGTGTGT
>JBBPCX010000023.1:2268401-2302716 GCA_037974365.1 Hydrocynus forskahlii | reverse complement strand
GTGTGTGTGTGTGTGTGTGTGTGCGTGTGTGTGTGTGTGTATGTGTGTGTGTGTGTGTGTGTGTGTGTGTGTGTGTGATTTTGCAAGAGGGAGAGGCAGAGCTGTGTCGAAAAAACCAAGAGTGAATAAAATAGGTAAAGAGAATGTGTTCTACGAATCTTCTAGGAAATAATGGATAAACCCCTTCTCTCTTATCTTGTAAATGTGAACAGTGCCAATAACGAGAAGGGCTTGTTTACAGCTTAAAAAGACTGCTTCACAACAATTATTTTTTGGTTCACAACAAATAAAAAGAACCTGGCATGACGGGCTTCATGAGGCCCTTAGCACAATGAGGACTAAACCATTAAAAATGAGGCTGATTAGGACAGATTGCACCAAAGTAAACACAAATATGGCTCTGAATTGGTGCAAGTAGATACAAGTTGCTTCTGTTAATAAGGAGGCTACATGGGTTTCACATCTTGTATCATATGTAGCTTATCATCAGTAACATTCTTTGTGTTCGTGTTAGTGTTACCATGACCCAGGGTCTGCCTATTGATAGGCATTTTCTTTTTTAGTTCGTCATGATTAATCAAATCAAGCCATGAGCTGCAATCAGGCCCATGCCACGTTGTAATCATGCAGCCACTGCATAACTACAGTGATAAGCAGCACTGAGGGGAACAGACAGCTTCAACACACTTTGCATAATTCAGGCCTTATGATCAACAGCAAGATGTCATAGGACTACACTTTGAGCAGTTAACCAATGAATCTCTAAGGGCCAGCTTCCTGGGTCCCTAGATTAAAGTCATTCTTAGACTAAAACAAATTTCCAATGTTTACTGACCACTGAGCGTGCTTTGTGCTTCCTGCACTACTGTTCCTACCTGCTTGTTAATTCTAATGTTTCTCGGCTGTTCCCTGTTTCACTTAGTGTGTATATATACCCCTGTGCTTTAGTCGGTCTCTATCAGTCAGTTATTGCCCCTATCTGTTTGTTCAGCTTACAGTTTTTCCACTTATGTTCATTTCCATTTATATTTGTCCTCTATGACCCTACTGACATTACACTACAACTTGGTAAGGTGTGTGAATGACTTATCTTTTTCCCATTAATTACTACACTGTAAGCATGACTGAAATATCACACCTTAATTGTGTTGTTCCTGTGTCTTACTAAATATTAGTCAAGACTTAATTACCACAACTTAATTATCTCATTACCACACTACTAATTGGTGGCCGTGCATTATAGAGGATAAGCCAGCAACCAGCCTCCAAAGAAGAGTAAACCTCTGACCTCACAAAAAGTTTCTTGCAATTCTTTAGGGAATAATTCCATGCAGCATCTTTGATTTCACCACGATTTGTTTATACTGACTATTTTAAAGATTCAAAATTATATATGGAAATACAAAGAATACACAATTTACTGACATACTTAAGTGGAAGAAGTCATACCTGCACTAGAAGCTATTTCACTTTATTTAAAACCAGCGCAGTATAAAGAATCAGGGATTTAGTTTCATCCTAATTAATCACTATTTCAGTCCAGGTGTGCTTAGTTAAGAAACACAGACCATATATTTGAATCACTTGAACAAGTATTTTTAGGAATAAAAGGAGACCAGGTCTTGGTTGTAAGCACACGTGCCACATTCCAACAAGTAATACCAAAGCAAGACATACGGTACAGCTTATTGATTTTATCACAATATTAGCTTGGTAGTAGTTTAAAGGGAATTTCAGGGATTTCTGAATGTCAGTTTAGTAAATTAGAAAATGTAAACTTCTATCATGATACCAAGTAATTTGAAATGGACCCTTGGATGGAGCCTTACCTGCATTTCATAGCAATAGTAATAATCATTTTTTTTACCATTTTCAATGAATGTTTTTTGTATCTTTGTACATGGTTTACATATAATGCTGATAATGGGTACTGCTTCATTTTACTATATTCTGCATGAACTGCTCCACTATGAATGGTTTAAAAACACTTTCAGGACAAAATTTTTCCTAAGTTTTCATAAAACAATATATCTGGCACCATGTAACAAGGAACTGGTGGAATTCCTCCTTAAGGACGAGCAGTATTATACTGTATGTACAATGCGAGTTCCATTTCTCTTGAAGTACCATAAAGTGCAATGGGCAGACCACCATATTGCAAAGAAAAAAATATGCTGTGTGGAAAAAATAAGGTCTTTGAATTGTAACCAACTGCTAAGAGTTCATCTTATTACAATATGCTCCACTCTAAGACACATCTGTCAAATAAGTCTCTCCCCACATGAACACAACAATATCATCATTGTGGGGGTTGGGGTGGGGTGGGGTGGGGGGTCAGGACACTGTGGACACTTTGGAAAAGTGAACTGAGGAGGCACTGTGCAAACTCTGCAAGGACATTGACTTCCGGTTTCTTTCAGAAGAACAAAATGTTCAACTGTGAACAAATTAATAATAAAAACAACTGGTCACCCAGTAATTTATTTGAACTGGCTCTCACTGTCATTCTCACCTCCTAGCATCACAACGTACATAATCAGTCAGAGGTCCTGGTACTTTACTGAACTAATGATGCAACTGTATCTTACCTACCAGAGATGATAAAATCCGGAACCTGATACTGGATTCAAGGTTTGGATTCAAAGACTTTTGCTAGATCATACACAGATCAAACACATCATGCCAAAGTTAATATCCTACTCCTAATCTTCTGAGTCCAGGAATGATTTTTCTTTAAAAACACCTGATTCATCAGCTCATCAGTTAATGGCCTGGTTTAGTAGCGTTAGAGCTGTGCTGGACAGGAGCTGGATACTCCTGGTCTAAAACTGTGATGTGTTTCTGAATGAAACATCAGATCAACTAGCTAAGCATTTTGGCTTATGATTGGTGGAGTCTGGAGGTTTAACATAATATTAATGATTAATATTTCTCCTTGCCATCTGGTGCACAACAATTAGTCATTTCATTTTGATTAAAGATGACAAGAAAAAAAAAGAATTTAGAATGGTGTGGTATAATAACAAGATGAAAATGAACCAACAGTTATGTTTTTTTTAGTTATGGCATCCAGTTCCAGCATGTGGTGGTTTATCTGTTTGTTTGTTTTTTAACTTAATTTGAAAATACCAGGGAACCTTTTACACTTTGTTTAGATTTCCTGATGAAAGGACCAATAGAAATGATCTAAAATTATTTAAGAACAACATCTTACTGGATGTCATTGAATCTGATATTCCTACTTCTCTTGTAAATGTACCATTTTGGAGATACAAGGTTTCGTTCTGGCTGTCGTGGTTTACAACATCTGTTGAATCAAAAATTCTTAATATTACCAATGGAATAGGGTATAATACTAATACATAAAAATACAATAAAAATACAAATATGTGCAATCAATAATATTACTAAGGTAAATAAAAATCTGAGCTTTAATGGGTTAATAAGTGACACCGACTTAAATTAAACAGGTGTGAACGCAGGTCACCCTTTGATGCCTGAGGCTCAGGATCCATGTGTCCAGGTGTCTGGATCAGGGGAGGATGGTTACACATCGTTCCCTTGGAAGCAGCCTCGTTATTTTTGGTTCTGGAAACGGTTAAAAAAAGGAGGAGCGAACATGAGGTCTGTACGGTTTGGTGGGCTCGGGAGGGTGGGGGGCTCGTCTTGGTCCGTTTGAAAGAGGCGAGCACGACACAGAGCTCGTGACAGCGCACCGTTCAGCTCGGTGGGTGTGTTCGATCAGGAGCTCGCGTGACCTGCCAGAGCCGGAGAGCGCGTGAACGGCAGACGAGGCGCGCGCGGAGCGTCTCCTCTGATCGTCATCAAGGTACAAATGCCCGCGTGCGTCTCGGCTCTGTCGCGTGTGGAAATGAGTCTGAACCGGCTGGGAATAAGCTGACAACGTGAGCAACCCGGAGCAGGGTGAGATAAGGTGTGAGGAGTGTGTGGTGTGAGGTAGGCTAAATACTTGTTCTCAGGGGTGAAAACAGGGGCACAGCCTCGGGGAGCCAGGTGTCACCTCACCGTTCCTCACTGAGCCGTGATGCTTATGCTTAGACCAAGTCTGTGTGAGGATGATGATGCTGAGTTTAGGGTGTACTATATATATATAAATATATATATATAGATATATATATATATGAAATTTTATATATCCCAAGAAGGCTTGCCTTAGCAACAACCTCCCCGGTAGACTACCGGACACACTCGCTAGGAATTATTCTGACGGATGTCCTTTAGGGCTCCTGATTGGTTAATTAAGTTTTCTTTAGAACTGTATTAGTTCTGCTGTTAGCCTAAAAGCCCCATATGCTTCATTGTTCTTCGTTTGTTATAAGCCATTTGAGGCAATTAATGTCTCAAATTATTAATGAAATAATTAGTCAGTCAGTCAGTTAGTTTATTTGTTTGTTTGTTTTTATTCAATGAATCATTTTCCAGTCTGTGTTTGCAACTTTGTATTAATTACTGTGGCTTTAAAATGTGTGTGATATATGTAAATATATACATACATATATATGTATATATATATATACACACGCACACACACACACATAGTTCTCTGATCTTAGGAACAGAGAACTATATATGTCAGAATGTCAAAATCAGGAACTTTATTGATCTTGGAGGGAACTACATGTACATATATGTGTGTGTGTGTGTGAGCACGCGTGTGTGTGTGCGTGTGTGTAAGAACATGAAGGCTGGCTGCTCTGTATTGTTTCACATTCCAAAACTGAAGCGCACAGTATTGGTAACCTCAGAGTGAATAGGTGGAGCTATGTTGCTGTGTGCTGAACAGGCAGAAATATGTTGTTTTTTATTACATAAAAAAACACTAAATTCAAAAAAGGTTGTTTTTGTACACTGGCTTGTATATACAGTTTGCATTGGACTGAAGGCGTTATAGTGCATTTTGAAACTTGGACAGTGTTTACTCCATTCAGCTAACATTTCTGCCACAGTTAAGTGAAGGGTGATGACAGCTTTCGTTCCATTCAAATGTTCACTGCCAAACGATTGAGGCCAGGTGGCTGCTCCCTCCAAACTTCTGAAAACCAAAGAATGGCACTTAGATGGTGAAGTGTACAAAATGGTGTTCAGCAGACATGGTATGGCAAAAGACTGTGGCTGTTTTGTTACTGGACAGAGGGGTGTTTTTATGGGACACCGTGGTGAGTCAGAGACACAGATGAGAAACCAATAAACAAAGAAAGGCATTGATGTAATCTGTCTCCTCAAGGTCAGCAGGGGGGGAATCTGAAATAGTCTTAGATACAATTACTGTGTTATGCAGGCAGCAGAAGCCGTGACTTGATTAGAGAGACAGCAAACGTGTGCTGAAGAGAGATGGTTGCGTAACTGGGCTTAATGGGAGGCAGTAATGGCATCAGTTTGTAGGAGGGAAGCAGGGGAATTGGCATGTTTAGAGGTATCATTAACACCCGAAGAGGCAGCATGCTGAAAGTCACCAACACGTTTGAGCGGTCAAGTCATAAATTACAATACTGAATGAGAGCTCATGCTGTTGGCACCATTTTCTCATACTACTATACAAAAGGACTAGTTTTTTTTAGAAGAGCAGCCTGTGCTTTTCACTCTCCAATGTGTGAAATTGATACTCACCCCCTAAAGTCATTTTGAGGACTGTGCTTGAACAGCTGAGATCAATTATGAAAGGGGCTGTTGTGTTTCAGATATTACGGCCAGTGTTTTGAAAATATGACAAGTTCATAAGTGATGATGATCGCCCCCCTTCCATGTCCGTTCCCTTTGTTGAGCAGCATGTGGGCTGGTGTCCTCTGGAGATCTGAAGAGCCTTGATCCGCTTCGCTGAGGGATTGTCTAGCTGGAGGAGACCTCTGCGAGAATTGGCATTCCCTGAGTCAGACCAGCTGTCGAGAAAAGTGCATCTGTGGAAGTCCGACTTGGTTTCTTGGAGAGGACCTCTCGCAGCCCTTCAGGAGGCCCTTTGGTACCTTCACGTTTGCAGCATGCTACGCACACAGAAGTTAAGAAAATGCTATTTGTGGGACTAGCTTTTCTACATGTTGTATCACTGGGAAGAATGTTTGCAGTTCAAAATGTTCTTGACTGACTATCAAATCCATTCAGTGTAATTCTGAGAAATATGATTTTAAGGCATGCCTTTTTGAGACTTAATGACTGAACTCTGTACAAACACAAAAAGGCGACAAGAACATTCACAGCTTTGTATCCACTCCGTTGGATTGTGGAGGGCCAGAGCTTCATCAAGGACATAGTCATGGTGATGTCACAGGGCACCTACACTTTCCTGGCGTGCTTCGCTGGATTCTGGCTGGTCTGGGCTCTTATTGTCATGGTGTGCTGCTTCTGCAGCTTTGTGCAGCGAAAGCTGAAGCGGCGGCGTGAGGAGAGGCTGCGGGAGCAGTGTCTGCGGGCCCTGGAGATGGAGCCTCTGGAGTGTTCGACGGCAGCTTACCCTGCAAGAGAGACCCCTCAGTTCTACTCACCTCCTCAAATAATGTCTCCGCCAGTGCCAGTCACCCACACTATCCCTCAGGGGACTTGGACCACACCACAAGGTAGGGATCATTTGCAAGCTTCCTGCATTTTCCCTTCATTTTAGTTTTATAGTTGTTGCATGTTTAAACACAGATAAACAATTTAGAGCTTTGGCGTAATTTCTTTCCACATGGTGAGCAAGGCTTTGTTGTGTAGGCAGAAGAAGCCATGACGTTATTAGAAGAGGGCCAGGCCTCAAATCAGTTCAGTGCACAAAGCTCAAAATGAGGATCTCTTTAGGTTATGCCATTTTTTGGCGCTTACATAATGCCCAACGTATCATTCCAGTGAGACACGGTTACCAAAGTAATTAAAAACTCTCCTACTGAAGTAATCCTTAATAAGAGCATTAAGCCTGATGACCTTTAAACAAACCTGAGCATCAAGTCTTGTCTGCTCCTGTGCAACGTCCACACCCCACACAGTGCTGGCAGCCAGAGCCGAATTCTTTCATGTATGACATGGTAACAGAGTGCGGTGTGTGGGTGGTGAGTGGGCAGAGGAGTACAGCAGTGAGCTAGCAGCGGGGAGAGAGCCGGGCTAATCATGTGCTCCCGCAGCCAGGCAGACTGCCAGATACAGAGGATCCCGGGCCTGGGCAAAGACTATCCCTTTAAAGCAAGGCCAGACATACAGGACTGATGGCCACACATTAAGACAGCAGCTGAATGAGGATTCAGCTCTTCAGAGACTATAAGTCAGGAAGAATGCAATGGCGAAATGAAGCTTTCACGGCATCTTGGTATACAGAGTCGTGAAGTCATGCTGTGATTTCTGCAAGAGCTGACAAAGAACAGTGTGTGAATAATGTCCAGTGGAAACATTCCACATGAGAGCTGTTATTCCAGACTTTGGCTGAAATAACCCTGTAAATTAAACCAGTTAAATGATGATCAACACCTACACAAACACCTTGTTTTGTGGAAACACTTTGGAAATATTTATTATGTATTTATAAATTATACATAATTGTAAAAAAAAGAAAAGCATTTTTAGACATTCTCTAACATGCAGGAGCAATCACAGTGAAAGCATACATTGAAGCTTAATGTATGCTTACAGCTGTGGCTATAGTATATTTTATTTAGCCTAATTTGGCTCAAAAGCGTAACAAAATAATAAAAAATGGAATTATTAAAAAATATAAAAAATAAAGCATATATTGTTTTCATAACATATTAATAAAGAACATATTTTTAAGTATACTAGTAGTTGCGAACAGAATTGCAAATGTCACACACATTTTATCACCCACTGCCATAGTCTCTGTAGCCATGCTGCGTATAAGGAGAATAATAACAATAGATTGTTTGAGTAATATAGCACCTTTCTCAAGCCCAAGGACACTTCACAGCAACAAAGTAACAACAAACAAAACACACACAGATAAACAGGCAGGAAGAACCTTTTCTTAACCATGATGTACAGCAATCAGCCATAAAATTAAAATCACCTCCCAGATATTGTGCAGGTGCACCTTGAGGCACAAAACATCTCTGTTGCATCAAGGTATGGACTTCACAAGGCCTGTACTGTGGTATCTGGGATCAAGACATTAGCAGTAGATCCTATGTGTCCTGTAAGCTGTGAGGTGGGGTCTAAATGGATCGGACTAGTTTGTCCAGCACAACTCACATCTCACAGATGCTTGATTGGTTTGAGATCTGGGGATTTTGTCGGCCAAGTCAACACCTTGAACTATTTGTCAAACTGTGTTCCTCAAACTGTTCCTGAACAATTTTTTACAGTGTGGCAGTATGTATTATCCTGCTGGAAGAGGCCACTGCAGTTAGGGAATTCCATTGAACTGGTGTACTTGGTCTGCAACAATGTTTAGGTAGGTGGCACATGTCAGAGTAATGTAAGCCAGGACCCAAGGGTTCCCTGCAAAACATTGCTTACAGCATCACACCACTTCTGTGGGACTGGACCTGACAAGCTAACCCTCGCTTCCCATGCGCATCAGTGAGCCTTGTGCGCCCATGACCCTGTAGTCAGTTCATGAGTTGATTTTCCTTGGACCGCTTTTGCTAGGTACTAACCACTGCATCCCAGGAACACCCCACGATATCTGACATTTTAGAAATGCTCTGATCCTGTCTTCTAGCTATCAAGCTTTGGTACTAATCAAAGGTGCTCAAATCCTTCCAAAAATCAGCTTTAAGACTAATATATCCCACCTTTTGACAGGTGCCACTGTAACAAGATAATCAATGTTAATCTTTTCCTGTCATTGGTTATAATGGTGTGACTGATAAAGTGTATAACATGCTCCAAGTTATGGTCCACTGAAAGTGAGCGTATTCAACCAGCTAGTCTCAACAGCTGTATTTCTTCATCTACTTCATTTATCCTAGGTACAATATATGAGGTACTAATGTAGGACATTGCATTACAATACATTTTTAAAAGGTAAATTATGTTTACATGTGGGAGACTTCATGTTTTACAATAGTTTGCATTCATTAAATCAATAAATGAGCAAGTAGTAAGTAGTAGAAGGACAGGAATTGCACCCAAGGGTCAGAGAAAGTGAATTTTACTCCACAAAGTTGTATTGAACACATGATAAATGATACGTAATATTAACAAGTAAATCTGAAAGCTTTCTGTATTTCATTAAAACAATATGACATTACTCACATTCTCAGCTACACATTGAGTACCATACGTTAGAGAGAGAAAACTGATTTTTAATGTATTCTTTGCACCATGTAATATTAAGCCCTACTAATGTACCATAGAGCTGAAAATAGTACCTTATGAACCTAGTGCCTTCACTAAAAGCAAAAAGATTTTCAAGAGACCTCATAATAATAAATAGGAACGAAATTCGCAGTCAATCACTTTCAGAGACAATGTTGCTGCAGCTGCAAAAGTAAGGGTGTCAGATACACAAGATTTCTTATTTTATTAAAAATGGTGCCATCTTGTGTTTATAGATTAATGGTTAATAGTTTAATGTCTGCAGCATGCACTAAAGACATGATGCATTATCAAATTTAATAGTTTTAAAGATTTTAATTTTTGATATTTCATTTGTTAATGATTTTATAAAGTTCTAATTATAGACAGCACAGGTTCAGAAAAAATAAAAAAAGTAAAGCTTTTTCAGTCCCTGCCAAGCTGGCCACTAAAAAATACAACCCCCATAATCACAAACTCTAGAACAGATATGATTTATTAAAAGTAATTTGAGTGTGCGTGCATGCCCCTCTGTTTCCCTGCCTACATCACTCTAACAGGAAGTCCCCAGGTGCATCGTTTTAGTTACTGAAAGAGGTTTATACAAAAAAAGATGATAAATAAGGAGCCCTTAGAAGAGATGGAGGTGTGTATTGGTGAAACAGTTTTAAACAGTTCAATATTTTCTATTTTCTAGGACAGTATTCATTACACCCTTGGTCATGAAGGTTGAACCAATTCTAACCAAAAACTACCAATTTTGGTTCATGTGAAAAAGTCACTTGCAGCCATTGATATATGATATTAATGTAATTCAGATTTTTGGGGTGACATTTCTATGACAGTTGAGGGAATCTGGTACATTTGATGACTTAATTTCTAAGGCTTGTTAAGGCCAGATGGACTATGACAGTGGATCAGTAAGTAGGCAGTCTTCAATTGTGGTTTGACAATATATGAAAAGTACCTTTTCTGTATTAAGTGCTGTTAACTGAGTGTCAGGAAACCTGTGTAAACAGCATTCAGGTTTTCAAATAAGAGCAAACCACCAAGACCAAAGACTCTGCCTGCTTTTTCCTGTACACTTGCCCAAACTCCCTCATAAGACTGAGTGTCCTGATGATAATGGAGGGAGTCCAATACAGTAGTAGACTCAAAGGGAACATTTTTGCAAAAGCACAGTTGATAGACTAAAACACTACTTATGCAATTAAGCTGAGGCCAATTCAGCTCTGTATCAACCCGCACCCTTATCTTTGACCTCAATAATGTGGTTTATCATCCTCCTCAGGGGTAAAGCTTTCATCTGTTGCAGTGCAGGGTGACCTTGCAGGGGTAGATTAAAGCACTTCTGTCTATCAGCATCCAAAAAATAAATAAATGCCAAGCCCTCATTTATGGTGCCTAATTTTCTCTGATCACAGTTTTATATATGGATATCTTATCATTTAATAGATTCACGTCAGCATGTTTATGATGTCTTTTACTGACAAGAAGATTATTCTTCCTCTCTGTGCATGCGACTGTGCAAAACCTCACAATCCAAAAAGACTGAACAGATTCACTTTGAAGTTGTCAGCATGGCAGTTTTTTTTTTTTTTAAGAATATTTTCCTCCTCCATTCAGCAGGTTAAATTTGCCTCTGCATGTAGGTCAAAGCCTCACGGCATACATTTGGAAAAATTAGTCTGCTCAAAATTTGGTTCAGATTTTAGGGAAGGTAAGCTTGATGGGAGACTTTCCCTAGATACTATAGCTTTGTGTAACTATCAGTGGGATAGGTCTAATTGTTTTTTATCTTTTCTGCTGAACCCTGGCCTCTTGCCTCCACAAAGTTAAACTCTGTTTTCTGTTTCCCTCTATTCCCCTGATAAATCCAGTTCCTGCTGTTCCAGTTGAAGACTTCTGCGGGAAACCCCCTTGCTATGAGGAAGCCGTTCTGATGGAGGATCCTCCTCCACCTTATAGTGAAGTCCTTGCTGATCCCAGAGGAGGAACATACACTAAACCTGCGCCACGTTCCTCCAGGGAGCACCAGGAGTCAGAAACCAGAAAGATGGCCCCACCTATGACAGTGTTCTCTGAACGCAGCTACTCCTCGCTCATCCGTCTGCCCTCTGCCAGGCGCTGGGACTCACTGGGACACCTGCTCTCCACTATGGACCTCAACCACAACAACCTGCCGGTGGAGCCCCAGGCCTCAGCCATCGCCACCATGCCCCGTGAGGGCCGGACTCACACAGACCTGGGTCTGCGGAGCCTCAGGGGTTTGGATCACAATTATGGACTGCCAACTGCCTTCCCCCTTCTTGGCCGAAGTACGGCAGTGTAAAGCTTAGAACGTTTCAACCACTGTGGAACACTTTCTGAGGAGAATGCTGATAATAGTGAGCCATTCCTGCTGTTCAGGAGACTCTGGCTGTTGAGCTGATGATGTTTTTTCTCCTTTTTTTGGGAGTTTGGAGGCGAGAAGAGCTTAATCGGAGGACTCAGAGGACCTTTCCACTTTTCCCCCCTCAATCTTTTATCCATATGAGAAGATTACGCAACAGATGTATCTCTCTAGCTCTCATTCTCTTGCTCCTCCTCTCTCTGCTGCGCTCTGTGGCATCCTTGCCTGATGCAGAGCAGCAGCTATTATGTGAGTGTTGTTGCCATGGCTCCCAGGAGCTGTCTGCAGCCCAGCAATGCCTAGCCCCTGCGGCCTCCTCTCTTCCTCTCTTTTTTTCTCATCAACCACACACTGATATAATACAAATGACATTTAAAATTCTGTCTTTGTATACTAGGTCTTAGCACAGGGCCACAACATAGCAAAATATCCATTGTTTGTACTGTAGCCATATTATAGTCTGGGTGCCAGATTTTTCCAGTATAGTGGCTTATACTTCTTTCTTTGCAGTCTGAAACCACAACCATTCTGTTCAACATCTACAAACTTTAACTGTCTGGTTAATGATTGGTGAGGAGATTTCTCACTCTTTATAGCTATTGTATGTAGCATGAAATGAACCCTGACAGATTTTATTGGAACTGAGTTTTGATACACAAATTCATGGCTGACAAGCTGATGTCCTTTCCTTCTTCTACCTTGGGCCTTCTTATCTTTAGTCCTGGTGAACTTCATGGTATAATAACAGTGCTAAGAAAAATCTGCTCTTTGACAATATTAAAATGGTTTTAATGTCAGTGTATTTACTGGTCGTGTAAATTACATTAACGCATATTTTCTGGTTGATTATATTAAATAAACCAGTTACATACAGATTTTATTTTAACTTTACATGATCGAAAACAACCTGCAGTATGTGCTTGAACTCTTTGAAAACAATCAAACATTTGCATCTTGATGAACGCTAAATACTGGATTAAATTAGCTAATGCTAGAATTTTATTTATTTGGTTTGGAGAACCTGTAAAGTTCATGCATAAATACATTAGAAAATATCTTGTAGCCTAGTAAACCTACTTATAGGCCAGTATGTTATCTTTGTAAGACCCTGGTTATCAAAGCTGTGATAATGCTAAGTTAGCATTAGTGCCCCTGTGCAATTTTCAGTGTTAAGTTAGCAACAAGTGTTGTTTCCTGCACTAAGTTCAATGGTTCTCATGGATACTGTTGCTGGATGTCCCATTTTCTCTATACGTTTCTCTATAAGTATTTTTAAACACCTCAGAATCCTCTGGGCCTGAGAACGAAACGTGCAAGGTTGTTAATGTTTGTGTGGGTAGTTGCCACACACTCACCTTTGGTGCTCCGTATATTCTTTGGGAACATTTTGTTGAATTTCATAGCCGTAAATTGTTGGGTTTAGGATTGGACAGATGTAAGAGTTAAAATGGCAGTATTATATAACTAAACCTAAGCTCAAATTAAAATGACATTGTCCTATAAAGACAAAATCTATGATTAAATTAAAAAGACCTGAAAAAAATTAGCACAGGCCCCTGCACACCTGATTCCACTTTTGAAGGGCTTAGTAATTACCTCATGCGCTGGATCAGGTGTGCTGTGCCAAGGAATACTTGAAACTGTTCAGGGCAGTGGGTCCCCAATACAGGAGCTGAGAATCATTGTTGAAGGCCAACACATTAGCTTACAAAGGCTTTACTAATTAGCTGATGAGCTGAATGTGTACTATGTAAAATGAGGTAGCAAGTTACACTCCACAGTGCTGCAAGTCCCTCCAGGACTGGAATTTGACACCTCTGCTGTAATCCAATCCGTAAAGCACCTCCATTTAATTTCCATTCTCGTGTAGGAAACAGGCACCCTGGATATGATGTTTTTTGATTATACAGCATTGGGATGAGTACGTATACTGGCACAGTCTGGCTCCCCGACTAGCTACATCATGCTGCTCAACTGTACAGAATGTACTTTATATACTGTGAAATGTCTCCTTGCTGCTTTGTCAAGGTAAACGTCCTGAAATACAGAATTGTGCACAATATTTTTTCCTCCCCGGAAGGATGTGGATTTTTTTGAAGTAAAGCTTTCTCCAGAGTAATTGCCTGCTCTGCAAGAAGATGTTCTGAAACTGCCTGGTAATTACAATTTGATAACCGTCTCGTGTCTTCATTCGCTTGCAATGTCTCCCACAGCTTTTAATTCATTACTCAATGCGGGTACAAAGGGAGACAGTCATATTTTCAGTCTTTTTTTTCTGCATAATTTTTTCCCCCGAGTGAATACCAGTATCTCCTTCTTGATGAATTTCTCTGTTTAAAAACTTTTATAGCAACACAGTTTTTCATCTCCCTTAATTTTTTTCCACAGACTGATAAGTCCATTAGTGAGCCTCTCTTAAATGTGAATTAAAATTCATGGGCATTTCTTTGTAGACATGGCATGCTTTTATGAAAAATGACTATGACATAAGCTGCATTGAGAGTGAACTTTGCTGACTACCATTCAGTGACTGAGGATTTTGTGCAATTATATATCATTTCTGTTGCATCAAAACTTCGTAACTACTTTCATTTTTTATTTCCGCACACCAGCTGCCCTTTACATTGTGTGGATGTTTCATGATGAATAGCCTGACAGAAATGGGCCAAAATTAATTGTAATAAAATCTTACATATAAAGTTAAGAATGTTTTCTTTTCCTATAAAGTTACTGTTATGATTTCAACTTGAGGTTTTGTTAAGAAAGCAGCGGTATTTCTGAAATGTTGATCTCTGTTCATTGGTTACAGCAGTGGATGTAGTTTGGGTATGGGGGTTGTTTGGTCTCCTTTTCGAATGGTGCTCCTCTGAGTCATGGTAGCAAAATCTGCCATGGCAGTGCAGCCCGCATGCCTTCAATGTAGTGATTGTTGCATTGTAGAAAGCCTTGATTTCATTTAGTCAGAGATGTCTTTTATTGCCATCGGTTCCTATTATGTCTTCCTGATCTACCACCCTCTCTAACTCCCTTATCCTATTGGCTGTCATCTCAGCATATGAATGTCGCTTTCATGCATCCAGTTAGCACTTTCAAATGATGTTTGATTGGAATAATCCCCACTTTGCGGGTCTGGTCTAAATAACAAAAAGAAATTAGATGGGTAATTAAGTAGAACACGTCCAACAGAAAGCTTACAAACTGGTGCTTTGGCCCAACAGCTGGAACACCTTTTATTAGAGCAGTGGGACACAAAGACTTAAAGCATTGTTCATTTGTATGCTCCTGCTACATGCATTTATTTGCTACGAGCTGGAAGGTCTCTCTCCTTGCTGCCACCTGCACAGACTATTATGCAATTAAAAACTTGTGAAATTATTACATCACAAAAATTAAGATTATTATTTTTCTAACTTGGAAAGTAAAGTGAGGCATTTAGTGGTTGTTCAACTGACAAGTGTTATCCATGTCCAGGAGCAACTGCCCTTGAAGCAAATATGAACTGATTGGAAAGGGAACACATGGTACCCAGAACTGGGAGGTCTGACCATAAGACGGACGATCAAGGTCATAGTACGACACTCTCTGTGCTTCAAAGAAACTCTAAATTCTTAGGTTATGTTTAGCAGGGTATGTAGGAGCTCCCATGTAAATGTATTCAGAGATGTGTGTGTATTCTCCAGGGATAATCAACAGTCATAATTCAAATGACTGAGATGGAGTGGGAATTGTAAAAGTGGGAGTTTTCCTCCACTCTGGTTTTGTTTTTGAATGAAGTCTGCTTCTATTTTCGCCTCTGTTTTTGAAACAGTTTGGTCTGCTTGTTCTTCTGTTTTCATTGCTTCTCTGCTCTACAATGAGAGAGAGAGAGGCAAAAGGCAGAGGTGTAAAGTGTCGTTCATCTGCCAGCGTGTTGCTAAGCGACAGAAAGAGAGCATGTCGAGTCTGTTTACATAGAATAATAGAAGTGTACGGCATCCATCCATCCTTTCATCCCTCTATCCATCCCTCCAGCTGATGGCCGCTCACGTTCATGCTCCTGTGTGAACTGACTGCCACAAATAAATGAACACGAGACATGCTCCAGAGGCATCACTCACCGTTTTTTACCATTTTTAGTATAAACTTTCTGGGGCGTCCCTCTCTTTTGTTCTGTCTGGCAGGAAATGGTTTATTGGGGTTTTGTGACTGTCATCTCGGCTTATTTTCAGCCTGAACATGCTGTGTTTTCACTGTCTGTATCATTCAAGCGCAAGTGGAACATCTGTGGATGGGTTGTTAAAGAAACAGTTTGGTGAATCACCACGTGCACACATTCCACTTTACCAAAAATCAGTCCAAATGAGTACCGCACTCTAAATGTGCTTCTTTAGTCTTGGAAATATAAATATTTATGAAATATTAAAATAGAGACAAAAGGAAATATAGATACAATGTGACTATGGAAACACTTCACTTAAGGTCCAATTCCTTTAGGGTCGGTTTCCCGGACAGGGATTAAGCCTAGTCCTGGATTATGTAGTGCTGTGAATAGAGATTTCTCATTGAAGTGGAAAGGGTAGTCCAAGACTAGCCTTAATCCCTGTCCAGGAAACCGACTCTTACATCTACATAAACCAGTCTTGTCAACTACATAAACATTTATTCCAATGCCCATCAAAGGTCATCAGAAGGATTTTTGAGTCAATTTTAAAGTCATTTCACCCCAGAAACTGACACATGTTGGAATAAGCCTGTGTAAATGTTTGTGGGTTTGTGTAGTCAGTCATCAGGAAAGGTTTATGTACGTATTATGCAGCCTTATAAATGTTGCTACTCTGTCCATTTTTATAGACAGCAGTAAGAAACCAGACAGACATATAAATATTTTTAGATCAGTTTAGTATTTGGCATAGCTTGAGGCTCATGTAGTTTGCATGATGCCAGTTTGAGGTTATAAGCTTTTACTTGCTAGATATATGAGCCTCTTAGGCCCAGTGTGGAACTAAAGAAGCAAAAAGTTGCATGAAAACACGTGTCAATTCAAAGTATTGCCAAATTATTCAAATTATTCCCATGTCCCTTTCTTTTACATGAACTGTGAATGGCATTTTGTGAATGTATGCCATGCAACTTTTACACAGCTTGCAATGTATGCTTGATTTGTGTATAAACCAATGATTGATTTGGCAGAGGTTTGTGCCAGTCCTTTTTCTTCGATTACACATCCACTGGACTGGTCAGCTCAGTCTGCGTGCATCAATAATAAAACAGAAGATCAAATAAGAAGAAGGGCCAAAAAACATATTTGGACCAGTAGCCTGACTGGAGGGTTTTTGAAATCTTTTATTAACATACAGAAGCACAGCATGTCACAAAAGATCTTGTGCTTGTTTCAAAAACAGCAAGTGAGAAGCGGACGGAAAAAGGGAAGAGATAGAAAAAAAAAATAAAAAAGAGAGAGAGACTTCAGGAGTTGCTAAGCCTTGCTTCAGGGACAAAGGGGAAATTGTAGTAGTATAGTACTAGTAATAGTAGCAATAGTAGTGGTAATAGTAGTCTCCTAGTAGTGAGAGAGGGAGAAAGAGCATAAGAATCACTACTAAGGAGGTTGGAGGGTGAAGATTACATTGAAATCATGTCAAAAGGGCCTCGGTTACTGTTAAAGATGTGGGTCGGCTCCCCTCGACAATTCACAATCCCCTTTCAGAAACATCTTAAGAAACCCCATCCAGTTCTGCACCAGTATCTGTCTTACAGGCCGCACTCGCAAACAGGTTAATCATTGTGGTACTGAACTGACAGTACTGAAATTAGAATTAGAGCTATTTACAAAACAATACTACATTTATTTAGTATTATTGCTTGCTTAATTCAGTCAAAAGGTTGTAACAGAAAAAAGTCTAAACATTAAACCGAGGCCTAGGATACTGACATACTATTCAAGAGGTTAAAAATGCAATACTAAGGAAGACAGTCAAAGCTATGAGAGGGCACGAACGTTAACATAAAGAACAGCCCGTTCAAATCAGAGTACATATATGATCTATGGCTATAGTTTAATTTGTTTGTCTATGGCGGTTTGTGGTTCAAATTAAAGAAATATTCCAGCTTTTTCAGCTTGTGTATTTCACATAAACATTTACTGACAGAATTCACTTATTGCCCATTGGCTTCATTTATAAGTGTGTTTCAAGTAAATGTGTCAAAATTATTGTCCATGGTACCTGATCATACAATACGCGTCTGGTAGAAAAGACTAGAGTATTTCTTTGGGATCATTATTCACTGCCATGTACTGATACTTTTAATGGAAAAACAAACCGATGGTCAGTAGAGTGTCTTCTAATGTATAGTAAGTGGAGATATAAATCAAGTTGGAAGTAACCTCTCTTTGGATTAGGTAAAATAAAAATAAATGGAAACTCAAAATAGCCCCAGTACAATTCAGCTCTCCTATAAAACATTAGCACAAGATGTACACACACACAAGCAAGCACACACACACTCATCCATACTTGCACATATGCGTATAGCCAAATGTGCATTATACAAATTCCCCAACTGTGGCTTCTAAAATAGTTATTGCCTAAGTTACTTGACAAACTGATGCTAATGCTATTGCAACTATCCAAAAACAAAAGCATAATACCATGTTGTATACATAGTTCATATGTAGTTAAAATATACATATGCCACCTGGTTCTAATTTCTAAAGGCCTTCTACACCAACACAATAGTGTGAAAACATCAAGATATTGAAAACAATTGGCACAACACAAAAATAGTTTCAAAAGACCCCTTTCTTATTACTCTTCTAAAAATAATGACTTAATTTGAGTATAATGGCTCCCAAGAATCCAGTCTCACTAATCCTGACACACCTCAACTTTGTATAATGCGAGATTAAATGACACAGAATTAGAATTGGTAGACACTCTTATACAGCGAGCACTTTGAATATAGTACACGGTGTGCATCTACGCACTCTGATTCTATGTGCGAACAGTCTGAAACCAAATATGACATCCAAGCCAAGGCTGCTGTGGGCAGAAATTCAGCTCACATCTTTCATGATTGAAATAGGCAAGGTGCTTGTTACTAGCCTGAGCAACTACTTATGGGGATATAATGTACTACCTTGGCTGCAGGCTTGGACAGGTTAGATCTATGAACCGCCAAGGCATGATGTCCTTCGAGGTTCTGACGCACGACTAAAAAAGAGGACAACTCTATCTGCTACTGGTCACACCTGTTAGGCACAGGGAGTCAATACAACACAGGTGAGCACTAAATACACACTGTGCTATAGTCTGCATAGCAAAAAGGAGAAAAGAAATAAATAATAACACATACACGCACGCACACTCCAACTTGCCCTACCTTACCAAGAGCGCTTAAACCCAGTGGCATCTTTAACAATAACCCATATCCTTTTTAGTGGCTAAGATTGTTTGTTTGTATATCCCTAAAACAACATACAGATTTTCTGATGCAAGACTTGTAATAACCTTTGTAAAAGTGTTTTTTTTTTCCCCTCAAAGTCGTGGGGTGCTTCTTTCCGCCATTCTTAATCATCTTCATCCATCACAGGGTCAGTGTCCCAGCATGTGATGTCAATTTCTGTGATAAGAAAATTTGTAAACTTTCACTATATTTTCCAACATAACTGGATCATAATTGTGTGTTACCATAAAGGTCTCAGGGGTCTTACCTGGTGGTTTGTTATAAAATACTGGCGTTGGATTCACTTTCGCAGAGCACTCATCCGACTGTGCGAAATCCTCCTCCTGTGACTGGCTGAAGTAGCCTTCACTCGCCTGTCCAAAAACACACAACTGCTAAAGCCTCCATTCAAACATGAGACAAAACTGGTGTGCTATCTTTGCAACTGCCTCACTGTTTTGTTCAGGTTAAAGGCAGCTTTAATAATGTCTGTATCATCACAGAATATGGTTTGTTGCCATCTAGTGGCAAAGTAAATAAATGGTCTAATCAGTTTTGAAAATACATCTCAACAAAACATGCAATTTAAGGGGAAACCGACACACACACATTTATGTTTTCATATGTATATGTGTATTCGAAATAAAGTCCTTGAATAATGAGGGATAGTTAAAAATAGTATATTTATTTGCTGACAGCTTTAAAGCTGTTTTCCCTGACCTGAGTCCCTTCTTTGAGCAGTGTATCTCCGTTGGTCATCAGCAGTTGGCTGTCATCCAGCTCCTGGCTATCAGAGCCTGAGGCATGCTGCAGGGCCTGCTGGTAGCTCAGGGTCATCTGGTGGGGCCCAGCCACATCCACCAGGCTGGAGGGGTCATCCTCTGGCCCGGGGCAGAAGGTGGTGTCTGGTGTTTCGTCAAAGCTGAGCAGAGGCTGGGGTAGGCTGGGGGATGAAGCAGCCTGAAGAGGCTCTGGAGCGTCATCCATCAGGTCCATGATGTGAGCAGCTTGGGACGGGGCAGCGGCAACAGGTGGGCCGCTCTCCCACAGGTCCAGCAGACTCTCCTCTGATGGTTCTGTGGAACGGGCTTGAGGGGCCACACTCTGAACAGGTTTGGTCGGGACAGACTCCTGCACTGGGGCTCTCTGTGGGGACTCAGGAGCTGCAGGAAAGCATAGGACATTTACACACAAATGGACTTTGTGGCACTGTACAATGCCTGTCAAAAGTCTGGGGGACACCTTGACTTCTTTTGAACACCTGTATGATTTTCACAGTTACTTTCTAGCAACCAAGAATTAATGACAGCTTAGGTCCGCAGCAAAAAGTGTTAAGAAAAATGACCGAAACAATATGAATACGAAACAGCTGTTTGCTAAGACTTTGGTTATAGGTTTGCAAAGCTCAGCTTTATGTTCAACACAGCATCTCAAATAACAGAAATGACCCTTCAGATGAGCAGGACAAGGCTAAAATCGTTTTCTATTTATGTTAGACTTAAAACCATTATAAAAAGTTAGGTGTCCCTTGACCCTTGGGTACTGTAAGAATCTTTAGAGCACTTTTTACTCTTGCTGTAGGAGCCCGATAGTCTCTCTATTTTGTAAACCTTTTGTGAAACATCTACCTAATATTTCTAGGATGCTACCCAAAATAACAGTCCCTCTACAGTGTTTGGCTTATATTCCTTCATCTTGAGGGAGTGGTGATGGGGTTGTAAAAGAAATTTATTGGCATGCGTCCTTCCTGCTCTGATAATGAACAGTAATTTAAGTCCCAGTGGAGCACTTTACCACAGGACACCAAACTGTGTAGCCAGGGCACACAAACAAGTGCTGAAAAAGCCAGTGAGCTGTAAAGGCAATTGAAGCCTTGGCAAACAAATGAGTCCCAGGCCAAGCCATTTAGGCCTGTTTGCTAGAGAGATGATCAGAGTGAGGGGGAGCAATAACATCCTCCCAGCTGTGGAGCTAATTAAGCTGACTGGAGGCTGTCCTGGAGAGTCTCCACTACCTAATCAACAAAGCCTCAGGAAGCCTCTGTGTGATTTTTACATAAACTGCTTAAGCACTTAAATTTAAAGTACTTAAGATGTCTTTGTCAGAACCAAGAAATATATCTGGTATTCCAGACATGCATGTCTGTATCTGGGTGTATGTGGGTGTACTTTTTCTTGATTTTGTATGAGATGGTTCTCTCCCGCTTCACTGTAGGCTTCTTTAGTTTCTGGGTTATTGCCTTTTTTATTGAAAAACAAACAATATCCAACCTACAGCAGGAGGCGATATGTTCCAGGGGACACACAAATATAACGATGCTGAAAATGTAATATAGCATTTTGTTGATACAGCTGTTCTACCACAGCTGGACTAAGTGAAAATAAGAGTAATATTACATTAGATTCACACAGGAGGTTATCCTTTAGCTCATGCGAAAAACTTGTCTTGATATTAATGTGGGAACAATCTGATCTGTGTTACTGATACTGCCTATCCTGAGAGCACACATATATACATTTAAACCTTGCACTGCTGCACCATGCCTTCAGGAACAACAAAATCAAAAGATCCAGTGCCCTTTTTCAAGACATACAATCCTTGCTCTGTTGAACTGGTTCAGTTGGCAAAAAATCCAATTGACACAATTTTCCCTAAATGTATCCACAAGTCATGATGTTTTATTTTACACTGGAACTACTGAGCCTATATAATAAAAGCTTATATCAAGCAATTAGCCCTATGCAAAGAGCATGCCTTACAATATTCAGCATTTTTCCCTTACCTAACACTTGGTGGAGTCACACTTCCATGTTTATCATTACATACCTTGATTATATCTAGGACAACTGTGTAATTTAGATATTTCACTGTGCTTTTCCTTTACAGACACATTCCCTGGTGTAAGGCCTTACCCCACTCCTTATGGCTGGCATCCTCTCTTTCTTCTTGAATGGCGATTTTGGGAATGGGTGTGTGTGACACAGCGGCCATGCTGGGCTCTGAGATTCCATCAGGATAGTCATCTAAGACATCAAAAGTCAATTTTCAGTATGAGGACATGAGCCAACAACACTAGCCCTCAAACGCCCAGTACAAATGCACCAGTCACGGTATCAACACAGCACTGAAGAGGGTGATTACAGTCTACACAGGACACCAAATACTCAGACCAGCAACAAGCAAGTGTATTCTCTGTCACCGTGACTCCAGCCCCTACTCAGTCAGTGTTCAAGACAGCACAATTCCAGAAGAGAAAGTCGTGAAACACATGCAGAAAAATGTTCCTGGAGAAGCAGGAGTGATAGCTAGGATGTGGGGAAATACTGATTTACAAAAAACAAACACACACTCACGAAATAAACATTCCATTCATGCAGGTGTTGCCTCAGACAAAAGAAATGTGAAGATTTTTGTAGCACCAAAGCAAGGAGCTTGAGTGCATCTTGCAATGTTTTGAAGGACCAAGGAATAACACAACCAAATATATTTGTTGCATCAATTCTTAGCATGAAGCATGAAGTGGTAGACTGTAAAACAGTCCTATTTGTAAAGAAAGAAAATCCAATATATCTCTGTGATCACTGCACCACTGTCAAAGACCCTTGTATTTCCAGCAGGCTTATTTTTAAATCCTACTTAAATACAGCTGTCAGCAAGAAACACAAGACTGTCAGCAAGAAAAACAAGGTATTAATAAGAAGTAATTGCAAATATGTCCATGCAAACAAGCGCATCAGTGATGTCCCCACAATTATGTCTTCACAGAGCACTCAACACAAACTCTGTTCTACAGTTAATCTAAAGAAACTCATTGATTGGCACTAGAGTTATACTAAAAACAATGTTCAGTTGGCGCAAAATGTACACTTTGAGTATCCATTCAAGTGTCCATCCTCAAGCACAATGCAGAAGAAAGTCATTGCAATGAAAACCTCATTAAGACATAAACTAACTATGATGATGATGGAACACTGTGCTGCATATATGTTCAAGCTAATAGCGGTCTCTTGGGAAACGTTCCCACAGTAATTCCTGCTCTTACTTAGATACTCTACCAAAGGTTTGGAAACATCCATGTTAAAAATGTATATTATTTCATATACAATAACTTGATACAATGAACTGTAAATAAAAAATTACGAAATAGACACCACACAGATACTTTATGCAATATTCCAATGCTTGTTAGATAAATAGGATTTCAAATACCATAATAATATACTGTGATTATATTTTTGTAGATGCATTGCCACGTAATCAGCCTCACAATTTGAACACCAGGTTTCAGACCTGATGTTAATATTGGTACAAATTAATTTACAGTTATTATGGAATCATCCTCAGCTCTTTTCACCATTCTTGATTTTTCTAACATTCTTAATTATTAGGAACGTATAAAGCTACAGAGTAGTACCATCACATTAGAATTATTTTATATATGTATACATATAGTTTTATAAGACTGATATCTGTGATTCCAAACTTTTGAACAACATGGAATGTCCTGCAAGAAAACAGATCTTAGCAAACTGAATGAAAAAAACAAAACAAAACAAACAAACCAGAAAATGTGTGTGCTTGTTTATTGGGGCTACTGTTTTACGTCACAGAGAACATTACGTCGCCTGGTGAAGTCAGATGACACCAGGTAAACTCCACAGAGGTCACAGAGAACACACAGACAGTCAACAGTTACACAGGCCCACAGCACACAAGCCAGAGGGTGCAGAAAGCACAATCGGCACACACACACACACACACACACACACACACACACACTCACGGGTCAGGAGAACACAAGGAGGGAAGTGCCATCCGTTGCAGGAAGCATGGTAGAAGGAAGGGAAGCGAGGGGAACATTGTGAGATTCAACAGGAAACTGGCCCAACTGCTCTATGGAATCAACTTCTGATCCCAAAGGCTGCCACAGTGCTAATGATGGACAGCCCCATACTTCCAATACTTTATTTTGGAGAATCAGTCTTCACATAGAAATACAGCCAGTGTTGTCTTTTACCAGCAGTGCAATAGATCTGCTTTAATCAAAGTAAATGTGTATTTGATGAAAAGGAATGTATCAAAAAATGAGAAAAGTGTAATGTGTATAATACACTTAAATAAACATTATACAATTACATTTTTGTAATGAAAAAACAGTTTGTTTGTTTTTTGTTTTTTTTTTACAAAAAAGCCTTTTTGGACAATTAAGTTAAGATTAATGCAGAGTAGAATCTAATATAATACTAATTCTAATTAACATCTTACCTTCATGTGTATATATATATATATATATATATATATATATTACTTTCTCATTTCATAATATTATATATGTTATCTACACCACACATACCTCGCTGACAAGAGCCATCAACTAAGCAAGAACTGTGCTTCACTTGTATTTCGTATTTGACTTTGCGTTTAGGGAAACAGTTAAATTGTCTGACCTTGTTAGCAAAAGATGCTACTTTAACTCTAAGACCTTAACAGACTCAAATGCTGTATGTCTCCACCTACTGGGGACATTCTCAAGCATCCCACCTCTCCCAGGAGTCTCCTGTAGATTGGCAGTGGCTCTATAATGCCCAAAAGTATGTATAATATAATGGAATTTATTTTTTCAGTGTAACTACATGAATGGTTTGTTTCTTTTACACCTTTACCTCCCTGCATTCGTTTTGGGAAGTCTGCATTCATTATTAAAAAGGGTGAAAAAATGTGTAATATTATTTGTAAGCTGATATATTTAGATTTTTTAAAAATTACATTTCTGACTAATATATATTTTGGGATGAAAGTCTGTGTGTTTTGTATTTACTCTGTCCTTAAATTCCAAACCACGAGTGGCCAGCAGAGGTCGCTCTGCGGTCTAGTAAATTTCCACCAGTGGAGATGATACAAATGCTTCAAAAAATAGGACACAAACTCAACCAGTTATCATACAGGCCATAATTTCAATACTTGATTAATATTGACAACTGCCTTTTTCCATTTACTGTCAAGTAATATATCAATCATGGAACGTCTAAAAGGCAGACTTTCAAAAATATTTTTACTAATGACTGCAAAAAATGCCTTTTTAAAACATCAGAATCGATATTGTATTGGTTTGTTAAAAATAAACCTCTTGTATCGCCCACCCCTATTGTATACCCTGCACAGACCACAAGTGTATGCGAGCTGCTTCAAAAAGAACATTCAAAAAACAACTCCTCCATAAATTACACAGCTCGAAAGACAATGGATATAGCACACACATACTGACTGAAAACCTCGACGAAAATGGCAGTATGGATCAAATGGAGTCGTGGTGAGATGAAAGGCTCAAAAGGCTGAGCAAGACTGTATCTAGTCTTTCTGGTTAGTTGAGAGGAGGATTTCTGGTTAGTTGAGGACTTAGGGTCCTTCTGAAAAGATGTCTGGACACTGTCGCTCTGATATAAAAAAGGAAAGTGCTTTCATCAGGAGCCATCATCTGCAAGAACATGGCTCCAAAGAGAGAAGGGCCACAGAGAGCCCAGACTTTCAAGAGAAAGATGTACCACTATGGCTAGGCCAGGCTTTTAATTCCATCTGCTAGCACTGCCTGAGCAATTTCATGACACTAGCACACTTAGCTGTTGAGATATCTATTCTGGGAAGAAGAATATCCTAAAAATAAGAGCTGTCAGATCCACTCCAGTGTGCTGCAGCTACGGCGAACGCATCAGAAAAGTAGTCACCAGCCATGCTCCTGGATATCTACCACTCCTGCAGAATTTCACCTCTACCCACCACACCTGATCCAGCTCATTACTGCCATCAGCTCCTTGATTAGCTGAAAAGTGGGATTTAGGTTGAGGATAGGATTGCAATCAGAGGCTATTTTAACATTATACTATTACAGGCCTGTTTTGTTTAATACTGACTTTTTGTGCCTATCCTTCCCCAATACCAGCAATGTTTGTTTTGTGGTGATGTGATGCCATTTTGTGCAAAAACCTGCTTTTTCCAGGTTTTTATTGTTATTATTTTGTATTAACCCAATTACAATGCAGTGACTGTTTCAATAAGTATTTCTTGCCTTTAGCTCACATCATTATTTACGTATTTGCTACATTTTTGCTACATTTCTGCTATTTCTGTTGACACGTGTGTAATTTTATGATTAAAGGTAAAGCAAAAGTAAAGAAATAGATCTGTTTTTATTTTTTAAATGTAATTGTTATATAACTCATGAATATGTACTTCCAGTAGCCACTACTCTAAAATGGGGGCGAGCAAGACGATGGTATTTAATACTATTAAAAAAATATAGATCATGATTTAATGCTATCATGTTATGTCACAGTTTATTGTCAATAACATCACTTGTTAAATCCACTAACCAACTGCATATTTAATTGTTCTGAAGCAGATTTGGTGCAGAACAGTGTGAAATAATATTGTTGAATAAAACTGCACTAAAAATAAAACTGTTTTTTTTTTTTTACTTTTTGATGTTTTTTTTTATTTTTATGTAGCACTGGTGGTGAATGATGTCATATTTTCTTCATGGTGTGTTAATATTTGCCATCTTATCAGCCCTGGTGAAAGCTGCTGGAGGTAGATGTCCACAAGGACAGCTGGTGATCACTGCTTTGGGAAGAAATGCGGTGTTGGAGAGCAAAAGATCCTGAGGGTTTTTGGGAAAAGAAGGGCTACAGGCTAATGCCAGTGATCTTGCGGCTGGTGAAGCTGCTCTCAGTGAAATCCAGTACCTACCAGGTGGCCCTGGCTGCTGCCGCCGCACATGTGGCGGAGTACGAGGGGGGGGTGGACTGGGCTCACACGGACTGTGCTGCTGCCTCAAGAACGGACTGTCCAAGCGGCCTGGTAGACAGAAGACAGGACGCCCAGGGCAGGACACACCGACAGCCACGCGAACACACAGAGAGCGACAAACACAAAGGAAGGGCCGGCAAAGGACAGACAAAAGGACGTGTAGAACGACAGAAGGTGGGAGGGTGGTGGCGAGAGAGTTACAGTGAGTGAGGGTGAGTTGGTGGGTGATACCAAATGGAAGTGATTGTTCATGAGGGTGGACATATGGATTAAAGCGCCAGTTGGTTAGTTTTCAGTGAATTAGATGTTGAGGGCCAGTCAAGGTTCATCAGGAAGATAGAAGATGGAATGTAGTAAGGAAACATAAACCAAAAGAATGAATTTACAACCAAAAAAGGGGGAAAATGAATTGAGGAAAAGGGAAATATAAGGGGAAAAAAAGAGAAAGGGAGAAAAAGTTGTTAGCGGGATGTCTTCACACCCTGCAGAAATAGTAGGCCTGTCAGACAGTCATGTGTGCACTTCTGCTGAGAGCTCTCCCAGGAGCTTGGCTGTGATGAGAGTTCTGATCTCCATATATCTTCAAAAAGGTTGCCATTTTAATCAAAGTTAGACAGCAAAACATTCAGGTCTGTGTTGTATAAAGGATTCAGGAGAGTGTAACTGAGCTGTGTGACTCTGGACTGCACAGAGGGATGCCACAGTTGTCACGTAGTAGCATCTGTTTTCAGATCCATCTTGCTTAGCTGTGATCCACAGGACATGTTTGGTGTCCAAAATTTTAGTTTTGCACCAGAGGTATGAGGCTGGTGTAGTCTCATATGGGAAGTATATGATTATGAGGTATGATTTTATGTCCCATTAAATGTCTCTGACATTTTGGGACAACATGTGCAGTAAGAGACGAAAAGTATGGCAAGGAAAAGTTACGCCTTGCAAGAAAGTTTCTCAGTTTGTTAAGCAGAATCCTCTGACCTTTTCTCATGCAGGTTCAAGGTTCAGATAAAAACTTTGGTGCACAAGAATCAAACACTAAATATTAATTACTATTTTATTCATTATTTTTTATTTATCAACAATATGAATTTAGCTTATTGTCTATTTATGTTTCACTGGAGGTTCTGTCAGCATTTCATACAAAGTATCGCAAGGTGTAGGAATAGGCTGGATTGATTACAAAACGTTATACAGTGTGAAAAATCACATAAGCAAAGTCTGTTTGTAAGTAAATCTCTGCATGGTATGAGGAAGGAATGTCATTTAGGGATGAAGTTTGTCTGACGCATGTCTGTGTTAAGAGACCAGCTTTAGTATGGTTTGTGATTCTTGGCTTCCCCAAATACAGCTTGTTTGCATATGTAGCCTGCCTGTACCACCCACCTTCTGTAACAGATGCAAACTTGTGCGATAAAAACTTACGGTATATGTTAGCGTCATTAGCTGCATTAAAGAACTAAAGCAGAAAACTCTGGACACCAAACATGTCTTGGGTGGCATTATACACCAAGTATATAACTAATGACATAAACATAGTGTATAATCAAGATCTTTGTTTTTCATTCCTTGTACATGCCTCCCTGCAGTCTTCCAGTACATTAAATCTGCTCTCAATAGCCAAAGTGAGGAGTCCCACGACATACAGGCAGATGGCCTCTCCTCTGGTTGTTTAATTCACAATAAACAGACAGATTGAGACTGGGACGAGTGGCAGTATAAACAGAGGCTCTAAGTATCAGTGTACCAGTACCAGTTCTTCTCCCCCCTCTCCCTTTCACTCCCAGTGGCCTTACCAGTTCTGTGAGTGGCGACGGGTGAGGTGTCTATGCTGCTAGCCACAGCTTTCTCTCTCTGCTTGAAGAACTCCCGTGGATTGCTTGTCCGTTGGGCGATGATGGCAGCTGCCTCCTATAAAACACATTAATGGCATAAAAACAGCTGCTTCAAATACTGTACGCTCGAGCATCCTTATACCCTTTCTATTCACCACTTCAGCTATTTCAGGTGCACTCAGGTGTTAACAAGCACAAGCATACACTGATGTGACCCCCACAGAAAATTACTGGCAGAAGAATACCTAACGCTGTAACAGTCCTCCATAGGCTTCAGAGTCTGATATATATATATAGTGTGTATGTGTCTATATGTGTGTGTGTGTGCGCGCGCGTGCGCACGTATGTGTGTTTTGCCTGGAATATCTAGAGCAAGAACACCCTTAATATAGTAAACGCAAACCTGCCACCGTCACAGCGAGTGCCACTTTTGTACATGGCCTTACTCCAGAAACAGAAAGAGGAATCCCACTGACCCATATGCAAAGCCCAGAGGAATCTCTTCCACCACAATACCAATTTCACATTTGTCTAAGCTAGATTTCAGTCTCACCACTTGCATTCAACAGGGGCTTGCCCAGAAATTAGTAATGAATTTGTAAATTTCTAGGTTGTGGCAGCTCCAGTTGCAGTAGAACTCAAACAAATCAACCCACCTCAACCTCTGACTCCTTTTTCTCTTGAGATGGGTCCTCATAGCTGGGTTCTGTCTGAAGAGAAAAGTAAAAACTACAGTCAGCTTCCAGTAGGGGGCAGCAGAATGTACATTTCCTCAATGTATGGTTTAGCCCAGAGGTCCCCAACCACCAGGCCGCTGACTTGTTTCGGTCCGTGAGTCATTTGGTACCGGGCCACACAGAAAAACAGAATAAAAATATATTATTGATTATCAGAGTCTGAAAGATCTTTTATTTTGAAAAAAAAAAGCTCATCTTGGTTACATGAAACAGTACATCAAAATTTTAGCCCACAAGCTAGCAAACATGAGTAAAAACAAACACACTTTTTGTTTTAGTTGTATCTATACTGGTCGTGAAAATATTCTTTTACATTAAACTGGTCCGTGACGCAAAAAAGGTTGGGGACTGCTGGTTTAGTCAGTTGTCCATCCTGCATCGCTGTAGTGCTGTGACATTAGATCACCACATTTTGATTTTAAAGACTGCTACAAAATTCAGAAAGGTGTCTAATACACTTAGGGAACTTCCATTTCATATTATCGTGTAAAAATCATATATGAAACAAAATCCAATAAAGTCAAACCTAGTAGGCAAAGCATATACATTCTTACAATCAAGGGTTGACCCCTCGACCTCTCTTTGGCCTCTTCTTCCTCTTGCAGTTTCTTCCTAAAGCGCGCGCACACACACACACACACACACACACACACAAACACACACCTCAAAAGATTGTTACAATTGATAGAGATTGATCTATGTTTCCACAGTAGTGGCGTTCATACCTGTGTTCCTCAATCTGCCTCTCCCTCTCACGGTATCTTTTCTCTCTCTCTTCTTGCTCTTTCTTTTCCAGCTCCATCCTCTCCTCTTCGAAACGCTGCCGCTCCTCTGCCGCCTTCCTCCTCTCCTCTTCCTTCCTCAGCTCTTCTTCCCGCTGATAAAAAGGCAGCAAACAGTGCTTACAAACCAGCTACAAAGTAGCCATGATCCTACTTAACTACTGTGTAGTTACAATGCTCTGATATTCATTCATTCATTTTCTGTATTTTTAGCAGCAACAACTGTGTAGAAAATAAAGTGCAAAACTAATAGATTTTAAATAATGTGAGTTCTGAGACACGACATGGGCAGAGTGTTATCTCACCACTTCTGTAGAGAGGGGGAGAGGGCAAAAACACAAAATAGCTCCTGAAATAACCCCAAAGAGGTCCTGAGGGAGAGCTAAGGGTCTTCTCTGATATTCCTTTCGCTTTTGGGTTGTCTGCTGAAAATTTGTTACATTTTTGGAAAACGTCAACAAGCGTTTGCTGCCTGGTGTCTTTTCCCTGTTTGCTAGCATAAACTCCTGGTACTCTTTGTCGTGAAAGCTCTGCAGGGGCTTTAAATTTGTTGCATTGTACGATGCAACCATACTTCTACCCCACGGCACGCTGGCTTTACACACATTGCAAGTAGCCGTCTTGCTTTCCCGCGTTTCCAGACTCTAGTATCTCCAAACAAGTGACATTTTGTTCAAAACAACAGCTAATGTCTTCGCTGGCTCAGATTGAAGTTGCCGCAGGTTCATGGTATAGGAGCGGTGACGCATCTCGTATTACAGCGTCCAGTTTAAGGTCCAGCGCAAACTGCGAACTGGAATATAGAGATCGGGGCTGTCTGATCAATATCCGATGACAGACTTACGTCTATATCGGACCCGATACCAATATCATATCAGATCGGGCCCATCTCTAATAATATGTATATTATTTATCTACCAGTCACAATACTACAATAATATAGATACCCTTCATCTGTCATGTAGCCATAATGCTATACTAATATCCCTACTCTCTATCTACTAGTGACATGCATTTTGGGTCCTGCAAGTATACCCATGGATTGGGTGAGCTTGGGTCAGCTTAATAGAAATTTTTCAAATGCAGACAGTACAGGTCAAAGAGTAATAAAGCAGTGTTATGACAAGTTACAAAACTATTTACAAAAACTTTGTGGATTGGGTCAGGTTGTTGATTAATAAACATTTTTGCATGTCAGATGGGGCTTGTTGGGTTTCATAAAATCTATACTGCACAGCTTCCAAGCATTCATAGAGCTATATTTAATGTATTTAGCTAACATGTCCCCACCGTGCTCAAACAATTTACTATTTAGCCGCATTGATAAATTATCTAACATGCAGACAAAATGCCCACCGTGTTATGGTGTTCATAATATTTTGTTACCATGTGGCCATAATGTCATAGTATTAATACTTAGTAATTAATATTTAGCTATGTACCAATGGTGCTATAATATCAATATATTGGCCCTTCAAACACTAGTCACAAAAATGGAAGCAAACATCGCACAATTAAGTACTGTCATCATCCATGGGAAGAAAACTGCTCTCTTCCTAAAAAATCTGACAATCTGTGCAAATCACAATAATACGCCACCAGCCTATAATCACACATTACTGTATTTTAAGGCCAAAATAGGGCTTTCTAAAAATGCACTGACACTTTGAAAACTGATGAATAGCCCTCTCTGAAATAAGCACCTCCTCATTAGTGCTAAAGCCAAAACTAAAAGATCAATGAGCGGGTCAGACACGGTGGGCCAGTGTCGGCCACGCTGTGATTCACATCTTCAATTTAAAAGAGCCCCATCCTGAGACAGAATCACATCTCTACCTTGGCTTGTTCCCAGAACTCCTCACGATTTATCTTCTTCATTTCAATCTCTGCATTTGTCTTCTGGTAGGTGGTGCCCTGTGGAAAAGGGTGAATGGAGAAAGGTGTGAGCAACAGCTAACAGGAATCACAGCCGACAGCCATGTTGTTCTCTGTGAGGCACAAGAGGAAAATTTTTCTATTCTATCTAAAGTGAGAAGGGCCAGAGAACACACACAGACTTGTGAGGTAAACAACTGTCTGGTAATTATAAGATGAGCTTACACCAGAATACATTCTTGGTTTCTATAGTACTGAGTCAATCCTAAATTATGCAAGGCTATTGCATGAACCAAGGAGGAAACTGACTGAATTTGATGGACAAATGCATTAAGTCCACTTGATGCAAATGTGTACATCATTTCCATATGAATAAAAACAAGGAATTTTGTTTTCCAGTTTACTTCCATTTATGAATAACTGTACAGATGTAGTAAACTATGTTAAAATTATGTAATTGATAGACAAGACTGCCAAATGGATGGAGGTCAGACTGCTATGTCGGACAAACAGGCGGAAGAAGCAGGCTGTTTTAGAAGTGAATGAGTCACCCCTGTTTGGCCGGCTACATAGAGGAGCATTGTTTCAGTTCCTCCTGCACTAACAATATGGCTCGGAGCGGGGGGCCAGCTTGGGCACTTCCTTTTAAAACCAGCCACAAGCTTGAGCCCTTGTGTCACACTTCACACTCATAGAGATCCTTTCACAGACAACTTGGACTGACCTCTGTCCAGCAGGGACTGCAAGCATTTACACACATACAAACACACATACACACACAAGATTTTTTTATGTATTTATAAGTATTTTTATGTAACATTTCAATATGTTTGAGAACGTGTGGGATGTGCTAGACAAACCAGTCCAGTCCATATAGGCCCCCTCTCATAATTTACAGGACTTATAGGATTACAGAGCTGTTTTGGTAGAACGAAGAGGATCTACACAATATTTGGAAGGCGGTTTTAATGTTATGCCTGAAAATTGTTTATTGCTGCCAGGTTTTATTCTGACTATGAACTTAAACCTAATTCTTGATATGTCCTGATGTTGTATGTTAGTCATTTTATGTTAATGAATGGTACTGTATGTTAACCATGTTAGCCAGAAACATATACACACACACAAACACACTGATTCCCACTACAGACACGCACAACATGCTCTGTGTTCTCCTCATCCCTCATTCGCAGGCGGCTGAGGACTGGACTGGCAACAGGGCCTGTCCCATTGGTCAGTCTTTGTCCGATGGCTGAAGGGTCTATGTCATCCATGCTGCTGGCGTTAATGATGACATCAACACCCTGGTGAAAAAGACAAAGTATAGAGAGAGATAAAGAGAGCAAAAATGTCACCACTAGTGCTGCCAAAGCATGTGACCCCAGACAATCCTCTAATGAATAGGCAGGACTCTGTTCGTGTGTTTATGGCACAGTGGGACTGTGTGGGAGCATATTAACACAAAAGTAACAGGCTACTGAGAGGACTTCAAAGTATCAGAGGAGGATAAAAGGAGAAACAGGTGAATTCAGGGTACTCCCTGGAACTCATGAATAAAAATTAATATTGATGTCCAGTTTGTTGGAAGAAGGACCAGTGAATACATTTGCACAGCAAAGCTGTGACCTAGACTGAGCAATACCATGTATGATTTTACAAACCTAAACAGATTATTCAAACATGGGTTTTTATGTAATTAGTTAGGTAACCTACAGTCTACATTTTTTCTCTTTCCTTCTTTCATTCCTTCTTTCTCCCTTTCTTTTTTATCCTGAAATCCACTTGTTAACCTTAGTATGGAAAATTCTTGGGCTGCTTTAAAAATGATTTCAGAGTTGTCAGTAAAACACTACACATCATTTGAAGAAACACAAACTATAAACGCAATTTGTCTTTGATAAAGTTGTTAATATCTTGTTTAAAGAACACATGTTTGGTTCCTGTCATCTCAGTGCACTCCAGTCACTGCATTAATTAAATAAAGTAAATAAAGAATGGGTTAGCTAATGCAGGTATTGGACTGCAACTCAATTAAGAAGTAGAAAATTAGGGGTTCTGTTGAAGCAGAACCCCTAACAAAAATTTCAGCCACAACTGCATGGAAAATTGTTTGGGACGCAAAGAAAAACCCACAAGTAACTTCAGGTGAAATACAGGACTCTCGGAAAACATGTGGTGTGGCTGTTTCAAGATGCACAATAAGGAGGCACTTGAAGAAAGATGGGCTGCATGGTCGAGTTG
>JBBPCX010000023.1:2203970-2268301 GCA_037974365.1 Hydrocynus forskahlii | reverse complement strand
AGAGTAAACACAGTTGTTTGACAATAAATGGCTTCAGCCAACCACTAACCATGAGTGAAAGAAAAGTTCTTCTGTTATCATTCATATTGTCTGAAAAATGGTTAAGAAATCATAAATTCTGCCAGGGTATGTAAACTTATGAGCACAACTGTATCTGTTCTAAGGGTTTATTAACATTTAGTGCCCTTATTAATTATTTTTTACACACTGCTGTATGTAGCAAAATCACATCATAATTACTTTCTATATTATCATATTCTAACCTTTCTTTCCCATAGAATAAAATAGAGTGTTTTTTCTATTATGCTTTTAAGACTGATACATGAGTTTTGTAATGATTGACTGCCCAGTATTGCACATGGATTAAAGCAAAAAAAAAAATCGTCTGACAGTGTCCTTTGCAGCCTCCCCAATTGCTTAGTCCATTCTTCATTCCCATAATCTCTTGATTTCTCTACCTCTGCTCATCCATTTTCCCTCTCTCTTGTTCTCCCCCTCCCACGCGTCCCCTGGCTGAAGACGTGGAGCAAATAAAAGCAGCGCAAGCCGCCGTTCAGCTTTGCTGTGACCGCCAGACACCTCCGCCACAATCACCCTGAAGGGAGCCGCATTAGTCACCCACAAGAGTTCTCCGCCACGTACCTCAGCTGTTAGGTACCGTGGTCTCCCTTCCTCATACACACATACACTTTGAGTGTCCACCCACAGATTCTAGGAATTTACTCAGCTGCAAAAGCACAACTCGGAGATTTAAATGACGGCTGAGTAATAATGGAATCATGCTGGCAAACTGCGGTGAACTAAAACTGTGACACAGGCAAAAAAAAGTAACTGTTATGTCAATTTGGGTAAGTGTTTGTAAAATACATGGCAACTCAATGGTTGATGCTATTCATAGATTTAGTAAAGAAACAATGTTAGTATGCTCTAAAGCTACTTCTATGAATGAAACAAAGCATCTAAAGCTTTTAATGTGGCTGGGAATATCACCAATTCAATGTTGGTGTGAAAGATAATGACACACATTCATAACATCTGCAATCTTTGTAAAAAACACTGTGCTTATATCGTATACAAGAAGTAACAGCCATTTGAATTTTATGTCCTTTGGACCATTTTTTAAAAATTACAATATGTGTGTCAGAAATATTGATGGATAAAATACTAGTATTGCAATTATACTACTACATGTTTTGATTGCAATCCTTTTCAGTATATTAAAAGACTTTTCTGAAATTAAAAAGGCTTGGAGTATTTAAACATTTTTGAATTTGTTAAAAGTATCTTCACTACTCCATCCATGCAGTCTAAACATGGAAAGAGATCATTTACATAAATCAGTATCAAAGGCACAAATAATTTTTCCCAAAATCTGTTCAGTCTTAGTGATGAACAGATTTTGGAAAAAAGTCATTAAAGAATGAATTAGGATGCACATTTATGGTACAGAAACCCACACAAAAATGGGAAAATATTAAATAAAAGAAACGGGCAGAATATGGGCTCTTTAAAAATAACTTGGCGAATCATTGCGGTTAAATGATGGTTAAAGACTGGCCAAAATATTTTAGTTCTGTTGGACTACATCAATCTCTGAATTCATCAAAACACCCAGTAACACTCACCTGTGAGCTGTGATTGGTTACGCAGTCAAACAGACTGATTGGTTTCTTTTGTAGTATTAGTTTTGCAGAGACCAATATTGCAGTAACAATTAACAGACAATGTATTGTGCAACCCTAGTCAGAAACCACATTAGCAAGTTTTAACAACTTGAAATGGTTTGAGGCAAGTGTAATTTGCGCATGCTATAATGAAGTTTGCACTATACTAATTAGCAGTCATAAGCACTGTTTTCTGCCAGATGTAGCAAAACTACAGAAGCAAAGTCTGGACACCAAATGCATCTTGACTGATTGACAACAGCAGAGAAAAAGAGAAGCTTGTGTAGATTAACTGAACAGAAGAGAAGAGAAGCATGCATGATTCATTTAAAAGTTTCTTCACCTTGGTGAGGCTCACCTGGAAAAACTCAGCGATGGTGGCTACATGGCTGGCACAGGCGCACTTTCTCGCATCAGGCACATCCTCACCCACCTGGACACAGAGCATCACACATCACCAATACAACACAGGAGCATTTTTATCAGCAAACCCCTCATACAAATGAAAAAGACAAATTAAAGACTTCATGAGTGTCAGCACGTAACAAGGGAAGGAGACGCTGATCCGGGATTCCATTTTACTTCAGACTTGCTTTGTTTACAAAAGACAAAACAACAAGGCACAAGGGCCTACACACAAACAAAGACCCCACTGGATCACCAAACAGGAAGTCAGACTAGAATGAAGGTTAGTCTGATGGTGGACCGACACCGATACATGAAACAAAGGCTCTTAAATACAAAAAAGAACTAAACCAAGAACAGATCAAAACACACAATCACTTAAACTAAAACACTGGCCACCTGTGAATATACGCCCAGCCGGTGTATAACGTCAAAATAAGAGTTCATACAAACATAAAGAGCAGCCTCTTTTCATAAAATATCTGTTGATTAAACCACACACGCCATTCACAAAAATCTCAGTCAACTAAAATTTTAGTTCACTCTTTATATCAGGTTGGAAAATATGCCAGTGATCCTCTATGGGCAGCCAGAATTTGGCTTGGCACAGACAGTTCGTATCCTGAACTGGCTTGTTCCTGGAAATATTAAATGAGTGAAACAGTTAGGGCAATAGTGCCTTCAGATTAGATTGTATTGATCTGTTTTTGTGGAAAATTAGTAATTTTGCTGCTTGACAACATCCCATCAGCATCAACAGCAGAGCAGCAGGGGGTTAACCGTCTTGCTTGTGGGCACAGCCAGCAATACCCAGTCATGCATTTAAAGCTATGACCTTCTAAAGGAAGTCAAGTTGTATTCTTGAAGAAATACTGTAGCATTTTTCAGCTGAATCATTTTCTGTGGTATGCATTTTGTTAACCACTGACATTAATTTGGACATAATTTCCTATACAAAGAACAGAAAGCCTGTTAACAGAAGCCAGTGGGCAGGTGTGAAACCAATGGCTTCTATTGTAAGCTCGTTTCAGTTCAACAGGAAATTATTGTCTTTGGTAATCTACCACATGCTACAGATGCAGCAGATGGAAATGACTTTGAACTACAGAAAGTTGGTGTGCATTTAAGACAGTCCACGTCTTCTTCTTGTAGCCAGTTTGTGGGGGGAAATAGTTAAGGGACACAAAAGTTGGAAAGGAAGGACGTTCTCTATCCAGAGAGCTCGAGCGAGAAATAACCATGTGTTGGCGTGAGCTGGGGCTTTACAAAGGCTCATTAAGCTGTAAAGTAGAGGAGGTTTGTGGTGTACCCTGAGTCTTCGTTTAGCAAGGTCGATACAATGCTTCCACTTTGAGCAAACAGAAACAACCTCTAGTTTTAAAAACATTTTCACAATAACAACTCAAAGCACATCAAGTCTTATCTTTCCCTAAACAATGCAGACAACAACAAAGAAGACTGATATGATCAGCACCCATTCAAAATAGCACGGAAACAATGAAATCTGATTGCAGTTCCATACATAGAGAATCCTCTTAATTACTATAATCTTAGTTGAGCAATAGAGTAAATAGCTGAGAACAGATAAAAAAAAACAGTCATTGTCCCACACTCGGAAACACATAGTTTCTGAACAGAAAACGTGGTAAAATTTTATTGAAGGGCGGTATTCATAAAGCTGCATGACATGCCATGTATGACAGACATAAACTGACATAAAGCATTTAAAGAGTTTCAACTGGTATGAAGGCTGCTTTATTACATTTTACCAAGTGTCATGACACCTAACACACATAGAATTAGCCTATATAAATGTTTATAAGTTTGTCATGAAATGCTTATAGGTGTTTTGTTGCCTCATGAACATCTTCAGTAAAGTGTTGCTGAAAATGTTTATGATGCATATCATGCACACTTGCTATATTGAGTACACTAATGATGTCAGTAAGGTTTAAATAGGCTTTGGGTCATGTTAATTCAATTCAGTGCTGGATGTTAAAACCATTCTCTCGTTACTCATAATTAGGACCAATTATCTAGTAATTATCATGCATTAATTAGTAACTACAATTAAACTAATACGTAAGCTATTCAAATTATGTAGGTATTGAAGTGTAGGCTCCCATAAAGACCTCTGCGAGGGGTAAAACAGTATAAATTTTTTCAGACATGTGTCTGCAATACTATACTGCCCAACAGGCTAAGTATGCCAGCTCATCGCCACAATAGATCCACAATTTCTCTGTATGGCAAAAAAGTGTTTCTGCAACCTACGTCTGATTTCAGAACAACCACAATGCTGGAAAAGGATGCAGTGGACTGAAACTGAATGAATGCTCATTAGTCTTTTCTGACTCTTTAGCTCTGCTTTTATGCCTTTGCCACTCTACATGGACACGCTGTGTGCTTTCACTATAATCTATCACTTAAAATGTGTCCCAAGCAGAGAGCACACACACACACACACACACACACATACTTTTTCAGCAGCAAAAGGCCGATCGCTAGCAGCCCCACTCACCCAGTTGATGAGGATGTAGCGAGGCAGGGAGGCAGTGGGCTCCTTCAGGCTGCAGAAGCCATACATGATGCGCCCGTTGTCAAAGGTGACCGTGATTTCTGCCAAGCCACCATCTGTCAATCAAGAGCAGAGACAGAAAAAGTTAAACTTAAAACCTTTGTGCATTCACAATGTTTGAACACAGCATGCATTTTGATACAGTATTTTGACATACAGCGCTAGTCTGAGCTCTTCCTGCAGTCAGGTACTAAATTTCCCAGAGGTAACAGGAATGAGGTTACTTAATGTGGAGTGAGTATCTGTTTCATTCAGAACCTGCGGGCAGACTCTCCTCTTCTGTATTACCTGATTTCTGGAAATAGCCTCAGCATAGTTTTAAAACAAAATGAAATTTCAGGGAGAATCCCCTTGCTGTGCCTTATCGTTACAAATGCCGTGATATAGAACTGATACTTAACACCCTTATTATGGATAACACTGGGGCCAATAATCAATAATTGAACAGTTTTGCCGTTTAATGAGGCTCACAGTATAGCGCAGCGAACCATAATTATTAATGCTAATAGTCTTCATTTCCGCCCATAAACATCAAAATTCTGTCAAACCATGTGAAACAAGGTAATACCAATTTCCGCTAGCTTTTAAGTGCTAAATTAGACGTGATTTACTTTTTTTTTTTCAAGCAACAAATCCTAGGGCTAAACAACTTTTAATTAAACATTCCTTTTTTCTTTTGTTTACAATTGTTAAAACTGAACTGACTTCATGTTTCTTTAAACTTTTCTAAACATCATGTATATTTAGAAAATTTTTTAATTCTAAAATGTCAAATGTATAAAACATTATATATCTATATATAGATAGATAGACAGATCGATAGATAGATATATAGAGAAATAGATAGACAGATAGATAGATACATACATACATACATAGGGAGATACATAGGGAGATAGATCGATAGATAAATAAATCCTGTTTGTAAAACAAACCTCTAAAATCAGCTGTAGTCTATGGCGGGCTTAGGACGCACACACACTAAGTGTGTGTGTGTGTGTGTGTGTGTGTGTGTTTGTGTGTGTGTAAAGTATTCGATGGCAGGGTTGTCACATTGATATCCAGATGGTGTTAAGGTGGCAAAATTTTTAATATCAGTTTAATATTTCATTGCCTAATAAAGAATACATCTTTGCATTAGGCTAGCCTAGCAAAACTTAGTCCACTGTACGCTCTGAATCACTGACCATAAAACAGCCGCAAAAATGAGGCCAATGTGAGCCTGTTTTGTAACAAAAGCCATGTGGCACAGGAGCAAAGCAGAGTGCAAGTGATGAATGCTGCAGGAGTTTTTACATGTTTCTACTGACGCGGGTGTGGTGTATTCCATCACTCTACCCATTTCAGCGAGGCCCACCAAGTGTGACTATATCTGCATCATCGCTTGCGCAAGCACAAATGCGGTGGCAACGTACTGTGTGTAATTATTATCTGTAATTTGCAGTAATTTCCTATTGATCAACTAATATTATATTGCACACCCCTGATTATAGTCACAGACTAAACTATATCAAGAACACTGACTAAGTAAGATGGCCTCTTAAACAGCCTGTGACATCTGAAGCAGAAGGATCCAATGAGCTAATTATTAGAGCCCAGATCTGGGTAACTGATTTCCATTCAAGTGCATTGGAAGCTTAAAAGCTCAATCAGTGCCAGACAGTCAGGCACAGGCCTCTGACGGAAGATGGGGAGACAAGCACACTCCTCTGACTGAAGTAGACTAGCATGCAGCCCATCCTCCAGCCCCAGACAAAAGAAGACATTACAGCAGGAAACAGCCCCGCTCCCTTGGCTCTCTATAATAATTAAACCTGACTTAAATATGAAGCAGGTATCACAATATAATTATGCTCTGCTGAAACAAATAAGCATGTGCTGTTGGCTCACACGTATAAAATAATAAACGGATCTCAACTGTGGTGCAATCTCACTCAAACCGTCTTCCCTGCTGACAACAATATGCCTTGTTTGGTACAACGGCCTTGGATCGCATTGGCTTTGCCCGTTCCACTACAGGCATGAAGCCATTAAAGTCATTATTGCTAAATTACAGGTTTACTCTCCGTGTACCAAAGGGGGAGAGATGAGGCTTCATGTAGTTCGATCTGATAAACCACGATGCAGATAATGACGTGGCATTTTCAGACAGCTAAATGGCAGCAAGATCAAATATGCTTCAAAGGGTAAACTCTAATTCCTTTAGTTACAGACAGTAGACAGTGGCCAGAGAACGTAATCATTTCAGATTTATTGAGGCCATCCTCCATCGCTGTGTCGAATGGATTCCTAATGGCAGTGGCTATTACAATCATTATGAGTGGCAAATGAGTGTTATCAATCACAATGACAAAATTATTTGGTTTGGACCGCTGGAAAATTTACATTAAAGTAAATGCTGAAAACCACCCACCTCCTGATGATGCCAGAGTCAGATCATTGCTGTTGTCTTCATATGTGTACAAGGCCCTGGAGAACAGAGAGAGAGAGAGAGAGAGAGAGAGAGAGAGAGAGAGAGAGAGAGAGAGAGAGAGACAAAAAGACAAACCTGTAAGTTATGTTGCCAAATTTGACTATTTACATACTGTAGTCAAATTAACAACTTCTGACACAATTTCTCCAAATTTTCAAATGTAATTGCTCTGCAAAGACATTGTTGCAAGACGTTTTGCTTCCTTACTGTCGTATTGAAAGCTACAAGCCTAATGAAGCATAAAAGTAATGGAAGCTCATATAGCATCACCAAACCTGCTAGCCTAGCTTACCACACAAAAACACTTGTATAGATAAAAACTAGATAAAAACTACAGTAGCTGTTATCTTAAAGCCCATGCATTTGAACATTTTACAACCTGAAACAGTCTGACAATGCCATTTTAGCTTGGTGTGCGCACATATCTATGTGGTGGATATTAGAAGATGTACTGTTTACTTACTGATTTTTCAGTTTTGTTTTTGTTGTTTTGCATAATAAAATATTTAATGTATACTTCAGTAATTAAATATGCTTATCTGTACTAAAACAAGCCACTGTTAACATACACAAATAAGCTTTTTACCGCATTCTAACGAGGAGCAAACTTTAGACACCAACAATGCCATGGCTGGCTGACTGTTATATTACCAACATTTGATGCCAGAACTATCATAACACACAGCATGATGAACAACTCCTCTGAAATTAAGAAAAAAAAGCAACCACAGCTACTAAAAACACAATTCACAGTACAGTGGCTCACAGTACTTTTTCCAGGTCATTTTCAAGCACAAATTGACTCGGCATTGTGATATTTTCTGCTTGGCAACAACGCTCTGAAATTTGTACCCGCAGAGAAGAGCAGACTGGAATGCACTCTTCACCGAGGGCAAAAGCGGTCCACTTTAGGTCAAGGGTGTTGTTGGCTCGGAGAAGAAAATGGCATCATAGTTGTTATTGAAGAGCGCTGCCTGGGACGGCATGCTACAGCATGCTAGCACTAGTTAGCTTTCTATAATTGCTGTTTTCAGGACTACATGAACACTCTGCCTTAAGAGTCACTCCAGTCACAATTCCAGTCACACAAATCCAGAGAGATATTTAACAAAGCGTGACTGTTCTGATGAGATGCAGCCTCGCATGGCTTTGATGTTTCAAGCTGTCTTTCATGAAAGTAAATATGAGCCTATTCTAGCATCAGCTAATCTCGTTCTCCCATCACAGCGACAAATGAGTAGGAGTATGGCGGTACGCTATTGAGCACAACAAATGCAAGAACAGAAGGTCTAATGCCATAAGCAATGGTATGCAAGTGGTACAGAATGCAGAAGCTCCCCTCCACCCCATCTTCCAGGTTCTGCTAATATGCAGGATGTTTGCATACATCTACACATTACAGACCACACAGTAACATGTCAGCTTCCCCTGCAAATTCTAGATGCAGCATTAATAAACATGAAAACATGAACTATGATACATGGTGATGCAATGCTGTTGCAGGTCTGCAATGTCAGCAGTCTAGAGTGTTCATAGTGGGTTCAGTTCTGCCCTGATGATGGCTTATAACAGTGCATGATGTTTAAAATGCATGATGTTTAGATCTGAAGTGCACAGTTTTGGAAGGTTAAAATATCCAATCAGCAGGGCTCCTGTGACATACAGCCTTCTCAGTATTGGCATCCGATTCCAAAAACGTCCAAAAGCATAACTGGACTTGCTTTCTCTGAGTGTGTACAGTGGCACTCACTTTGCCCCATCAGTCAAAGCGATGCAGACCAACTCCGATGTGACAGAATTAGTGGTCAGCATTCTCCTCTAAGTATGTTGAGCCCAGAGCAAGTATGTGTCATCCTAAAACCTTCCATCTTGACAGCACTGAGTGATGGGAAAGATCTACTAAAAAAATTAATTACACCACATGACTTTAACCCGGTCCGTTGTTCCATCGAGATGTGCTACCGGGCCCTTCTGCGCATGTGCAGTTCCACAGTCTTGAGATTCAGTGCCACGCCCACAAATCTGCTAGCAGGAATCGATAGACTCTGCTGTTGACTTGTGTCACAGCAGCATTTTTTGACAGGCAGCATAAAGCTTCAGAATACCCTGCTTCATTTCTTGGTGTTAGAACCTGACTATATAAACTGGCTCTATGCACCTCTAAAGATCTATCTATCTAGGCTCTTATCATTTAAACAAAATGTACTTTTCTCAGATTATGCATATTATTTGCATATTTCTCATCATTGTCAGTGTTATAAACTGACTGTATAAACTGTATACACTTCAAGGTAGTATTTTCGACAGGTTAGCATGAATCGATAGGCTACTTATAAAATATATATTTTAAACACAATATATTTTTTCTCAGATTATGCATATTATTTGTCTATTTCTCATCATTTTCAATGTTATAAACTGACTGTATGAACTGTATAAACTTAAAGGGAGCATTTTTCAACAGGGTAGCATGAATCAATAGACTCTGTTGTCGATTTGCACTACAGTAGCATTTTTCATCAAGGCAGCATAAATCACCAGAACACCCGTGCTTGTATGTCTTCAACTGCACCTTATAGACTGACTTAGTTCTATCATTGTTCTTGCTGAAGCATTTTTTGCTTTTTTCCCTCAGCATTTTAGGTCATATTTTTGATTGCTGTGACCATTACTGCACATGAACAATGCAGAAACAACTTATTAAATAAGAGATGCTGAAAGTCTGTTATGTTGATTATTCATTCACTAATGTACCAAAATTCATTTAATAATTTAAATACTTTTACAGAAAAAATATGAGATTAATTTAGATGAAGTAATCAGAGCTTGTAATTAATTAGATTTTTTAAATCGCGTAACACCCCTAATATAAATATAAGAATATATCTGCTCACTCTGACCAAATATACAGCTGATTATTCATTGTGTAAATTATTCCTCCTCACATGTGAGCATTTAGTGTATTTCTAAAAACAACTATGCACCAAAATTTGCAACCATTTGCAGCCTTCACGATGCACTGAATAACTGTAGTGATTTCAGACCTCACGGTAATTCAATTTGAATGTGACAATATGTGGAAAAATAGTTTTCTGCACTGAAAAGAGAGAGACACTGATGTTAGTTAAATCTGTCTCTGCCTGCTGATCCTTCTCTCGCCTCTCTGAGGGGCTGCAGACAGAATCCAGGCAATGCCAACAAGGGATTTGGCTGCTGACAAACAACAAGCTCCAACATGGAGGGGTGGCGAACTGCCCCCATCCTCCAGCCTGTCTCCATTCCACTGAGAGGCTTAAAAATGGCAACCTGGAAAGGTCCAGTTCATCATGCTGGAGAGGGTAGAGCCACTGCCCTCCTGTGGAACATCACATCATGACACACAAGTCTACCTGGCGGTAGACTAGAGGAAAAGTACAATCTAACAGTTGGATGGTGCACTTCTATCCAGCAAAGAAAATACAAGAAGGGAGAAGGTCCAAGGTAGGAGGTCAATGGGATAAATCTAGATGTGTAGTTCAGGTGGAAACAGGCAATCCCCTCCCTTTCAGTCATCCAGTCAGTGTGATGAATATGCAAAAAACATAATGTCGTCAGAGCAGAATTTGCCACCATGCTACCATCACCGCGATGACACTTTAATTTATAACACTATTAGTCAGCAGTGCAAGATTAAAAGGTTATAATAAAAAAGTCAGGGTCACATATGCCTATGTGGTAGGTAAGACTGATACATTAATTGACCAATGATGTTGGCTGAATCTAAAATATAAACAAAGAACCTTTGCAGCTTATATAATCAACAATCACTGATATTGTTACAAAACTGTATTAATACTGTAATGAATGGACACATCTAACAAGAGGAAATGTGCCTTCATGTTCTGTACCTAACTGGCCCTATTGTGAGTTCAGTCCCTGGTGATGCCACAAACATCTGTACCTGGGAGTCACAACTGGATCTAAAAGGATGTTGTATCAGAAGATAGCTCTCCATCACTCAGTGCAGTGTTATCCAGTGCAGTCATCTGTTAGCTGCTGTAACTGGCAGTTAGCATTAAAATGATGTTGCGTTAGTTTTAAAAACACAAAAGTTGGCTGACTCAGAGGAAGCCTTCACCCACCCTGTATTCATGTGATTCATGTGACTGGGGGAGTCATAATTAGGGGGTGGAACTGGTCACTAAAAAATTGGGATGAAAACATGGGAAAATCCCAGAAGAAAAATCACAACACAGGTCCCACATACTTTTAACATGTTACTTACCAATTTGAAAATGGTATCAATTCACAAAAACATGCATAAATAAAGTGCGAGAGTGACCCCTTCAGTCACAAAATAACCTTTTACTCTGCCCAAACACTACCCTGTGGTACTGAATTAATGTGCCTCTCTTGCCTCACCTTGTCCTGGCTCCTTTCTCTCTGCCTTGTTAATCATTTGCAGCCGTGGCCCTGAGGGGGAGCCTCTCTCACCAACCAAATATCACCCTTCCCGTTAGGCCCTTGGCCTGAGTCAACCATTAGCTCATTCCCGGCCTGTCCTGCAGTCATCCTGGCCAGGACTCAGCAGGGTGACCGGCTGAAAAAGGCTACTATAGAGTGAAAGAGAGAACGAAAAAGAAGAACATAAGCCATACATAAGAAAGCAGAAAACTATTAAAAAACCATATGTGAAGAATTGCAATTTAACAAGTAGCACAGAGAGCGTGAGAGAGATAAAGAGGAAGGAGCAGCGTTTTCTGTTGTAGCACTATAAATAATTCCTCTTTAAAGGAGACTCTTTTTATTATTCATAAAAGCCTCTCATGACCTAGAAATGCAGCTCTGAACGGCGGTGGGTCCAGAGTGCGGATGAGGGGGCGCCAGTATGCGCAAGCCAGTGAGTGGGGGGCCTCCTTCATTGTGTCACAGGGTGGGAATGATGCTAACAAGCTCTCAATAGCTACGCTAATTAGTCTGTTCCCTATGACATACTAAGCTTAGCAACAAAGCTGCAGCAACACTCCAGATTCACCAGTGAAAAGACATGAGTGAGGATGGGGAAGTGAACAGCACAGGATAATTCATGGTCCCTCAAATATTCGAGAACACCTTGTTGTCTGATAGTCTGAAAATCAGTAATGTCTCATTTTCACTGTAACAGTTAAGTAGAAATGTACCTGCTAAGGTTTGGTTAACATAAAATATGAAAGATTTTCTGCCCAATTTAGCTGTCTCCAGTTTCATCCACTAGCTACCACCTCTTGCAATCATGCAGTACCACAAACAATGGGATGGTGAAAGCTAGCACAAACTTCCTCTGAGTCAAGTAAAGGGTCAGTGCATCTGCTGCTAACACTGGACAGCTCAACATGCTTGGAGGAGAGCACTGACCCTTAATTCTTAGATCATCTGACAGACACCCCTTCTACCAAGCATTGTGCTGAGTGAGAGAGCACAGAGACCCAGGACAGTGCTCTTCTTGAGTCATGGCTATGAAAGGTTAATTTTTGCTGCCTGGTTACTGATATTCTAAGAAAGAAAGAACTATACAGCATTTGGATAATGACTGAAAAAGGATTTTTAAAAAAGATTTCAAGACATACAAGTCTAAAGAACCCCATTAAAGTTAAAAGAACTTCCACATATTATAAAGACTATATACTGATAGGTTCCTCTAGAACCGTACACCCAAGGCAAAAAATATTTAGGAGGGTCTACAAAGTGTAGAGATTGGCATTCTTCTGTAACAAATGGTATACTGTTTTTCTTCAATTCCTTTAAGTTATTTCAGCCTGATTTGATTATTATTAAAACATTATTTGTATTTAAAACAGATAGGAAAGCTGGGTCATCCCGAACATGTGATGGGCCGGTGTCTCTCCTTGTTACTAATTACACCACAGTAGCAGTGATGCAGATGAACATCAGTCATGGCAAGAGGAGAGAACAAGGGACCTGTCAAACAGGCAGCTCGAAAATTAGTTCCGTTCAGTGCCTCCCAACTCATTTTTGACCACGTCATTTACAATTACTTCGCCATTTGCCTAAGCATCACCTGCTAATCCGATTGTCTCTCGGTGGGTCGCCATGCCCAATCCGCCCCATATCCGTGACAGAGCATTTTTTTTCCAGGAAGCCAAAGGAATCAAACATTTCCTAAGTACTACCTAGAGTCTTGTGAACTAAAACCACATGTGAAATATTTTGCATTAATGAAAAACCAGTTTCTTTCTTAAGTGGTTGCATATGTCTCTTTCAAGAGAGAAGGTATTATCAGCACTTGTTGAGTACTTGTAAGGGATAAAACAGGTTGTAAACTAACATTAAAGGAGGAAGGAACATTTTATTCCATTCCATCACTAATTGATTCCTTTAAAGTTAATAATAGAACATACTGTGCAATGTAGGCTTATGGGGCTTATGACCACAATTTCATGTCCACAATACTTGATTCCTCAATATATAACCTGGTATTCATCACTACGTAATGTACAGTGCCATGCAAAAGTATTCAAGCCTGTTAAAAGTCTCCTTGCTTTACTTCTGAGAAACAGCCTTGTCAATGGCATGCCTGGTGGTGGAATGCAGCTTCCATTTGCTCACAACTGATCCAGCAGTTCTCATTAGGATATCCAAATATTATACTATATGCATGTCTATAACTTTATAGTTATAGACATGTTTCTTTCTAAAGACTGCTCTTTGGTCAGTTTTCACAGCTTTTCTTCAGATTCATAGCCTGACCAATGGTACCTCAATTTTGGGTGTCCTTTATCCAAAACAGGGAAAACTTATCATTCACTTGTAGAGTCGAACTGCAGGCCAGCTTTGTACTCATTATGGCAATCTGTTATCTGAGTACGCGTGGAGCTTCCACGCAACAAGTATTTAGTATCAACCGCAATTAAAACCAAACTCACTTTAAATGAACAACTCTGAGGGTCAGTCTTAAAAAAAATATGATGCCAAAAAATATCAGTGTCATTTGTAAACCAGACCAACCTCGTGACTTTTAAGGGTCTCCAGATCCTCCAGCAATAGGATTATATAAATAAAAATGACACTATATAAATAAATACAGGGAATTTACAGTGGCAGTTGTGGAGTGTGTTCTTTTGTTTAAACAAAACAAGCAGACATTCTCCCCAACAGTTAGGAACTTGTGAGAGGTTAAAAACTTCATATCTTAGTCCATGAGCTGCAAAAAATCCATTTCTTTTCACACTGTATTTATATACTGCACATTATTTCTAATCCTGTTGCTACTACCTGGTATTTTTGCACAACTACTTATGGCTGTCTAACTTAGTCTTTGCACACATTTACATTTTTTGCACAGTTAATGACTCTGCTGCGTGTCATAATACTGTATTTATTCACACTAGTACTGTTACTGCTCTGGTTGAAGCATCATAGGTTGTATTGAAGGTTGTAACAGTACATTACTGTACTGTTGCTCTTGTGGAGTTTTTTTGTACTCTCTCTTTCCTCCTGTCCTGCCTCCTCTTGTGTGTCTTAGAGGGCTCAGATTTTTGTTCATTGTGTTGCTCCATGATACTATTTACACAGTTGAAATGACAATAAACACCTATTTGACCTGATTTTACTTTTTTTGCATAAATCCACTAGGTAACCAGGGCAGGTGTCAGGTTTCAATCATGGACAGCGGTGCTCAGCGAAATGAATGTAACCATAGAGGGAGAAAATTGTTAGCTGATGTCATTCATTAATGGTGGGGCTCCAAGGTCAACTGGACAAGTGTCCACCCTTTTATTGCATGAATCAAATGACGAAACTGGGTTACTATGTCGAGTGCAACCCCACCTATACAAAAGCAACACCCTGAAGACTAGCTATCTTGACCAATATCAATGTTACTCAGAAAATACATTTTTTAAAGCTGAGTACTGAATCTAAGTATAGGCTGTGTTTTTACTACTTTAAATCACAGATTAGGTTTACCTAACCATATCACAGCTAGCCACATAACAGCTATCACTTTGCAAGCAAACTACCTAGTGCATGACGAGGCACACCTCTGCCATCATAGAGTAATTCATTTTGCTGTGCCTGTATGTAAGCAGCACAGGTCAGCAGAACGACCTGCCTCCGAGGAATCTATCTAATTAAAATCTCCAGTGCTCTCTGCAGTGATTGTATTAAAGAAGGCAGACAAAATTAATCGAGAGGTGTTTCTCTCTTTTAAAGAGGACCGCCTAACAGAATATTTAAGCTTATATTTTTCTCTGTCACCAATGGCATGTGTTTAAATGAAGCAATGTAAAAAAAAAATAGGAAAAATAAAGACTGGAATATGGACGGAAGAAAATTTACCGTTTTCTCCCAATATCCACAGCTCTGCATGTGGTTGAATGGAGCTTCCTTTCCTATCTGCTTGTCCTGATTTTGCCTGATCTAGCTGCTGACTCTACTTCTGCACAAGTGTAGACACAAATGGGAGTGTGTCAGTGTAGAACAGTGTTATGTTTTACCTCAATAAAAAGGTTCAGTAACCTGGTAAAGGCTGAGCTTTTATTAGGCAAATGGAAGAAACAGAGTGATGAGTGACATCCACCTATTTATTAAATGTAGGATAGCAGTAGTATGATTTTTATTAACAAGTTTCTATAACCTGGGTGTTTATCAGGTCATTTCGTGTTTTTGGATTGTCGTTAAAAGCACCTGCCTCAACCTCATCCTCACGTTTACTGAAAAATGAGTTGATAATGGTTCAAATCCTTGTTGTGTTCTTGATTAGACTCAGTTTGATCAGTGTGAAAAGAAATTGATTTTTTGCAGCTCATGGCATAAGATATGAAGTTTTTAACCTCTCACAAGTTTTTGCCAAACACACTTCTACCACTCTAGAAAATTGACCTGGCTCCTGTTCGCTGTTGTCACCATGTATCTCACAAGAATAAACAAGTATGAAGATCCAAAATGCCACTGACAGACTGTTTTAGCAAGAGAGAGAGGGGAAAAACAAAATGCGAATGTGATGCATAGAGGAGAAGAGATGGAGTCACCTTTTTTCACTTTGAGTGAAAAACCTGGCATTGACAACTCTGGAACGCCCAGAGACAGGCAAACAGCATAATTAGCACATTGCACACTTGCTGCTTCTGATGTGCTGAAGAAGAAAAAGCATGTTTTAATTACAGCAGAAAGTGGGGGAGAGGAAACTGGAAACTCATTAAAGGAAAAGGTTATATGCATTTTAAACAGGAGAGACTGATTGTAGAAGTAGGTGCATGAAAGGAGTACAATGCTGGATCATTATGGCTGTCATTTGACAAGCAGCCAACTGTTGTTTGACGATGAATTCAATCTGGCGGTGAAAAAAAAAAGACCCAGTCTCTGCCCTTATCATCCTCACCTCTACTGCCTTTTCACACAAACATTTGTGAAGCATGTACAAATAAAGTGAGTCAGGTATCAGTGAGATGATGTGAGCCAGAGAGAGAGGAACAGAGAAAAAAGTGAGAAAGAGAGATAAAACATACCAGAAAACATACCTAAAAAAACTAAATCAAAAGAGACATGAAAAAACGTACCTTGCTCTATGGAAATTACTTGACAGAGAAAAAGAGAGAGGAAGGGAGAGCAAGTGCTGACATTTCAAAATTGTGCATAGATGCACTCAGGAGAGCCCTTGCACAGTGTAGTGTGTAGCAGCTTCTGCACAAGGGTAGAACAGTGCACTACCAAATCCAACAACCAGCAACATTCACTGGCTTTGTTGCTTGCCAAGTAGTCTCTCAGAGGCTTGTAGGGCCTGCCATAGTACTCTAAAAGCCCTGTGAATGGAACACACATTGCCATCATGTGTTTGTGGGCGTGCAGTTTTTAATTACAGCATGTTGTTTGCTGTCAGGACATGAGTTCCACTAAAAAAAGGTGTATTGCGAATGTAAATATCAAACAGACAGGGGGTGGGGAGTGGGAGAAAAAGTACTGGCTGTGCTTGGGGAGGCTACAGAGCAGGACTGTCTGCATGATTAAATTCCGACTTTGAGAGACATCAAGTCTTGTATCACAATGGTACATACCAAAATAATACCATTTGGCAAAACATTTAACCCAGTAAAAAGGTCTACTGAACTGAACATGGAAATCAGTTCAGATTGTTTCTGCTTAATTCACATGTCTTACTCTCAAATTTAGTATCAATCTCAACATTTAAATGTTAAATATATCAAATAAATAAATGATTATTCGTTACACTGATTGTCCGAGGAAAGGATCTCAGTAGCTGCATCTCTGCCCTTCAGACTTAAACTAGCCTTGGCATTTTACTGCCTTTAGGAAGAATGCAACACCAGCAGGGCATTGGTTTGTTTAATTAAAAAATTCTAACTCTCTATATAACATGCAACATTAGTAGAGAGTGAAAGAGGGAGAAGGCAGTGGACATCTGGAGGTGCTGGTTTGTGGGGTCCTGAGGACTGTGAAGGTGAAGAAGAAGCTGAAAAGGCTCTGAACCCTCATGTGGCTTCAGTACTGACAGCCGTCTGGAGAGCAAAAAAAGTGTGAAAAAAGGATTTTCAGAAGGGAAGTCAGCAAGTCAGCCTTACACACTGCGGTGAGCAAACACCAGCACACATGCATATTAACCCCTTGATCTCCAAGCTTATTATTCAATAACTATTACTAAAAACACAAAAGTTATCCAGTTTTTCACACTCTTAGTGCAGGGATCGTTATGTTAAAGTAAAGTGTTCATTTTTATCATACGTGAACACACCACAGCACACAGTGTGAACAGTGTTAAATTCTGTCTCTGTATTTAACCCATTCACCATATGAAGCAGCAGGCAGCCAGGAACACAGCACCTGGGGAGCAGTGTGAGGGGATGGCACCTTACTCGAGGGTACCTCAGAGGTGCCACTAGCAGTCCTGGAATTCAAACCCACAACCTTGTGATTGCAGGGGCAACTCCCTAACCACCAGGTCACCAACTCCCCGCTGGGACATGTTGTCCCGACGCAAACCCATGTGTATTATCAAAAACAATGCTCAGTTTTCTGATTAGTCCTGATCTCCTGATGATATGAACGATTCCTTCTGGATATCCCAAATCCCCAAACTGAGATATTAATCATTCAAAGCAACTTCTTAATGGTGAAACTGTTTAGTGCTCAAGCCAAAAACCATTGACTTATTCATGACAGGAAGCTCCCTCCTCTTGCTGTGAAAACCATAATGGAAGCAATAGAAAATGGGCGACAGAAAGAAGAAAGGAGCAAAACAAAATGGAAATCAATGCGTGCATTTGAAAGCAAGACAGACTATAGCAGACATCTGCTGCTGTGTGCCTTTAGCCTGCTGTGAGAGTATCAATGCCAAAATCACCAGAGGACACCACACATACACACACTCACACACACACACACACACACACACACACTCACACACACACACAGATACACATTTGTTTTTATACCTTGTCAGGGCATGGGGTCATTAATTGTTTTTTTTTAGCCTAACCTTACACGCCCCTTTTAGTTTTACTTACAAATGTAAGATTTGCATAAAAGCACTTCACAAAATCATTGTGCTGTTCCTGACCTTGTAAGTTACCCGTTTTCAGATTTTTGGACCAAATTAAGTACATTTAAGTCCTAAATTTGGTTTTAAGAATTAAGTACATTTAAGTCCTAAATTTGGTTTTAAGAATTAAGTACATTTAAGTCCTAAATTTGGTTTAAAAAAACAACCACACTGAGACTGATGCAAGCAAGCTAATGCTTACAAGTGACATGCAGATTTATTCAGTGCTCTGTATCATGAGCTTGTGCCCACAATACAACTTGAGCATCTAATTCAGCACAGTCACAGTTGAGCGTGCACACACACACACACACACACAAACAGTCTACCCTGCTCTCGTCCCTCCTGCTCATCACTTACGTCACATGCAAGAACAAGCTCTCTCCACTCCCCATGGTCCATCACCAGAACAACCAACAGCATCCCTGCCGTTACCATGGCAATGCTACTGCAGGGGTTTCTATCTGACAGTAACAGCAGAGTGTGTTCATGCAACTCATTTTCATTATTCTGCTGTGATGTTTCGGACTGGTCCACACACACACACACACACACACACACACACACACACATACACACACACACACACAGCAGGGCACAGTGCGTTTGCTAGATAAGAGAGACGATGCCTCCCTGAAGCACGGACACACGCTGCTTGAAAAGGCCAGCTTACAGAAACACCTGTCTCACTTTTCCTGCTTTGTGTTCAAAACGAGTTCAAAATGAGGCCAGCTGCAGAAGCATTCCATAAAATTTACAGCACGGGGCAAAGAACTGTATTGTCTGAGCTAAAAACTGTTGTGAGTGTTAATAGAAGTAGTCTACGTTAAACTGACAAGCACAGCTCATATGTGAAAATAAGCCTGGTATTAATCTAATGCAGCAGAGCTTGTCAAAATAATAAAAATAATCACCTCTACATAAAAAGTACTGTCCCAGAGAAAGCCTGTTTGGAAGTTAATTATAATGTAGGTAATGTTGAGAACAGTGAGGCATCCTCAGCAGTTTGGCCTATTTACAAACTAAACTACTGCCCTCATTGCCAGCACCAGCAGGTCAGCTTCAGCTGTCTGAGTCCCCTCTCTGTCTCTCTCTCTCTTTGTGTGTGAGTGTGTGTGTCTGATGACAGTCATGCTTGCTGTTCAATGTACAGGCTTCTGTATAAGGAACATTTTTGCCCACTTACTCCAGATGTAGTTAACCAGAAGAGATATGTTTGGTATCCAAATATTGCTTCTTTATTGTAGGACTGAAGTTATGAGGCTAGCGTTGCTAACAAACACAGGGGTCTTGTTCACACCTGACGATTAACATCTTGTGTGGCCAGCTCTAAGTAGGCGTGTGGATTCACACACCTTTACCAAGATGCAGTGAGGATGCATTAAGATCTTATGCCTCAGACCACAATCAGAAAAAAATGGTCACATTTTTTTTATCAGTCTGTTCATGAATGTGTTCTGGGCCACACTGAAGGAACTCCAGACATCAGTGATATTCCTGAGGTTTCTTCTTCTTCTTCTTCTTCTTCTTCTTCTTCTTCTTCATCTTCTTCTTTTTCTTCTTCTTCTTCTGTTAATTTCCTGCTGACTATGCACAGCAAGTGCATTGTAGCTTCCTGCTGGTTAAAACATTCGAGCATTTGGTTTTTGCAAATGGAAATTGTGTTCATGGTTATTTGTATACAGAATATTAGACATATTTGTATACACAAGGAAGTGAGATCCAAGTGGTCACTTAAGATGCATTTGGAGATGCATTTTAATGCCAGGTGTGGACTGATGTATTTAGAGCTGTCTACTCATTGAATCACCTAAGATCCATGTTAACCGAAGGTGTGAACGGGACGTAGAACTCAATAGTCAACCCAAATCACTGCCAAATAAATACATAATCAAAACTTCTCTCATTCAACACAAATCTGAGTGACTTTTCAGTTTTTGTAGTCTCGTAGCAACCGTTCTAGTTACTTATTTTGCCAAAATATTCATTCAAGGCTACAGGATGTGTTACGTTTTAAATGTTACTGTAATGCTGGTCTCTACAGTACTTATATCCTGCAAAAGTCTGGAAACCCCTAGGCACTCACAGTGTTTTTATTGTGTGGTGTGAGCATCCTAACCATTCTTAGACAAGCATTCCTGATGAGCTTTGATGATACTGCAACAAATGTAAATAATTTTGGTCAAATTAGGGCAGTCCCATCTTTAATCATCTGCACTGTGTTTGTTATGTATTCATTACAGTGTTCTGTAATTATAATGTGCAGAAATGTAATTGCAATATGCAATTTTCATATCGTACAGCCCAATCTTGGAGGGATTCCAGTTGGACACACTAAGCCAGGGGTCACCAAACTTGTCCACGAAGGGCTGGCATAGCTGCATGTTTTCACTACAAAAAAGCAGAAGTTCACCTTATTAAACTTGTATAATTAGATGTGCTTAAACAGCTGACTGGTCATATGACTCAAAACCTCAGAATCCTGGTGTTCTAAGAGGCTAAAAACTGAATCTAGTATTTTCTGAACTGCCTCCCTCTATCCCCTTCTTTGAACCCCAAACGGAACAGATCCAACCCCCCCTCCACCCCACTCCCCCAAAACACACACACACACACAAACACACTCACACAAATACACACAACTACACACAAAGCTGAAAGACTGAGGGGGCATTTTAAAAAATACATAACAATGAAAGCATTCTTTCAGCTAAGATCTTGATAGGCCCCCACTATTTTGCTTTTATGTGAGACGGCTTACGTACAACCATTTACTTTGGGAATTACATGGGAATTTTTAACAGACAGCTACCTCGCTGTTGTCATAGCAACGGAGTATCCCCACATTATAAATGGGGGAATGCTGTTCTTTTCCACTGCACTGTATCTAAAATGTTAATAATATGTGGTTTGTTACCTACTGCTTAGATGAAAATGACAAGCACTTCCAGCCTTTTCCAGCTTTTCCAACTTCCCAATGGCTGTGGAGATGATATACTCAAGAAAACATATTTAAAATACTAAATACCAACAAGCCTGCAGTTTGCATTTGATAATGATTATTCAAGACACCACTTGGTGTTCTCTAGCATTAGGCACTGACAGCCATCTCTGACAAAATGGCTTGAACGCATCTGTACGTGATCGACTGAAGTCAACTTTTACTTGCCATGCATATGGCGAAACACTTAGGTACAACATCCCCCACCTCATAGCAGGGTGAATCCCAACCCTTATTATGATAGATAATCCTTCTGGGAACATCATCACAAAACCCAAGATCATTTGCTTTACATAACAACACAAAAATCCCTGTAGAGGAGGGAACGACTGCGGATGGAAGAATGTGCTGAAGGCTGATGGGTTTTTTTTAATATGTGCTCTATGGAAGGATTTAGTCCATACAGACTCCTTTCAGCTTGTGCAAAGTAGATATGATGGATCACTGTCACAGCTCAAAGCTTTCGAGTCAAAGAACACAAGGAACTTTTGGCAATATCAGGTTTAGCTTGAGCTCTCCGGATGTTCATTCTTCATCAGTGCAAACTTGGAAAGCAACTGAAGAACAACAAAACCATACTGAAGAACAGCAGCTTTTGCAAAACAGCTGTGAGGAAGTCAAATGCTCAGACCGTAATTTACAAGCTTGCTCATACGACAAGCTGGGAATCCACCAGTTGAGGATACACGTTGAGTCTCCTGTCGGAATGTTCAACAGAGACAGACAGTCCTTACTCCCCAGCATATTGCAGACAAGGATTTTAACTCGGTCAATTTTCTTGCTTGTCTCTCCCCCACTGCCTTGTGCCAGGGAAACACGCCACGTCAACAAGCAGTCTCATGTTCCAAGTTAAAATGGTCTTGGATTGTAGAAATGTACATGACATTAGAGCTTACCAGTCCATCATATAGTAACTGTCACATTATTTTTGCACTCTAATACAATATTGTCTAAGTCACATTATTTCTCATATGTTAAAATGAAGCATTCTTAATAATAATTTCCAATAATTATTTTCAGATATTAATGCAATAGTTCAATTGTTGCAAATGTATGATGTTTTATTTAACTCAAAGGCAGATCGGAACAGTTCTAGTAACTGGAGTAGTACTCTAAATTAGGGTGTAAAAAGTATGCTACATTTTATTCACAGATCAATGGTAAACTTTCACATTTAGGACTTAGGACCTTTTTTGGCTAAGGCACGCACTGGAACATGTGCAGTCACCAGAACTTGTTGATGAAGATCACCAAATTACACACAGAGGATTTGAGGTTCAGGCAGAAATGGCACAAAAAAGTCCTTAAGCTCCTGAAACTTTAGCCACCTACAATTGTGAGTTTCACTGAAAAAAATTCTGCTAATTCCGCTCACTGTTCACACTTGAGGCTTCGCATACACTGCTCTGCAATATTTCTTTCTTAAATCTTATTTTTAGACTTTAGTGCACCAATTTGAAGTGTAGTTGCATTTACTTGCATTACCACTTCATGCATGTGTGAGTTTGCAGACTAGGGAGGAACAGCCTTACCCATCATACCCATCACATTTTTGAACTTTTGATGAGTCTTGATAGACACGACTGTTCTGTATAATGACTAGAAGAACAGTCATTATACATTTCACAAGACTATTGCACATTTTAGTTACTAGAACATGACTAACACACGACAGAGTAGGTTGACATGGTCACATCATAGGTGATGTGCAGTGCTGGCTTTCTTGTCACACAGCCTGGCATCAAAAACTGCCGCCCCTATACGAAATCCCATCTCACTGGTCGTACTAAGTTGCATTTCCAGAGATCCCATTTGAAACCACCTACAAATGTGGCTGAAATCCACTTAGAACAAGATTCAACGTGGCTTGTTTACCTTTCAGACTACAGGAAATGTGTCCTGCTTAAATAAAAAAATCTGAAAAATCAGTTTTGAGCTTCCTGTCTTAACATGTTATAGTTATGTAATATTAGTCAATTATGTCATTGAACTTCACATATGGATTGTAGGTTTGATTGGTCATAAAATGTAAGAAGGTAAAATTACGGATTATTATTACCTATGTTAGTTAAAATGACATATTTGTTATTGTTCTCAGCCAAAAATTCGATATTGGCCTTCCATGAAAGCAGATGCGTTTACTACCTGTGTTTAGAAATACTCTGAAAGTGTGGTGGATGAGCCCCAGGCTTTATCTGTACTGTAACTACAAATCACTCCTACTGTCGGCCCAAGGCTAATCAATGCCTCTCCCAGTCGTGCTTCATGGATGCAGTCAACAAAAGCTTTTGCCAGGGGTGGAGATGAGAAAGGGGGTGGTGCTGGTAAGATTACGTCACCCTCGGGCCTTTCAAACAAGAGCTGCCCTGGCCACACTCGATGGGAACACAATGAAATCACTACCCTCTGCTTGTTCAGCGAGCATCTGCTGTACGGTTTTGGGGAGCGGAGGGGTGGGGAGCGCCAAAAAGAATTTCTTCAGTCTGGGAATGTGTTATGAGTAAGAGGGTTCAGGGAGCTAGGCAGGAGCTGGGAAAATCTCCATATATAGCCATGGCTACAGCAAGGCCCTAGTAAGATCTGAAAAGAAAATGACTAGCAACTGCACACATGTATTTGGTGTCAATAGATAGTGGCTGTGATTTGGTGCACATATACACACCCCACCCTCAGATGCGAACTCTCATTACCTCAAAAGCATGATGAGACCAGGTTGAGGAGTAATTATTTCTAATTGCAGTGATTATGCCACACAGGTCACGCACGTTCCAGCTTGATAGCAAGAGAGCAGTAGAGTGACAGGCGAGGGGACCCAGATGGGCCGTTGGGGGCGGCATGGAGATTTTCTGCAACAGCAAGTTGCACAGCTGAAAGTGGATCTCAAACACCCTGGGGGTCTCCAGAGACTCCGGGGCAGCGAGCAATAAGGACATCTGTGGCTCTAAGGAATGATAATCACACACACACTCACACAAGCAAGCAAGAAAGCACAATCACACACAAATATACCCACACAATCAGCTCAAGCAAGTGTACAAAGCTCCCTGCATTAACAGGCATACCATGACACATTGCTACAGAAAAGAGGTCACACACTGTCTCTTGGGGACCAGGTTACAGCTCATGCAGATTTATCATCATTCCTACTCAGAGCTCATTCAGCCATAAATGCTCCTTTCAGCACACATGCTTACTCGAGCTATAGTAGAGTGTTAGTCAACTAAGCTAATTAATCAGATATGATGTTGATTATGGAAAATAGTTCCCATATAATTAAATTGAACATTCAGCCATTACAGCGTTACAACTATACAGTACAGGAAGCACTGGGCTGTGATGTAGCTTCTGTTATGCCTTGCTATACAAAATAAAAACTGCCAAACATAATGGGAATGGCAGGACAAGGGCAAAGTGAGAGAAACAACAGAAGGTGTAATGGTTTTATCTAATAATAGATTAACCAATCATAGAAATTCTTGTTAACTGCAAACCTAATATTTGAATGGCATGCATGCTAAGTCATGCAAGCTTGTTGACAGCCAAACTTGCTAGTATGTGACTCTCTCATTCAGCTGCAAAAAAGGCTTAAAATTAAACTCTCCCTTCAAAGGTTTCTATAATTAGGCCCTCCAGCCCCACGCCTCTTCGAGGGGTTTGCAATTGGCACCCACAGGAAAACTGAACTGATTCGAAAAAGAAGAGGGAAAAAAAAGAAACCATTCACATCAGTGCTCTTATATGGAGTCATTTGGATAGAGATGAGTATCTAGCTCTATTCCTGAGCTACTTTAGATCACTGCAGCTGTGGACATAAAAAGGCAAAGAAAACTCGCAGTCTATTTGAAACCTAAGATGGATTTGAATCAGTTGCCTAATAGAACCAAGCAAGAGAGGGAAACATGACTGTGAAAAAGACCACATAACCCTTTAACTGTCCAAGAGTCTGAGAATAGTGATCCCTGCAGCCGTGGTCACTGGCTCTGGTCCTGGAGATACACCTTCCTGAGAAGTCTTGAAAGTGTACTGCAACACCTGCTAAGGATAGAGAACTTCTGAAGAAGTCCCTGATTGGCTGGAGTGCTGAGCAAGGAGGAAAGGAGGGCTGGTGACCACTGAACTTCAGTGTCAGGACAATATGGATGTGGCTCCAAAATTGCTTGCCTAGAACAACTGAATTTTCTGAGCAGATTTTTGAATTTGATATGACCATTCAAACATTCAAGTGCCATTATGATGTATGTGATGTCTCATTCAAGTATCATGTGATCATTATAATGATAATATTAATGACAATAATAATTATTATAACAATAATAAGGATAATTACACTTCTATTTAAAATGAATCATTTTACACAGTTATAAACCAAAATGATGTAGAAAACAACCAAAATGTCAGAACATTATGACATAGCATAACGTATGAGTGGACTGGAATATTTCAGTGAATTACAAAATGAAATTGCATTACTATTGATAAACTGCACTTATTTTCAGTGTTTTAGGTGAATAGTTGTTTTACAGAGCACTTTTATTTTCAGAACACCTATGAATCGTGTCAGCTTGTGTGTAGCTTGTCCTGCCAGACAGATGCACTGCGTGCACACACCTCCATTCACAAACGCTGGCAAATAACATTGTCATTGAAATTAGGTGGCTGTTTGGCCCAGTTCAATAGCACCGCAATCCATTTGAACTATGAAACTGGCACAAGGAATCCGACATGTGGCTGATCTTGCTGGTGGCTGTAGTTTTGCTGACACTGTAAAGAACACTGTAAATGTCCACTGTCAGGGACATCATTTGCTTTGACTTATTTTTTTAATGTCTTCTTCTCTCTCGATTATAATCTCTAGTACAACCTGTTGTGATTTGAGAAAGAAGAGTGAACTTTGTTTGATGCTAGAATCTTGTGAACATCTCCATTTCTATTTCCAGCTCCTTCTTTTCCAGAGTCCTGCTGTTACACCATTACAAGAGTCAGTCAGCCAAGCTATTTCCGTCCCAGTGGTCTTGTTCGGAAAGCCGTGCGCTTGAGTTCACTATGCGCCACATTGTACACAATTCCCCCCTTTTCTAATTGATGGACCATATGGAGAAATGGTTCTGCTCTCTAAAGCTAGGACTCCTTAGCTAAGCGTTTCCATCAGTGATAGCCACATGAATCACTGAGGAGGAATTCTGGATCTTTAGTTTCCATTTAGTTTGCTAATAAATGGATGCATGTTATTCTGATAAAGTTGCACCCTTGCCTACAATATAAACACCGTCCAAATAAAAGCCATTGTCAGAGAAATAAATCATTTGGATTCATGCTGCTTTGAATAAAACAAAAAAATCTTGCTGTTCTTGCTGTAAAAGAATTTGAATGCGCTACTTGTGAAAAATAATTAAATCTGCCACTAGTGCTGATTGTGAAGTCTGGGTTTCTTGGCTCTTTTCATCTGTAGTACAAGACATGAGGAAGCAGCTGATGAAGAGCTCTTCCCAAACAAGGATGCTTCAGAATTCTTATCTGCCAGAACTCTTCTGTCATTGTGGGCACCAGCACCCAACATGTTCTTTCCAAGAGGTTCATTCCCTTTTCCAGATGGCAGACAAATTTTAAACTTTTCTGGTGCATGCATTAATTTTGTTCATACATTAATTAATTATCATTAATTATTATTAATGATGATAAAAGCTAACATTTTTTGGAGGTAATGCACCCCTGTACTCATCCATTAACTATGGTTGTAACAGGCCTAAATCACATCTAAACTCACATTTAATGGCGGTTGCATTAGTTTCTCAGCTGACTACTGTTGATCAAATTTTCCAGCTTGCTGGCTAACAAATGTTAATGTAAAGATAATGTTGCTGCTATATAAAAATAGTGCTTTGTATACAACACTGCCTTCACAGGTCTGATAGATATTTCTCTTCCAGTCATGATGAATCTTGGTCTTAGCTAAGTCTTTGCAATCTACTGTTTTGTGATATCTAAGTGGCCTATGTTGTCTTGTTACAAAGTCTTTGTGCTCAGGATAGTATAACAAACTGTGTCACTATAATATCAAGATACGATAATACACTGCAGAGACAACATGAATACAATCTATATTTTTTAATCAAATTTTGTTCAAAATATTGTTATTGTTATTGTTGAATATCAAATCGTGACTTCAGTACAGAGTACAAACTGCATCATTATTACATTCATACTTTGCATTAGGGTTGTAAAGGTTAGGTTTGATTCCGGTGACCCTGACTGGGATAAGTGGCTCAGATAATGAATGGATGCTAATTGTAACAAAGATATTGGAAATATTGTGCTTGGAAAGATTTTTTACCAAATGTCTACTAAAAGTTTTACATTTATGAAAATGTAGAATGACCTACACCTACACAATAAAACCATCCTTCCCTCAACAAATTAGAAACTTTGTATTACAGTTGGTTCTAAATGTGAACTAATGTTTATATTAATTCTGATAGCACGTTACGACAGCATTAGTCTCTGTGTAACTTTACTGTTCAAATCTTGATAACAATTCTCTTCATTTTTCCAGATGTCCTCCGTTGTTTACGATTATCAGCACATGTACAATTTCAGATAATGAACGCCTTTCATCAGTGCAGAAATCCATGTGCAAATTTCTCATTTCCAGTGAGTTAGTTTCACTGCCCTAAGTGCAGTAAATCCTTTATTTCACTTCTTTTGAAGTGTCAGAGTGGGATGTTAGTCCTGCAAATCACCAGGTGTTTATTTCACTGCAGCAAACTGTAGACTGCAGTAGGTGTTTATACCAGCAACTTCCTGTGGCTCAGGAGACAGCATGGCTGTTCTTCTTTTTTCCAGTCTCCATGACCTCACTATAACTGACCGCTGAAATGTACACAATATAGTGTAGCTGTGCCAATAGCAGATGGTCATCTGTAAACAACGTCTGGGGACAAGATCGGCAAACAAAACCGAGTCGGCAAGCTCATCTCTGCACCCTTTGCCAAGAGCCTAACACAGAACTAACAGTGACCTCTCATTCGCCTTGGCAAGGGCCGGCTTCACTGTGCACTTTCCGAGGAAGGTTTCATATGAAATTACTGTTCAGTAAGGATAATCGGGTTTCAAGACAGTAAAGCGCCTGGCCCTCTGCACAAAGCGGTAAAACACAATGTCCTGGTTCTGTGAACTCACATTCAGGTTCAACCCAATTACACAGGATGGCAGTGTGCATGATATAAAGACAATCATTTCACAAGGTTTCCGGTGTGCTTCAGGCCTGACCGCAGCCAAAACACTTTTCCGGCCTGATTGCAGGTATTCTGTGCAGTGTAAGAGATCATCCTTTTTCAAATTGTCAAATTAATCGTTTTAGTTCAATCACTGATATTAATCATTGTACATTTTTTTATATAAGAACTGCCCAAGTCAACGCAGTAAAAGTAATCTAAAATGAATTTTAATTGCAAAAATACTGAAAGAACTGGAAAAATGAACAATATTGAACAGGCAACTCTGGCAATGTTGAACCAAGGACTATGAACTGGCATCCTGCCCGAAAGCTAGATATGTTGGCTCTACACCAAGCCCAATATAGCAGAATGCTGTGAAATGTAGAAAATATAAAACCTCTTTTCATGCCATATTTCTAATAAAGCCATAGATTAAAGAGCACCAGTTTTACACTCAGATACCACAGTGGACAAATGGTTCATTATAATGACTCCCAAGTTAATTGACATCAGTAAATCTCTTGCTTCATGTTCCATCCTCCATTCATTTGCCCCTTTCAAATGTGGAAGGAATGGTCTGTGTAATGTGGTGTGATGTCATCGCCTAAGCACACAGTTCAGTACACATGTTGCCTTGTGGTTGCTGAGGCCATAGCAACATTAAGTGTCATCCATTTTGCGCATAGTGATAAGGTGATGCAATACTAAGCTAATGCACAGAACACATTTGCCTTTTCTGTTTTTTATTTTTTAAAACTGGGACCTACTCATTATCTGTCTTGAATAATACCCATATGTTTTAAATATTAATCAAATGTTCCAACCTTGGCTTCTTAGCAGCACATGTGGCTCTTTCACTTGAACTGTTTGCATCATATGGTATCTCTTTTATTTATCTCAGGCAGATCTACACAAATAATTTGGCAAAGGACAGTCACAATACCACAACAGCTGAAGAACAATATTACCAGAATAATCCTATCAACCATTCACTACAAATAATGCCATGCACTATTCAACAATCCTCTGAATTTCTACTACAAAGTCCTAAAGGTTCTGACAAAATGTTTAATTTCAAACCTATTATTTCAGACCTATTATTTGAGTCACCAAATGAAAAATAATCTTCCTACTTTGTGTTTTTGAAGCAGAAAGTTGTTTCTCATCCTGTATTTTGTATTGAAATAGAAATTACAATGAACCCCAGACAGTGTTAACACCTATTGTGCTCTCTGAGGAAATTATCCAGCAGAGCGCTATGATTTACCCTTTATTTGCCAGACATATATTATGTGGACAGCCTTATATTCTAGGCTGTCCACATAACTACCAACCTCCAGTACTGCTAGTCATGAAAAGCAATTTTGGGTCATTGAATGGTGCTACAAATGAGCATAAATGACTAAAGTTTTAGTCTAAGCATGGTGGCTCAAAATGCAGGGGTGAACACTAATACTAAAGAAGACTGGCATATGGGTTAATGCACACCCACAAATGCCCTAAGGCTCCAGTACCATCTAAGGTGGAAGTCAGTGACAGGGAATGTAGTGCATGGTAATGCCCCCTGACAGATCCTATGCAATCTCTACTTCCTCCTCTGTGGACCAGGGCAGAGAAAGCTTGACTCTCTCATGGGCACCAGGGCCACCACCACAGTCCTCCATTCCTTGTCAGTGACAGGTATAATTACTAGGCAAAGTCTGGCCACCATGACAGTCTCCTTATTGAAGGGCAAGGCAATGCCACCTGCTCCCTTGCACATGCAATTAGAGCCTTCAGCAGGAGGGGCAATCAAAACTGGAAGTAGACTCGGACCTGCCTTGGGCCCAACTGTCTAATGGCCTATCCGAGGAACATTGTGACTCTTTAGGAGACAAATATCCACTCTTAAGTCCTAAGACTGGTGATCTACTGATATCAGTCAGACTGAACTCTGTGATAAAAGTGAGATGATACAAATAGCCAAATGATCAGAACTGGGTGGTGAAATTAAGTAAATGGTCAAACTCCCTAATTTGCAAGGTCAATGTGGGACCACATGTCAGCGTTTCACTCTCTTAACTACATTACATACATATCAGTTACATAGTAGTTAAAATAAGATTAATATGTGAATATACACCTGTGGAAACACCCAAGGGGATTTATTCATTATATCAGTATTAATAATGCATAGTGTTTTTATGTGCTTACAGTAAAACTAGTTACAGTTGCAGTAATGAGAAGAATCTGCAATCTGAAATATTTAAATTCTTAATTATAGGCACTGTGTGTTATATCACTGTTGCTAGCTGTGCCTTTTCAGCAGAGAGGCCATTAAAGAAGGCTGGGTTACTCCTAGCATTAACATTAATATATCTGTGACAGGAACTGAGCATATGGGGAAGGAAAAGCAAAAAGTGTTTGGGTTTTTTTTGTAACTTTGCTTTTACAGGAGCCTTTGTAAAAGCCCTTCGCTTCCCCTCCTGGAGTGCAAGCATGTAAGGGAAGTAGAAGCTAGCAGAGACTCTGTGTTCTCCTTTTTGGAGACTGTAGCAAGCTCCAGGAAGGAGGTGAGAAGGCTTTCAGGCCAAGTCCTGCTCCATATGGCCAGCAAAGGCTCCAAGGCGAAGTCTTGCAGAGTGACATTTAGCCAAGAAGCAAGAGCAAGACCAGGGCACTTTGTTCCTGATTCAAAATAGCAATGTGTCCAATCAAAAAAACAGCTGCTACACAGCACAAAGTACACAACAGCAGGGCTGCTTGTAGAGCCCCATGAATGCCATGACACAGAGATTCACAAAGTTGAGACAAAACTGAGATGTGCTGAATTATTGATTGGGTAATCATATAGTGGATGACAAGTAAAATATATTATAAAAGCACTCGTCCGCAAACTCTCCGGCTTGTTTTACCAGCTAATACATCAAAACAGAACAAAGACAAACCAAATCTCAAATAGCTCTTGTACATTGTTAACTGCATTATTAGTATAATTAACTGGTATGGCATCTAACTTAAACATTATTGTCAGTGTTCCAAAGGACATAAGATACAAATAAAGAGAGAGCCTTGAATTATTGCTCTGGTCAGTGAAAATACTATGGCCAAAGTGTGTCTTAATACTGCATTAAGGACGTCATCATATCCTTTTAGTTATTTATTCCTCTTGAAGAAGAAGTTCTTCAGAAATGTAAGTGCTGATCTCAGGACTTACAAAGTTCTGTGCTCAACGAGACTCGAATTGCAGAATTTTCCTAAGAAGCCATTTTAAATGTAAAAAACCTTCTTCTTCCATTCTGCATCCTCTGCTCCCAGTGAGACTGAGTCAGCCTTAACATTTTATCTTAAATCCTCCCTCATCGTGTGCTCCCTCTTCTGCTACTCCTCTCAAGCTATGAGATCAGACAATTTTAACACCAGCCTCCATTACAGGGTAATCACTTCATCTCTGACTGAGGTCAGACTTTCCTGTTGAGTTGCCAAATTTGAAGCACAGCGTCTCTGACGAATGCAATCACACAGTGATTGCTCTGTAGTCACCTGAAAAAAACTGGCCCCTAATAGTGCCGTCCTATTGGGGGCCACAGTCTCTTCAGTGCACTCCACTCTGAGCTTAATGATCTTCTCAAATAGATTCTCTGAAAGCATCGGTATTGCATCATCAATAATTAATGACTTTATTAGTTAATTGTTGATATGCATTTGTTTTCATTTTACTGTTCTGTCTTGTATTTGTGAGTGTAGTCAGCATGTAAGTTGCTGGTTTCCTACCCCAATTTCTTGCACAAGGACTCACAGTCCCTCCGGCTCTGGCAAAGGTTGATTTTCACTTGTGGCATCAGCTTGGTGCAGTGTTCTCTTAAGTGGCCAGGAAAGAAACACATTATGCACACCAATGTCCTGTCGAGGCTAAGTGATGGACAAATGAATATACAAGATAAAATGTTCAGTGATTCTGCTCAATAATACAGACTCTATCAATGAGACTGGATACACCTACTGTATATGAGTTCCATATCTTATTATTACTAGACATAGCAATTTTATGGTCCTTCACGGCATTATGCATGTGAAGGCACATTTTCTAAGAACCACACAGTAATAATCAATGCTCCCCAAACAGTGATTTGTTGGTCAACATGTTTAAAAAAGCCCATAATGCATTTACTGATCTGCCATTCTCAGTGATCTTTGGTAGTCAATCTTCCTGGTTTATTCTCAGCACATTAATAATAGCTTTTGTTGCAGAACTCGACAAAGGCTTGTTCTTGAATTCTGTATTGTGGTGGCACACGACACAATCTTCGCTGTTCTATGCAATGGCATGTTGGCATAAAAGCAAAATGTTAACAGACATGTTGGATGACAGAAACAACACCCCTAAAAAGAGACATGGCACAGCTGCACCAATGTAACTGCATGAACAGATTAACCCACTAACTCCAAAGGATGCAGCGCTTGCACAGGGCTTGGGCCAAATTGTCTGACAGGCAGACTGCAGGCTTCTTGTACAAACAGAATCTGCCAAGGTTTTCAGTGGCAAGTCCACAGAATGCAAAGACAGCATCTTTTATCTTATGGATATTAGCCATGAGCAAGGGCCAGATGAAGAACACTGAGCTAGAAATGGCCTGGCCATGTTTAACCACACAATAAAAAGCAAATCACTGCCAGAAGTTGAAATGGGCCAAATTAGTTTTTTTGCTATAAATGATAAGTATGATGTTTGGTCATAGAAAAAGGTCAGTTCGAAGTTCTGAGTTACTGGTTATGTTATCTTTGGCAGAATGTTTGAGAAACGTTAAAAAGCAGAATGCCTGCCAGCTGCGTCACTAGTAAAAAGGTCTACATGGTGCTTGTTTGCTCCATAGCTCTTGCCAGTGCTACCCACTAATGTATCTGCAAGCAGCAACACTTGAGGTAAGTGTGAAGAGGCAATCAGTGAGTGGCATGGTCCTTCAGTGACTGTGTTCTACGCATTATGAAACTGCCTTGGTTTAGAAGAAATCCACTGTGTCTTCTTTAACTAGCCAGTTCTGAGGTGCACATTTCAGAAATACTCTTGCACAAGTTGCCAAATAGTGAAAACAACCATTAGGCCTACTCTAAGCAAATTCTCCAGAAAGAACACACCCTTGAGGCTTCCAGAAAACTGTTTACTGTTAAAAACACCCTCAAAAGAATCTTGGACTAAGACATGAGCTCATTGCAGTTAAAGCACAATTCCTTAATCAAACCTCCCAACATAATCGCATGTTCACTGTTGAACACTCACTACGGTGAGCAGCCCTGTGGCCTTTATTACAGTGTCTTTTCAGTTGCTACGGAGAGACCATCTGTGTGGTCAGTCAACTCGAGTGTATCCAGATGTCCACTAGTGAGTGGGATGGCTGAGGGCAGTGGGGTCACCCCACTATCGCATTATCATCAGCTGTCATTCAGTAGTGGACAATGAGGTGGGCTTGGCTTGGAAGACACAGCAAAGAGGCAAAGAGATGGACAAGGTCTCCAGAACACACTTGGGCTCCCAAGCAGACTGGTCAAACCACTTGCCCCTTGGCCAGGACTAATGAAATGAGAGACCAGGCATGGGCTGTATCCGCCTGCTCACTATGTTAACTGTTTACAAGATCCCACTGAAACAAGGAAACCGACCTAACAGGAGGTTTAATTAAGTGAAACATCATAAAACACGTTGTGGTTTCAATGTTGTAAAGTTCCCACCCATTTCAGCCTTCCTCACTGAAGTCTACAAGCACCTTTAATAACTGATTGACTTCAATGACCAAATATGTACAAGGACAAAAATAGCACTTGGAACAGAATAAATTCAGGGTTTTTTCAGCCTTCTTTGAATACGAGAAGTCTGCTGACTGCATCAAAGACCACAGTTGGCATTTTTTGCAAACCCTTAAATATACAAAGCTCATGCTTTAGGGTCATCTATCCCCTCAAAATGACGTATATAACAAAGGCCACTGCTCCATCAGTTAACAAAGGGGGAATTCATCAATGTTGTCAAGACAGTGCAGGCCAGACGGTATAAATCAGATTATGCATGGCATTTCCTTAAGGAACACTTTGTGAGGGTAATATGCAGTATTTTCTCTGACAGTGTATAGTGACTACAGACTGAACCCTAAACATATGTGAGCAGTACACTAACTTGAGTCCCTTAGCCCTATGCTCACCTCATATTTAGTGACAAGTTGGCTATATTCACAAACAAACTTCAAGCCAAAGGCTCTTTATGAATTTCCCCAGTGTCAGCAATTAAAACAGCACGGCACAAATGACAAACAAACACAATTTGGGCCACTGTTTCACACTGAATATTGACTAGCCATCTGTCTGAGGCAGAAAACAACATGTTGAAGCCACAGACGTCTTGGCTTATGGTCGAAACCTATGTGTATTAGCTAGCTAATAGGAAATACCGGCTGGTATACATATGGATGACAGCCACAGAAAAAAAAGCCCCACCTCTGAAAACATAAGGGAGTTACCAGGGATGCGAGCAGAATAGCCTGTCCTGAGGGGAAAAGTGCCACTGTTTGACTCAGCAGCCTTCTCCTACTGGGTCCTGGCACAGATTTGTTTCTTGGTCACCGGCACAGTAGACATGCTGTAGTGTGTGAGAGGAATCTGTACCAAAAATGGCCTCTGTGTGATTCCCAAGAACCTTTCATTGACTCTGGAACCTTAACATGCATGAGATGTCTTTCCAAATTAAGCAGCTAGAGGCTATCTTCAGGTATATAGGCAGATGGACAATACACAAAGCTATTTGGTGCAAATTTGTTCTCAAACATCTGTCATCTCAGACAGACACAACACTGTGAGCAATGGCATAACCCGATCCCTTAGCTTTTAGCGTTTGTGGTCTAGTCTTCTGGCACCCTATCATGCTTATTGTGCTCAAAAACATCAATCTGAGCATGTTGTACTTGGAGAAGCAACGTACCACGTAGAAAAGTTGTGGTTAAGCAAAAAGGAGGTCAGGCTTAATCCAAAACAACGTCTACAAAACTACCCTTAGAGACAAAAGGTTGGTGAAGTTGGGTCCGGACTTGGCTTGGCTTGTGATTGTTGCTCCCCTCTCTGATGCTTATCTGATCTATTTGACAGTTTTGCATTTTCTAGCGCTGAAGCACTTACAGAGGTCACGTTGATACTCAAAGTAATATCAGGAAGATGAGAAATATTTAATTTGCCTGTGAGTTACCTATATTACATTATGTGGGTGTGACTAGATGGCAGTTTTTACATTTTAGCATTTGCTGCGTATACATGAAATGACAAACAGAAAAGGAATTCTTGTCCATAACCTCTGCAGTGCAGCAAGAAAACTAGCTGTTCTGTTCTCTACTGACCTACATAAGCGACAGAAAAAATGAGCTGCTTGTTGTATAGCACACTAGCTACATCCATCATGAAAATAAACTGTTATGGGTCTTACAAAAACAACAAAAAACAAATCTAGCTCCTAACTGGTGTTATAATCCATTTAGGTAGTATAATCATTTTAGGCTTGTGCTTTATCTTCTGCACACAATAAACAAAAATTGATTAATCGCAATTATGCATATGGTACTTAATCATCAGCTTAAATTTCATAGTCATGACAGGACTGGCTAACAGAATTTTGAATAATGTCAGAAACCTGACTAAACTAAATAAGTTTATCTGAGATGCTTTAGTAGCACTACAGGTTCAGGTATTTTGGATTTGATGATTCAGGCATGCAGGCTTTAGTACAGAGCTAATTACTGATGCATAAGCTTTACTTGCTTGGTAGCTAAACAGAAACGTCATACATTGGACATGTCTTGGCTGAATGACTATATTTGGTCTAAAGTTGCTATAACAGATTTACAAATAGAATATGAGAGAACTACATTGTTTAAAGGTATGACAATTGAAAGAGAAGAAAGTAAAATAACAACTATACATAACAAAAAACAATAGGACCTGGAATGTGGGTTGTAGATCAAAAGGCAGAAATAATATATTTTGTTCCACAAAAACAGCAACTCCCAAAAACTGGTGAGAGCTTTGTTAAATAAATTATATACTTTTACCTTGAAAAGAGGTCTGGAGTGGGTGACATCCCTTTCCATTACTTCCATTACATTTTCAGTTTTCTGTTACTGACATTGTCCTCCAGTGTCTAAATTTAGGTGGTTATCTACACCCCTTGTTCAGCATCAGTCAAGGATCCAAATTCACAGAAAGAAGTAGAGATCTCCACTGTTCCCTTTTTGTCCAAGACAAATGATTTTCAATTTAGCTGGGCCTTCTCCTTTTCAAATGGCACAAAAATAACATAATGACTTATCAAAATGAACAGTGCTATCACAATTAGACCATTTGTATACAAGACTCTGGAATTATTTAAATCTGACAGCCAAGTATACACCACTGGCACCTGATCTAATACATGCTGGTATTTCCCTTCTTCACTTTCATTGTAAAATAATAATCCCTTACACGCACATCCAGGAAGACAGACGGGAGCAGAGCGTACAGGAAACACAGGAGGATTGAAGCCGGCCCCATTCAAACTGATTGATGTCTGCAGGGTATTAAAATTCCACTGCAGTGGTCCGGCCACCCCCTCCAGAGTGGAGAAAGAGGAGTCCTTGCCAAGAATGACGAGGCCCAGTGCAGTTTGTATTTTTCCCCTCATCCCTTTTTCTAAAAAGCCGGTCAGTAAGACTATCAAAAAGTACGACATGGCAGGAACCATTGATGGTGTTATTCACCACAAGAGGGGTAAGGCTGTAAACTCTAAACAAGAGACAGTAAAAACAACTGTGATTGAAAAGAGGGACAAATAACAAAGACTGTTTGACTCAAATGTCCGGGCACCGTCATCTTTGCATCCGGGCAGAAAGGATGGATCAGAAAAGTGACTATCCAGAAGGGCTAACAGCCTAGTATAAGGGCTTAGCAATCCCCAAATGCACCCTCCTCCATGGGCCTGTGCTTCTACAACATGCTTACCTCAGCAAACTGCAGCTTGGCCTCCCTTCCCAATACTGTGCTCCATCACTCTCACTCTCACTCTCTCTCTCTCTCTCTCTCTCTCTCTCTTTCTCTCTTTCAAAACGGACACACACACACACACACATACACACTCTTACTCACTTCATGCAGTCTCACTCTCCAAATCTTTAAATCTTCTTTCCTTTTTTTCCATTTTATTATCTTGTATTTATTCCCTCTACACCAAATCCTTCATAAAATAACAAACTACACTACAGAATGGGACACTTTGATGTAGCCATATGAGCCTGAGTGACTGTGAAACAGGCCAAGGGTTGGCTAAATGGGTGGGGAGCCACCACCAGCATGAAGTGGACAGTAGTCAGTACCACAATAATGTTCAGGTACAGTGTTACAGTCCCAACCTACATTGCTTTCTGATGCACTTTTACCATAAACTGCACTTAGAACTGAGGCCAAGAATAGAGACACTTCCAGAATTGATTGGCTACTACAGATGCCCTGCTGCCCCCGAGTCTTTCTGTTTAAAAGAATCTGCAATCAATCCCGCTACTGCTATATTTGTTTTTGACAACACCAGCTGGTGTAACTTACCTCCAATGCAACACAGAATACTTCTGAAAAAAGTAAACTTTTTTACACAATTTACAATTTTCCCATTAACTCAAATTTAGTTGATGAACCAAGATACGTTCTGCACTTTAGCTCCAAGATTAATATAACTTAACAAGTAAGGAAAGCTTATCCATAGCATTTAGCTCGGTGAAAATATTTTGCAAACATGCCTAAATCATCACACAATTCCCTTAAACTGAATTAAGTATTTAGGTAATCTGATAAACTTAAATCCTAAAGTAGTTTATACTGAATTCTGTTGTCATTAGATATACACTTCTGTCTACAGGCTGGTAGTTGCCCCATGCTTTACTCTTCAGCTAAATGAGAAATGACCCAAGAACATAATTTGGAGAATTTGCATGAAGCTGATAGAGAGCCAAAGCAGCAACTGACAAGATAAGTACTACTGAAACATGACTGTCATCATACAGTACCAGTAGAGCGTAAAGCCAGATTATATCCATTAAAGCTCGCAGAGTATATTTTATGTGCCCTAAATAGCATCAGTGAGATGGCAATTTTCTGACAATATAGATTTTAAACGTAAGTCTTGCATTTGTGATAAACTGTAATCCATTCTACACAGTCTGCACTGGCCATTTTTTAACTGTCTGTGAAAAACTAAGCTTAACCCCAATTCCTAACTGGGGGATTGAAACATTCATGCATATTCATGTTTTTGTGATATGTTTGCTGACTTAATCACTTTTACATTTCACTTGGTATGTTCTGATCGACGCTGTCCTCTACAGCTCCCTGGATCAATGGCCTCCACTGAGCCTATTTGAAATGCAGCTGGACATCAAACATTTTTCCTCGTACACACACTCATTCCACTCCGGGCTGCGGGTCGAGTCAGTCTCTAGCCCTCTGAGTTTAGATGGAGGGGGATGAAAAATTCTGGTCAGAGACAACAATATATGCCCTAAGAAACATTTCTTTCACCTCTACGCTCACAATCTTAAAGCCAGTCCAAAAGAAATATTCTACGAGTGTGATTTTTCATTCCCTCTAATTCAGAGATTATAAGATTATGGATTACATGAGTGATTACTTGAGTATCCTAATTTGATGTCCTCAAAATGTCTTGGAGCTAATACAGTTTTAGCCTGGATCATGAAAAGCTAAAATTAACATGCAGTACAAGGGCATTGCAATGCAGATCTAACAAGGCTAACGTTTCAGTGGTCAAAATGGTCTTGGATGTGAAAAAATCAATAGCATGTCTTTGAAGCAGAGAGAATAGACAAGGGTGGGTAATTCCCAACAGTTTAAATGCAAGATAGATTGTGTGAAATTTGGATTATTTTTCCTAGGACACTTTGTCAAGGATGTCGCATTCTCACTTGCCCTGTCTTTAAACCCGTGAGAACTAAAACTTCAGGTAAAAGAACCTTGGGAAAAGCATGATAGGGCATGCTGGATCATTGCAAAAACTGCTTAGTAAGTGCATGCGTGCTTGAATCACCACAGCAATAAATGTACCAAAGAAGCACTGATCAGGAGTAAACGTACCGATGAACTAATTCTCATTCTGCAACCTTAGTGTGACGCCTGTGGACATAGTCTTCTCTTCATTTGAGCACATCCATGCTAAACATATCTATGTGCAAAGACAAACTGTACCTTCAGATGTAAGCAGAGACGAAGATTCTGTTTCACTGTGAAACAGAGGGACAAAGACAGATCCAGGATAACCCATGAAAAACCTCCATAAATCTAATTTATTTGTAGTGCTCTTTTGGACACAGTGGGTTTAAACGTTAATCTTTAATCATTACGTATGTCAGTAAAATAAGACAAATATCTCTTTCCTGACATTAACTGGGTGGAATAAAAACACAGCAGGTCTTTTAACCGTTGAACTTGTGTCAGAAACCGTATGAGCACGCCTGTCTGAGATTACTTATAGCAAGTTGCGTCATGAATTATGCATGAAGTTAGCATTGGATATTTAATTACTTATTATCAACGTTAATCTCATAGCTCAAGCGTACAGCAGTAAACTTCAAACACCAAACCTGCTTTGCCTGTTTGACTGGAGTAATGAGAAAATGTTATCAAATTGACATTTTTTACTATTCAGCTACTCTTTTACTATAATCCAACTGAATTAAGAGCAGGTTTGCAAATAGGCTCGTCTGTTTAGGGAGACGTGTGAGAGCACAGTTCGAAGTGTTCTTTCTCATTTCTAAATCCCCCTGCATTGGCTGACAGCAAACTCCTTTAGTACTTGGGCTGAGAATTAATCAGAGCGAATGGTGTTATTCCGGATGAGAACGAGGCTGAGCAGGCAGCCAGATGGACTTCATAGGAGTGCAGAGGCCTTGCTGCTACGCTACCATCCACCCACAGAGACGTGCTGCAGATAACCTAGTGCACCAACTGCAGATCACAGGAAAACACTAACTGGTGCTGACAAGAGAGGCTTTTAATGGTGACCTGGAGCCATCCTGAAGGAAAAGCAATCTGAATACCAAATGAAGATGTAACCATTACTAACAGCATGTTAAACTGCAAAATGATTACGTTTACACCGGCCAATATACTGGCATCTTATGTTGCAGATACTATATAAAAGATATTTAAGTGAAATATTTGGGAGAAGAAAACTTCTTCTATCTGTCATTTAATCTACCAACCATGAACATGTCTTTTAAAATCAATAAGTTCTTTTGATCACTTTCGGACTGTAAGTTAATTTCCCCTCCCCTCTTTCTGAAAGCTCAGTCCTTTTTACCAACACCTACACTAAGCAAATCATTTCCCATAAATCCCTGAGCCTTATCCACAAATAGGAGTCTGCTTCTTGGCGCTTGTATTTGAGGATATAAATACTAATTTTCAGAAGGGATTAGAACACATTTTTCCACACAAATTTCATTTAACTACATGTCAACTAGGCTTTTAGTCTAAAATATGACATTCAGGAAAAGTCAACTAAAAAAACATTATAAATTGTCATATCTAAACACTGGGAAAAACATCATGCACTCTTTTAAAACCACATATATGCACTTTGAAAACAAGAAATAAGCAAATCAGACAACCAGTATTTCTTTACACAACTTTTTATGGATGTGTAGGTTTTTTGTATCGTTACCATGTATACCACCAAATAACAGGCAGAGTAACATTTCCAGCAAATAAACACTGCAGTAATTGTCGCAGTCAGTCTGGGCTGTGTCCCAAACTGCTCAGAGGGGTTAAACCAAAGGCATTGACAGGACCGTCTGCACAAGTCACGGTGCCATTATCTAATGAACCATGTGGAGAAAAAATTACAAGAACATTTGATGCACCTTCATTTACCTGAACGAAAGAACATCTGAAAATGTGGCAGAATGAGTAACAACTAATGATAATTTCTGAGATGTCTTCTTGGAAGGTTAACCATAATGGATAATGTTTTTTTACAGCCAAGTGCTGATCTAAGCTAAGACTGCTCACTCATGTTTGCAATATAACATTCTAATTTCAAGTCCAAATGTTAACTGAGTCTTAAGGACAGTAAGGAATTAATTTCACATTGTTCAGTGATTGAAGAAATCATCTTTAAATGATGAAATGTTGAATACAACTGTGTTAGGTACAGTCAATAGTTTTAAAAATTCCGGCAACTGGTCTGGACAGCAAAGAAATGAACTGCTTCTGGAGCAACAGTGGTTGCTACACAGTGGCTTTCCTTCTATTGTATGACAAGTGTGTCTGACATGGTAGAGAATGAATGGAAAGGCCTGATAAAAAGAGACACAGCACTGTCTTGAGGAAGAGGATGTCAAGTGTTGGCACCTGGGGGAAACTAGTAAACCTATTTTAGCAGGAATGTTTCCTAAAGGGAAGTTGCAGTGAGACAGAACTTGGTCAGAGTCACCAAAACAAATGGCGAATGGATGGCACGTAAGAACTAGCACTCTCCCTGACCCCAGCAGAACCAGCACCTTGTTTTGACCACTTTTAAGAATTAGAAGTGGTCTGCTCCTTCAAAGAGTGTTTCTAGCTTATATTAGACCTGCAAACATCTGACACAAAGCGATAACTTTGGTTAGATTTCAATTATACGCTCTGTATCAACAAGAAAAACACAACTTATCAAGACAAGTTTGAAGTTGATGAAGATATTGCTTATCGTTAGTTGATGGGTTCATCCAAAATGCTTAAATGCAATCAGGATAACATTTTCTGCTTTTGCTTTCCTAAAACCCACAAGGACCTATTAGTGGAGTCATTACCAACTCAGCAAGCTAGCATGGGCACATGGTGGCCTATCACTCCAGCCAGATGTTAGGCACGTGCCTAATCACTATCACAGAAGAGTGTCAGAGAGTGGCAGTGAAGGAGGGCACCACCAGATGTTCTAAACCATTCAGGCATGGGGAGCCTGCTAGGAATCCCACTTGAGAGAAATAACTCAGCTTGACTCAGGCTTCTCATAAACATTTCCTTAAAAAGACTTGTAAGATTTGGTACCACATTCCGGAAAAAAGGCTTTGGCCCTCTCTTCTCACTCATTTACACTGCCAAGTGGGTCCAAATCCTGGACACTTACCTAAGAAAGTACACTCTAAGTTTCATTAATCACTTCCATGTCCTGCTATAAGGTTGCACTGTTTGATACACAAGAAAGAAAGCAGCAAAAGTCCAAGACTAAACATCTCAGTTCCAAAGCACAAAAAACAGTGTTACAACTGTAGTCTCTATTTTAGTCTCTAACAGAGGATTGTGACTGCCTGCTGACTACACACATTTAGCAATCAACACGTCAGTAATTTTTAAAACAATTGCTAGCATCTAAAGAGGCCACGATAAAAACAGAAACGTGTTTTCTTCTCATTTTTCATCATCTTTCAAGTCTTGTTATACAGTGAAGAGTGTATTCTGCTTTAATGTACCCCTGCAACCTGGAAGAGCATCCAGTATTCTGAACATCTTCCTTTCTTCCATTAGGTGTGTCAGGCAGAGTGCTTTTAGTTGTGCTCTAAAAACATTTGAGACCAAAAGCCAGAATAAAAATGAAAATGTGACGGACCATAATGCATTAATTTTGTAAAGGCTTGTCAGGGCAATCTAGTATTTGCCAGCATTGCTTTTTATGAACACTGAAAAGTTGGTACATATGCTACTCAGTCCTATTCACAAAGCCTTTGTGGTCCAAATCTTACCGAAACAGGGAGATGGACGTGTTTACACTCTAGTAAGGCCAGGGTTCAAGAGGCAGTCAACAATCCTCTTTAATCACTTCTACATGCTTTAGACTTCAGGTCATTTGAAGAAGCAGACAGCCATCCTCTGAATCAGCTATCTTTTACAGGTGGCCTTGAGTCGATGAGAAAAGTGAGCAGAGGAGCATTTAGCCACACAAAGCAGTGCTATGTATGTCTAAAAGAGGATAACGGAGTCTGTACTTTCTTCAATTACCCTACTTCACATCTGCATTTTTCTTCAGAATACATTGCTATTGCACTTGCTGGTGGCTGACAGTTCTTTTTGCCTTTCTCAAAGCAGTCAGTGTGTTTCTGTCGCGTACTGAAATTTATCAGTACACATTCTGAAGGCAAAGAGACGGCATATCCTCCCTCTCAAAATGATATAGCCGCAGCTGGTCATGACAAATGGCGTAGGGCTGAACATGATTATGACGGTGACTTGATACAGGAGGAATGCAGGCATCAAACCCTTGGACTGTGCTTAGTAAAAAAAACTCCCCAGGTGATTTCATATTCTGGCTATAATACAGAAACCTTTGCAAAATGGTTATACTGAGGAGGCTGGCACACCACATGACCTAAGAAATCCCAGTCTTCCAGCCCCTTTCTCAGACGATTCTTGGCAGCAAAATGCAAACAGGAGAGGTGTCTCCAGGGCCTCTCTGTGCGGACTCTGAAATTTCTCCAGCTCTGTTTGTGCTGCTGCTCAAAAAGCCGAATGACCAAGGCAAAAGTACAAAGGCTTTGGCCCATCTGCGTTGTACCTTGGCTCTGAAGGAAGAAATGATCCTTTCTTTCAGAGAAGGTTACTGTGGATAAGCCAAGAGGTATAAGGCTCTTTTCTGCTTGCAACCAAATAAAATATGTTCATATACTGATTGTTGTAAGTGTAGAAGAATTTTATAGTTTCTGTCTGCTATTTTCTTGAAAAATCAAAGAACCCAGGTTCAGCATTCTCAGGTTTAACCAGTTGTTAATGTTTCTTTATAGCTTCAGAACCTCTATTCCCAAATTCGCAAACCTATATGGTGTGACATACAAGTGTATTGTTCCTGCATTTCCCCGCATGGTAATATTTAAGAGATTCTAGTCTATTTTGGCTGGTCAGTGATGAGGCCCACTAGGCCTATGTTCAAAACACTACAGTATATGTAGATATGCTTGTGGCAATATGCATATCGAAGGAGTGATGTCTGCATCAATATTTCAGTTGACTTTTACACAGAAAGTGTATGCACGAATGAAACTAATACTGCATTCGGGTCTGACAGAGAACATCTAACCAGTGGCTGTAATAGTTCATTACTTTACTATACTGCACCAAATTAAGTCAAATGAAGTAGGACTAATTATGATCTCTTTGCATCCCTGATATGCTCAGAAAAGCATATTTTGACATAACATGAAATAATTCATAGTGATAATAATAAATACCCATATTGCCCAGCTCTTCTGCCAATGTGTGCCCTGACTAGCACTTCAGAGGGAACCACGCCCATGTTCTAGCATAGTTCTAAAAGACACCCACACTGGTTAGCATTGTGTAGGTGTAGGTGAGTGGGTGGGTCATCCTATCCACCGACAGAAAGCAAGGACAATTATACACTCTTGGTATTGTAGTATTTTTTTAACTATTAAATTTTCTTAATAAATTGTGTAATTGTCATGTTCTCCATCCTCATCTATTTATTCAGGATTTCTGTAAGCTTTAAAGTTAAAACCAAAAATGTGTGTTGGACATCTAGTCACAATAGTCATCTAGTGTTGGACATTTGGTTTGTCATTTTATTCTTTATGTATTGTATTATAAAGTTGCTATTAACACCCAGTCCTAACCTCCTAAATCTCCAGGCAAAAAGAAAAAGTGTTGTGTTATTCCATGGGACATTACAACATTATGCATGTGTTGTCAGTTTAAAGTTCATCTTCTCAAAGTATTACGCAAAACCACTTCCAACCACAGCAGAACATAATGTGCAGGTTTGAGGAATGAATATCTGGAAGATTTAAAACATTCATAAATCACGGACCTTAAAACAGCCCTGCTCAAAAGCTGCCCTCTAAGGGGACTGGTTAGTTGTCAGAGTTGGGGAGGCTGAAGATGAAGTGGTATTGGTAGATACTAGACTTGAGAGACTATTGTGTTTGTAATTGTTGTTGCCGAAAAACCCACTGAATTTGGAAACATGACCATTGATTAGTCTTAAAGAAATGTTGCTCTTAAAGTCAAATCTTGGCATAGCGTTCAGCATCTCAATTGCACAGAAAAATTGTACAGCATTTCAGTTATATCCCTGCCTGTTTGATATTCAATAACTCTGATGTTCTGTATCATCGTTCTTTAATAACTTCAAAATCTCCCTTACCTAAGGCACACTGTTCAAGACCTATCACGTTCCCTCTAAACAATACTGCCTGTCCTCTGCTTCAGCAACCTGGAGAACATACATTAATGCCCATCATCAGAAGCCTTTGTGAGCTTCTCCTTATGTAGACTGGAGAAGATTGTTCAGGGATGACAGTGTATTTCTGCTCACCTTTGAAGAACACCTTCAGGTGGTGGGTATTGTTCAGACAGTGATCTGTGCAGTGGTAAGCCCTGGGTGTTTTAGTGCAGTTTGCAGCACAGAGCCTGCTTTGTATTCAGGTTTCATGGCCGTGGGGGCTTATTGACTAGTGTGAATGTGTATGTGTGTGTTGGTGTGTTGGTGTGCATACTGTAGCACTGAACAGGACCCATGCCAGGCAGAACAGGGAGAATGGGAGTCTTCTCTGACAAAGACAGCCAGCCACACTTACTGAGAAGGTCAAATATGTGGATATAAAAGCACATGCTGAGGCTCACTTACAGTCACAATGAGTGTAGCATGGCGGTGCTGCTGTGAAGTGTGAGTGAGAGAAAAAAAAAATGTGGGTTTGATATAGGGCAGACACATTCTTTGGGTCTGAATTCAAGGGTGATTTAGATGAGGAGGACAGTTGTTTACAGGGTCACCCATGGCTGAAAGATTCATCTTTGTTCGCCTCACTTCACGTGTGAGTAATGGGGCAAGCCTGGAATGTTTTGCAATAGCAATGGAATCGAAGCAGTAATGAGACAAACAAGCAAATACGGAGTGGTTGGGTGACAACTGAACATAGTAAAAATATTAAAACATTTTTTAAATAACTTTGTAAGTGGGGGAAGATGCTCCAGTGTAATGCAAGACCATAAGGTAAGAGTCCCTAGATAGTTTTGGGGTGTGTCTGTGCTCTGCAAATCAGACCCAGTCGTTTATCCAATCTTTGTACATGTGTGAAAGACAGTGTGTGGTGTCAGGTGAGGTTCAGAACACCCTTTAAAAAAACAAGACATCATTAATGCCACCCTTTAAAAAACTGGTCCTCAGTGATTCTTTATTACAGGCCATTATTATGTGCACCCTTAAAAAGTATTTCGTCAACAGATCTTTATTTAAAACAATGGTTATATACAGGTTCTTCAGTGGATGCTTTGTAAAAACCATGGTCATATAGATCTTAAAATTGGTTCTTCAAGAATTCTTTGGTAAAAAAAAAAACAAACAAAAGAAAGAAAGAAAGAAAGAAAGAAAAAATAAATAAAACTTTCAGTGCATAGTGATTCTTCGCACAGTTCTGTCTACCCATAGAGAATACATAAAGTTCTCCTATTGTTACAAGTCACAGCAGAACCGTTTTAAGTAATACGCAGATTAGAGTGAACACAAATGTGAAAATCTGAAGAACCATTTATTCGAAGAACCCTTTTAAAAAGGGTTCTATATACCACTAAAAAGAGCTTAGCTGCTGTTACAAATTAGACAACCTTTTTAGATACTATATAGAACTAGTTTTAATAAAAGATAGGATGAATGTAAAAGACTGCTGTATGCTGAGGTCTACCTCTGTGCTGTCAAAAGACTCACTGGCTTTTTCCTGCACTGGGACAAATAAATGGCAACACTGAAGTGAAAGATAAAGGACTCTGGACCAGATCGACCATGTGCTCATGTGGCACTGCAGCTGCACCAAAATCTTCAGGCTGGGACTCATGTGCCCAACACAAAGGGAGGCCAAACCCTATCAGCATCCATTAAGATAGTGCCCAGAGGACAGGAAAGCCCAAACAAGTGCTATTCTGCTAGGGTGGAAGAAATGCTAGGGGGAACGTGGTGGAAAGCTCACAATGAAAAGATGTCAGTCAGTCAAGTCAGTCAGTCTGGCACTTGTGGCCTCGCCCATCTCTCCCCTCCCTGCACCGGGACACCAGGCTTCTCCAGCACAGTCCTGGAGCACATTTCTGAGTGAAAAGCTTCCAGCAGGCAGGCACAACCGTCGACTGAGCTTATTGACTGAGCAAACAGAAGGGGAACGTTGCCCAACTCTTTGCTGAACGCTTCAAAACCCACATTACCACCCTAAAAATATCTTTTGTGCGACTCTAAACTCACGGAACCATCCAGAGGCGCACACTCAGTCCGAAACCAGTCCAAAATTCCCCCTGCCTCCTCCCCCTCCCCCGGTTCCGCATAGTTTCGATATCATTTTCTCTCTGGAAGAGGCTGGAAAACGCTTAAAAATGTTACAATAGAAAGCTAAGCTGATGGCCTTGACTCAATCCAGAAAAATGAAAGAATATGCAGTGATAACTGCAGGGATGCTGTGTCGAGGCAAGCATCCATCAGCACGGCCACAATGGAAATAAAAGGGGGACTGAGCATCGGAGACTGGTCTGAAATGGGCAGGAAAAACGGGACACGGTCTTACCAGTCAGTGGCCGAGGTCTCGTCGATAACATCCTGGTAAGCCGTGAGCAGGGCCAGTCTGTTCTTGCTGAGATTCACAGCCATGTTGCTGCTCCTGCAGTCATCCAGGCCAGTGTAGCACCGTGGAGGACGAGTGGAGAGAGAGAGAGAGAGAGAGTGCGTGTGGCTGCCGGAGGAGGAGGAGGAGGGGAGATACTGGAACAAAGACCAGGCTGCTGCTGCTGCTGCTGCTTCTCTCTCTCTCTCACTCTCTCTCTCTCTTTCTGTCTCTCTGCGTGGTCCTAGTGCCAAATTGTCACTGGCCGCATGAAAAAAAAATCAGTGCAGAGCACCGTCAGCATTAAAAAAAACCCTGGGATTTTTTTTCCTCTACAGTCCCTGACGGGATGTCTGTAAGATAAGACGCTTAAGAGCTTAATAGTTCCTCTATGATTTTATGACATCAGGAAATTAACTGCCTACATCGCCATAGGATAAAGGTGGTGGTGGTGGTGGGGGTGGTATGGGGGTTTCCAGTCAATCCTCAAAGGCGTTTAGTGTTAAGCAAATAATAGTGCTCTTAAAGATATTGTCACTATATTTAGACATAGATGAAACAGCCACATTCAAGTATTGCTATGAAGGTAACATACCTGTTCTGCTCTCCAGTCATCCCTCAGAGAGATTTAGTGGCTGGCAAAAAAAAAAGATTTTAAAGACTTATTATACATATCTTGATATTTTGACATAAATGTGACTGCCACGTTCAAGCATTGCTATGAAACAAGGTCACATACCTGCTCTGCATTAAATCCAGTTAAATAGCCATTTCTGTAATGAAACAGTCAGTCAGTGTTCCTCAAGGAAAGTATTTTGTGTATCACAGTAATGCATTTGGTCATGATGACAGTACAGTATCATTATATTGCCCACCTCTAGTAGCGTTATAGGCTGCAGTGCCTGTGCTGGCTATTGGGATTTGATAATTCAGGACACACTGGTCAACAGGCTATGTAATCAAAAACAGAAGGCATGTTATGATAGTCCTTTTTGGCTCTGCATTCATCCAGACTCCCCAGAGATATTTGTTTGCTGTCTGGGTGGAAGGAACAGACTACTTGCCTGAAGTCATGGACCATCCCTCCAGGCCTGTGATTAGCTGATCAGCTGCTCTTGAGCGTGCCGAAAACGAAGCGGAAACTGAGAGGGGATCGTGCCCCAAAAATTTGGAATGGGTTGCCTTTGCACATCAGACAGGCCTCTTCTGTATCTGATTTTAAATCTCTTTTAAAACACCACTTTTTTTCCTTGGCCTTCGACACTTTGTGAGAGGCTGATTTTTATGTAACGTTGATGTAATGTGATTTTACTGTGTTTGTTCATCTTTCATGTCTATTTATGTTTTATATTTTATGCTTTTTATGTATGTTTTATATCATGTCCAGCACTTTGGTCCTTTGTGTTACTAAAAGTGCTGAACAAATAAAGTTGGATTGGATTGGACTGTGTTTTACTTGAATTAACTAGTGGAAGCAAAGAAGCCCAAAACTTTGGAGAGTTCATACGTGCAGGAGCCAGGCCTTCAAACTCTTTGGAAAGAGAGAGGAAACGGCAGAAAAAAAAATGAATAGCCCTGTGCCAAAAAAGCAGATAAATACTGCTGAGTTAAAAGCTAATTCCACTTTTCAACATGTATACATAATTCAGTGGTTGACATTAACATAAAGATGTGAAACGGGGCATTAAAGAGAAACTTACTGACACATTTCTTTAATAAAGGTAAGGAACCAAGCATCATGATGTTTCAAATTCAAGTATAGCCATTTCGTTTATTATCCAAAACAACCAGTGAATCTACATGTCTTCTGAAGCTTTATATACAATCTTGATGATGGTGAAATAGTGGTAAATCTGAAAAATAATCTATCTATGAGAACTATTTAGTACCAGTATGTTTTGGGCCATAACTATATCAAGTATTAGACACCAAATTTGTAACCATCTGTGAAATGGTTTTCTCTGAGGTTTCACAGGTTTCAGATGTCTGGTTCCTCTCACCACCACTGTGATCAGTTCTGATTTGGTAGGTTTTGAATGCCACGTTTGACATGAGACCTCTCTGAATAAATTTGTTTATGTCTCCACTTAGTTATGCAGTTTTGGAAAAATTAAAATGCCCAAAAATGACCAAAGCTTTCTCCATATTTTGAAGAAAATTGTGAGTCACTCTCAAGGAATGCCTGGTACTCCAAGCAGACCGAGTAGGTTGAGAGCTCTTCTGTGCATGAGCTACTCAGAAGAAAAAAAAATACATGATAGGGAAGTGGCTGTTCTCATTTAAAATCCCATCCAATTCCCTAAGGCCAAAACAAAACTGACCTGTACAGATAAAAGGCAAAACCTCAGCTAAAGCCATGGTGTGTTAGTAATGGTGCCAGGACTCATTCTCATTCATAGCTCAGGGCAAAGACCTGTCAACCACCACATGGGACAGTGTGTGACTATCATTTGGTAGATGTGTGAGAAGATGGATATTCACAGCCCACACATTTCAGTTCACCTCAGTGAACTAGATATCCACACACACTCACCCTCACATACAGAAAGACGTGGTGCCAAGATCATCAACAGGCTCTGGAAATGCAGCCCCGCCTCCACATCAGTGACCCAGTATCCTACCTCCCCCAACACACTCCCCTCCTTACTTGCTGTCTCATACAATTCTGATCTGCCTTTGCCCCTAAGCCACTCCCTTCCCACCCCCACCCCCATGTCCCAGCTGCCCATTAAATAGGTTAACATTAATTAATTTTTCTCACCCATCCGGTCCTAGCTGTTTCGTACGGCCTGCTAAAGGTAGCAATTATTTTCTGCGGTGATGAGGATTGTGCTCCGGCAAGACATCTGTCCGGCAGAGACCAGGCAGTCATCCAAAGGGAAGCGTGTGAGCCTCAATGTGTATTCACACCATGTTCAAAAAGAGCCGGCAGCTGGGCATTAGCAACAATACAGCTTTTGGATTTCATGACATGAAGTACCAGCTCTGAAATGAGTGTGTGTTGTATGCCATTCTGTATGTTTTAAGGAGATAACTGTATTAAAACTGATAAAATTGTTTAGTGCATTCATGCTGAAAAATATAGTGTTACATTTGATTCAACCGTTGGCATGCACAAGAATTTAGAGAGAGGTTGATGTTCATATTTCACTTTCTGTTCTCTCGTTGTACTTCTGCTTTCTCTTCCACATTCAGGTATACCAGTAGTACTGAACAGCCTGCAGAACACAGTGGGTCCTGCATATAATAAAATGTTACACTCTTATTCTACACACTGTTCCATCTCCTTCACACAGATCCTTATTTGCTCACGTCTCCTGCAGTGCAAATCTCTGATAGCTAACTAGCCAACTGATTACACTATTTCTCTCAGAAAAGTTTGGAATCAGTGTCTTATAAAACCAATTTGGCTGCGGATAGATATGTAAAATAATTCTAATATGGTTCAAATTCGAAGGAAGGAGAGAAGCTAGAAAATTTACATTAAAGATCATGTACAGAGATACTAAAATGACTGAAAGCTATGTTAAAACAAAAATCTAAAATGTCTCATATTAAAAGTAATTGTCAAATCTTCAGGAAGATATCATGCCAAAAATGAATTTTAAATTATTTTAACTAACTGTGGTGTGCAACATACTTAAAATAATTAGCAAATAAGGAGTAAAATATCAATACCTTTTGATGTGCATTTTATTTTTAAATTTACATTGTATATTATTGTATTTCATCTCTGACAGAGCAAAACTAAAAGAGTAAGCAAAATACATTCCATGAGAAGCAAAATACATTCCTCATGTTCAATGTTTCTAATGTAGTGGGATTAGTCATTTGGGGCATTTCTGTTGGTGTGTTTGTTATAAAATTTTGCCACAGTGTGGCAGGCAGTTTTTAATTTAAAAAATATAAATAAAAATGGCAGGAATTAAGGCTTAGTCCTGACAACAACGTGTAACAGCAGTTTGTTAAATAATAAGATTCCAGGCAGTACACAACATTTTGGAGATTCATCTGAAAGTTAAACCTGATTCGTTTGCACTACTTTTGACACTTTGGAGTGGGTTGCCAAATTAAGAGAAATTTCAGAGACTTTGTTATAAATGACATCCTTCTGAGTGATCTGATGTAAAATGTTGCATTGCAGAAGGACGTTTTTAAATAATGTTTGTCTTCAGGCAGCATGTTCCTGATTTACATACAGTAATCGTTTTTTGAGAGTTTACTCTATGAGGCAATAAATGCTTTCAATGTTCAGTCAGTTCCTATCACTAGCATTGTAAAATCAGCATTCAAACAATTCTAAATGAATCAGAATCAGAAAACCTTAATGATCCCGAAGGAAAATGCTTAACTGACAATCTTAACTATTTAATTATTCAGAGAGTTTTGAAAACAGACAATTAGTCCCCTTTAAGTATCCTATAAATGACCGTGCATGATGTAGGGTGTAGTTTGGAAAAGGGTGGTTGGAAATTTTTGAGTCCTTGACCAACTGACCTCTCACAGTTCTGCTATGAAACTTACAGTCAGAAAACAAAAACACTAAGCTAATGATTATACCAAGGCACATGCTCTCACTGAAAGTTCCAGTTGCTAAATAGAGTGAAGTGAAAGCAGTTAACGGTTAAAAGTTTCACTTATTAAATTAAAAAGAAGACATACTGTAGAGCTCCAGTACCAACATACATACGTAACCTTTTCTTCCAATAAGATAAGCAAACAGATGGCTAAACTAAACATTATGCAAAATTCATACCAAAAATGTCAATGGAAAATTTCATGCTACATGAACTCAATAAAGGCTCTGAAATGGTTCTAGCAAATAGCTTCAACTTGTATTGATGATTTACATTTTGTGCTCTTTGCACTTTTCACACAATTCTTCAAACACATGACTTATTAATATTCTTATTTAAAGAGCCATCAAGTGATAGATACTTCTGGGAAACCAAAGTGGCTCTTCTATGGCAGATGTGGTCCTGGAGGGCCAGTGTCCAGCACAGTTTGGTAGTTCTCCACATGCATTAAACCCGGTAACTAGCAGGTGAGCTGAACTTGAAGTGTTTGAGCAGTGAAATCAACAAACTGCTGGTCACCAGCTTCTATGACTGGAGTTGCACATGTGTTTTCATGGCATCACTCCAAAAGAACTGATGACATCATTATTTTTCATCATAGTTTTGTTAGTACAGCAACAACATTTTGTCAATCAAACTATTATGCTTAAATGTAGAAGAGGAAAAACAGAAGTGTTACTGGAGGAGACTGAAATCTGAACACGTCTACTTTGGGCAGGGAGCAGTTTTTAGCCCTGAAACAGTATGACCACCACAGATAAATCTTCAGATAGAAGAAAGGAGGTCATAGACATTAGTAAAGCAGATGTGGCATTACTATTTGCTAACATTAGCAGATTAGGTTTCTTTATATACACCAGTGAAGCACTGCTCAAACACATTGTCCTAAGCTGCGTGTCTTAGTGTTGATTTTGAGAGCAATGGAATGTTCTCATTTCCGAACCCTTTTTTTTTTCTTTGTTTGGACTTGGGAGGGGGGTCAGTTCTGACTGGTCACTACCAGGAGCCGGTCTAATACAGAAAAGTGTTCTTTGAATTAGGAGTGACAGCTCTGGAAAACTGAATGGAAAAAAATGGTTCAAGCAGTTAGCAACTGCGTACAAAATGGTTAACTGTTCCTTAGATCAGTAGCAGATATTGCTCAACATAATCACAAATACTAAGTGCACAAAAGCTTTAAAAATTTATTTTCTATACAACAGCATATGCAATGTAGATTTAAATATAACAAGGCATCAAAAGATATTTTTCATTTTGGAAACAAGAAAAGATATTTACAGACAGCTGCGCTACCTCGTCTTACAGACAGTTCATGGAATATACAGTCATTTAATCTGTTAAGAGATTTGATCCACTCTTATGAAATATGAGGCATTCTGGTTGTTGATTCACTTGATTTTTGATGCTCTACAGCTTTCTGTCATTTTAGAATCAACCATAGTTCTGTTCATCATTCGACAGCCACATAGCATTCATCGAATTATTTAAAACCTGTAAAGCAATCAGGCTTTTATAGTGTTTCTGGGTTTTATAATGCTATTTTTTTTTTTTTTTTTTTTAAAGATTTCCATCAACGATCCTGACAGTTATCCTACCTATTACTTTTATTCTAATGTAGAGGAAAAAAGTGAACACATTCATTTAAAAAATGGGGAATTTCATGTCACATACTGCAGGCTGGATTTTCCCTTTCAAGATATCTTAAAAGCACACAGGAACATCACCACCCACTGGCCAAGCTCTGAGAGTACAGCTTTAGGGAATGATGTTAAATTAATTTATCGAAAATAACACAAGATCAGAGTGACGTTTTTATTATAAATATTCAGTGTTGTAATGACATTCTGTCAGAGTCTGGTTCCCATAAAACAGATACACTAAATAAGGAGTGGGAATAACACAAAAAACACAGAGTGGTCCTGTCAGTCCACAGACTACTTAAGAGGGTAAAAGGTCAGAGGACATCAAAAGAAATAATTTAACAAATATTACGAAGCCTCATTAAATCACCATAAGCTTTGTAGCTTTTAAAATAGAGCCACCAAAGCAAGTTCTTGCAATTCGGATATTTGTTAAACTGCTGTGGACAGAAAAAAAAAACTACACTAGTCAGAAAAGAACTAGGTCTCATTACTTTTCATAGCTCCTATGACTTCAAATGAAGAACAGTTTTACATTTGGTTCATTTTCAAGTACAGAATTTAAAAGAGAAAATGAGTGTCCATTATTGCTGGAGGCCAAACAATAATGAATTAATGCCAGACTCATTCAACAGTGCTACTGAATTAAATCACAAATAATTTATGATTCATTCAGTTAAGTTAATGCTGTAAACCAGTAATGAAGATTGAGTGAAAGAAAGGTAAAGTGTGTGAAAAACTGTTTGTGGTCCTCTCAGTCACTCCATATCTGTTTTTCTGTAAACATGTTCTTGAATTCTATACTGAAGTGTAAAAGGCTAAGAATGAGCCCTCACATACGGCAAAAAACAAGTCCTTATTCATATACAAGGAAAAGTAAAAAAAACAATGCCCTTAAAATAAAAAAAGAATTAAGCTCTCAGTGAACAGAACAACTACACAAAGAACAAAATTTAAACAGCCACTATGATGGGAAAAACAGCACTAGGAATTCTACTGCAATGGCTTAATTTAGATAAATTCTAAAGAGGAAAAAAAAGGAAAAAAGACAAAAATACAGAAATACCGTGCCTCAATTGATGGCACGACCAAATAAAGCATTAAAAAAAAAGGTACAACTGACTTACACTATATAAAGCATTACGTATTTTTGCATAAAAATAGCATATTTTTGACCATAAAGTATGACAGAAATACAGTAGCCTTCCAATTTCTGTGGAACTGGGCTTTATATTAAATGCACATGATGTGAACTGTAATGAGATGTTTAGATCTCAAAATTCATGATTTACAATTTCTGCACTCTCTGAAAATTACTGAAACAGCACCACATGCTTTGACTTTCTAACAAAAAACCCAAATGTTCCCCAAATCCCGTTAAATAGCCTTATTAACCTTATGTTCTGAATACAAAATATATACTCTAACTGTATGAGTCACTTTGTCCTTAGATAAACCACAGGGTTTAAAAAGTTAAAAAAAAAAAAAAAAAAAGAAGAACAGTAGTGTTTTATAGATACTCAGGTGATAAAGTACTAATGCACGAAAGAAATATGATTGTTCATTTGAACATAACATGCATGTGCTAAAGCAGGAATCACCAGTTTTATCCACAAAGGGGCTATGTGGCTGCAGGTTTTCACTAAAATCAAGCAGAAGTTCACCTTATCCTGCTTGTTCAATCAGTTGGTTATATTATTTGCTTGGTTGGAATGAAAACCTGTTGCCATACTGGCCCTTTGCAATTGAGATGGATGATCCCTGTATTGAAGGGAAGGGGTGAGGGGAGTGAAGAGCAGAAAGGAGTGTTGAAGTAGATGAGTGTTAGCAGTGAGACATTTTTAGGCAGGCATGGTTTAAAGCCTCCGTTTCAACAGCTTTGTGATGGTTTGGGTATGTGTGAACTGGAGAGCTCTTTAAGAGAGGAAATTTGATAATCCTGCACTTTAGAACCCTCAGATGGCTCACACTGGGGGAGGTGTTCATGAGTAGGTTCAGGATTCTGATAAACTGGTGTTATCTCGGGTTCTGTTTTCCAAACAGGGGTCTTTCCCAACTTGAGATCCACAGGGATCAATTCACCCTCCTGTTTTAACGCAATGACAGAAGAAGAGAAAAAACTAGAGGGGAAATCACTCTGAGGGGAAACATCAAGGCTAGAACTAGAAGATATACATGTGGCCTCAGAGCCAGTCAAGGCTAAGCTAGTTCTGCCATGTAGAAGAGCCCTGACCCTCCGTGGAGAACTCAAGTCAGCAGGCTCATCCTGGACCAGTGGAACTTCTGAGAAATCTCCGTTCTGCTTCAGAGTCAGGCGGAGGTCTTCAGGTTCCATCTTAAGTCTCTTGGCCTGCAATTCTCTGTAGTTCTGGCACTGAGAATCCCTGACCTCAATGTCATCAGACGACCTCTTGGTGGTGGCCTTCTTGCTGAGGTTGAGTGGGATCGTCTGGTCATGCGGGATTGGTGGGACAGCCTGGGTATGGCCGTTGGGTTGGTAGGCTTTGCTAAGGTCCTGAGCCAGAGCTTCTGAGAGACGTTTGGTGAATGAATTCATGTGTGCTGGGCCCAGGCGTGTTCGCATCAGTTGGCGCAGTTGCAAGCTACAGTCAATGTCCAGTGGAAGGATCTTGAGAGGAGGAAGGGGTGGTCTGGTAGTCCGGCCATCTATTGGGCCCCCAGTCCAGGACGGATTCTCAAAGCCACACCCTGAACACTGGTGCTGGAAATTCTCAGGCATGTCAGGGTTCTTGGTCTGGTAGAGCGGAGCTGTCTGATGGGGGGCTGAGGGATTTTGAGAAGTTCTCTCTGGACCACTCACTCCACTGAGGCCTAAACGAGCCCTAAAGAGGTCCAAAGGACACATGCCTTTTGTGGGACTGAACCCTTCTACTGAACCAGCAATCTGCACCTTTGATTGACCAAGGACTGAAGAAGGAGCTGAAGGTACATGCTCCATCCTCACATCATCTTCAGCTTCAGACTGATGGGGAAGATGAGTGACAGAAGAAGGGACTTGAGAAACCCTTATTTGCTGGTGTACAGGTAATGTTTGGTGTTCTTGTACTCCGACCTGCTCTCTGTGAGGTTTAGCAACTGAAGGTGGTCTCCCAACTCTGCTTTTAGACAGAACTTTAGGATTCCGTTTTCCAGGCGGTCTTCCTCTTTTTCGTACCACCCCGCCATCTGGTGGTGCTTCCTGAAGAAACAGAACAGAAAATTAAATCAAATTATTTCCACCATAGATGTTAGGTTTTGCAAATTATTTAAAATCTTTATAACTATTTTTAAATCAGATATTTTAAAAAGTAACTTTTTACAGTATAAAAGTAACTGTATGTAACAGTATTTTTAACCATCCTCCAGATTTAACTACCAAAATATGAAACATGAGACATTCTGGAAATTAATTTAAGTTTAACTCTGTACAATTCTCCAGATTATTTTAAAATCAGCAACAATTCAAAAAAAGGTACATGTAGCAGTACCAGCATCATAATATAAACGTTTATAAGTACCTGCAACAAAACTGGTTTTATATAATTATAGACAACAATTTCAAACTGTTGAATGAGTGTACATCAGAGCAGAACACTTAACTGTGAACTACATAACTTTATGGAAAAATACTTGCCTGACCAGTGACCCCACTCTTTTTCAGAGCACCCTGAGTTCCTCTCCCACGGCCAGGCTTTTTGATGGATGCAGCTGAAGTTACTGTGGCTTTGGGCTTATTTGGCTCATGATTTACCCCGTTTATGTATTGCTCATATGGAAGCATCAACCTATAATTTGTTGAACAGAATATAAAAGACCATTGTCAGGGAGTAAACTAAGAGCATTTGAGGCTGTGGCTTTAGTGGTGTAATTGGAGGCTCTTACTCACTTTTCATAATGCCTTCTGGTACAGGTGGCAGCACTGGTACTGCCTGGGCTGCCACCCAGCTCATTGTAAACCGTCTTCCACAATCTCTGAGATGTCACCTTCGGGCAAGACAAGAACAGCAGCATACAACCTTTTCACTCTCAAACTTGATTTTTACAACATAGTCAGTCTTACCAAGTCCTTACAAAGGTTTTAAACCTACATATAGATATATATATACATATACATATACATATACATATTTATATATATACACACACACACACACAATATGTAGTATTCAAACTTACCGCCTCGTAGCCTCCCAGCTTTTTGACAGCCGAGTACATGAGGAAGAGATCAACTGTGGACAAAAGAGTAAACTACTTAGACAAGAAAATTAAATATAGAAGGAAATAAGCAGAAGTCATGACAAAGTTATGAGTGAAATTCAGGTTTTTGCAGTATAAGTGTAAAAATGTAGCCAGTAGGTTTAACACTTACTCTTTTTAAAGCCAAGGTTGGGAACCTTGATAATGGGGGATCCTCTGCGTTCCATGAAGAGATACAGCCGGTCCAGGAATAGCTGCTCCTCAGGATGGGGGAGCCAGCTCCCCTCCCATCCCAGATCCACATCACCCATCACGTTCTCCTGCACCCAACCATTTACACAAAATGATAGGTCAGTGAAAAATTATACCTACACATGGAAATGGATCAACATTCAGGACATAATTCAGACTGCAAGATGATTACTAAAGCCCTTTTCGATAGCGCAGTGTAATTTACTCATCAATCAGCCACAACATTATTAAAAACCTGCCTAATATTGTGTAGCTCCCCCTTGCATCGCCAAAACAGTTCTAACCCGTCAAAGCATGGACTCCACAAGACCTCTGAAGGTGTGCTGTCGGATCTGGCACCAGGATGTTGGCAGCAGATCCCTTAAGTCCTGTCTGTTGCAAGGTGTATGTCTAGCACATCCCACAGATGCTCATTTGGACTGAGATCTACGGAATTTGGAGGTCAAGGCAATGAACCCTTTATCACATTCCCCAAACCATTCCTGAACAGTGTTTGTAGTGTGGCAGGGCACATTATCCTGCTGAAAGAGGCCACTGACATTAACTCCGGTTGCCCAAGAAAGGGTGAACTTGGTATGCAGCTATGTTTACTTAGGGGGCGTGGGTCAAAGTAACATCCAAATTAATGTCAGGACACAAAGTGTTCCAGCAGAACATTACCCAGAGCATCACACTGCCTCGCTTTCTTCCCATAGTGCATCTTGGTGCCATCTCTTCCACAAGTAAATGATGTACACAAAACATGATGGAAAAAGAAAATGTGATTCATCAGAGCATGATACTTTTGTGTCCAGTGTAGGTGCTTTTGGTAGTTGGCCAGAGGCTACACAGCAAGCTGCTCTGATCCAATTGTCTAGCCATCACAATTTGGCCTCGGTTAAAGTCACTAAGTTTTCCTGCTTCAAGAATTTCGACTTCAAGTGGCTCTTCACTTGCTGCCTAATATATATTCTTCCCTTGACAGGTGCAGTTAGTACTATGCCATTTCATGAGTATAAACTTCCATTACTTAGAGTGCATTACTTAAACTCGCTACTAACTTACTGAAACTAAACAAGTACTATGCAATGCAGTGTCTGTCAATGGTTTTTTTCTGATTTTTGGTTGCCTTTGGTTGATTTCGTATACTGAGACTGCACCAATCTACAAAAAACTTGTTGTGGTTGTAGGTCCACAAGGATGACGTGGACTAAGAGGTCGGCATCCCTAGGAGAGTGTGTGTGTCCCTGAAGTGGGGTAAACATTAGTACTTTTAGGGCAACTTTTGACAAAAATGAAAAAATCTTGGTGGCAAGGTGGCATACACTTCCATTTGCCTCCCTCAACATAATGGCCACCAACAACCAATCAAAATTTAGTCCCCAATGAATACTTGTGTGAATGGCCAGTCTTAATTCAAATACGGTCGGCTCATTCATCAATTTCAAACAATCAGCCATGACAAGCTACATCATGTTTTCCTTGGTTTCTCTGAAATGATTGTCCTTATTCAACATTCATTTTGTATTTAAATCCTTACATAACATTTATAAAATTCAAACGGTCCTCTTTCACCTGTGTAAGTGGTCAAATCATTCGACTCTTGCTACTTGGACCAGATTGCACATTGGATACCAAGCATGTCGGCTGATGGAATGCAGTTAGGGCAAGGGAAAAAACTGCAATTTAGATTTTTTTTTTAGCCAAACTACCTCTTTAATTTATTAACCGCCACAGATTCCATAACTGTTATACATCCTGTTTAGCTATGGCGGCATGTACATGTTGAACAGGAAGCAGTGATAGTGAAAGATGCTTTGCAGTTCCAGAAACATACCTTCATCCGCTCTCCCCAAGTCTCAAACTGGCTGAAGCTTTGCTGTTCGGTTCCACTGCCATCTCTGCCCCTTCTTTTCCGTGGTCTTCCCTTCAGGCTTAAGGAAGGGCACCCTGGGAGGAAAACATGAATAAACCACATTGCGCTCATCTCAAATTTTACAAGACATTGGTGTAATCTTTAATAGTTTTCCACAATTGTTAAATAGGAGATCTAAGATCCATGTGATTTCTTCAAACCAAGGACTTTCCTTACATTTACAGTTAAATAAAACTTCTAATTAAACATGCAAGACTATCACAATCTAAGACCCTACTAAAGGAACTTACCCAACTGAGACATTAAACCTGGGCTGGTACCAAGACTTGGGTGGTTGAAAATGTCCCTACAGTACATGACTCGTGTATTGGGTTTAGCCATTTTTACCCCTCCCAAAGCCAACAGATGCCGGTCTGGCAGACTGGGGCAGTCAGGCTGGTCCTGAAAGCGTTTCTGTAGAGAGCGGAAGCGGCAGTACTGAGGGTAACTCAGCACCTTAATCCCATGTATCACTGCTTGAAAACCATCTGGGGAAAATGCAAAATACCCGGCAGAAGTCAGTAAATAAGTACATTCAAGCTTGCACATTTAAAGTAGTATCATCACTACAGATTACTTTAATAAACTAGAAATATGGCATTAATTTTTATAACTAACTGATAACTATTCAGAAGTTTCCAAAAAGTATCAATGGACTTAACATAATAACTATGAATAGCCTGTAAAAAAAGGTTTTTTTTTTAAAAGGGTAAACTTATAAGGCATTCAAACTGACTGGGATTTAAAGGTTAAACTGTGATTATCTGATGGTAATCATAAAAACATGCATGGTATTAACTGCTACCTTTATTCTCAGTTTTCGCTTCCTCAGGATCACTTGGGGAACTGCCAGAAATGTGAAGTCTGTTGCTTATCGGGCAGCTACGCTTCCACTGGGGGGGTTCAAGACAGGTCCAGTTCACCAGGTCTTCCACTCGGACCACAATCTTTTTTGACAAACCGAGGACTTCATCCTAACACACACAAAATTTGTTTCAGAGTCGTATCAAGCACACGCAACATTTTAGTGGTGTCAGATTGACTAGAAACAGTTTAGCCCAAGACCTGAGATAACACAAACTTTGCATAAGCTTAAAAGGACTGAATCAGGTTTTTCTGGCTGGTGGCTTAATTTCTTCTGACACCCAAGTGACAAAGGTGTTGCCTCCTACTTTCTGCTGCAACTGGTAACAAAAGGTTACCAACCTCCAGGCAAAGTTAATCCATCCAAACATCTGAAAACCAGTGTAAAATCACAGCTCACAAGGAGATCTACCTTTACAACTGCCTGACACAAAACAGTGACAAAAAAGGCATCTTGAAGCCTTGAAATTCCTTCCCAGTTTTTGCACAGTCAAATGGATTTCCTTTGCTTTAAAAACATCACGTTTAAATAAAACATGGGCAAGAAATCTGACTCCATATTCCAAATGCTATGACTGTTTTTGCCATGACTCAGACTTGCACACACACACACACATCAAGCTGCTGCTCTGACAACTGTGTTTCTCCAGTAAAAATCTTACGGGCTTTTAAAGCCATTGCATCTTGCTGAATTATTAGGCTCTGAAACACTACTAAAGCTCAAGTGCAGTAAAGCTTAACCTCATTAACCAGTTACCAATAAGTAAAAAGCCACACTCGTGACAAAAGCGAGTCTGTCTGCTTTGTTAACAGGAACTCTTCATTAACATAGATTTCTAGTAAATATTCATGTAAAAGAACATCACAACTTGTCCTTGGGTGACTTGAAACTTATACTTGAAAATGCAGAACTGATTTGCTGACAGTATAGTGCATTCTCTGTAAAACATGTGATTTGAGTGCTGCAGTTATACATGTGGCTGTACTCCAAAACAAAACTTCACATACGTTTTAAACCTCAAAAAGCACATTCTCCATTTATCACTTTTTATGTACATTGTGTGAAAGGAATGGTCCAAAACTCAATATGTATTTTTTTCTTACATCAATTTCCAGTTTCACACATCAGGTTTACAATGTTCATTTTAGAATGTTTTTTTTCCTCCTTAAAATGTTGCTCATTTGGAGATACCATGTTGTGTTCTGATAGCAATAATGAGATCCGTGACAAAAACTATCATCAATTTTGCCATTTTTCAAACAAAATAAAACTGATATGTTTTCACCACAAAACTAATGGCCTTTATAACACCAAAATAATAAACTAGAGTAGTTTAAAAATATATTTGAGCTTGTCAACATACTATATATAGATTTTTTTTCCTGATGCATGCTAGGACAGCTGTAGCAGTTATGCGTTTACTTCCGAGACAAGAAGGCTGCGAATTCTAACTGGTTATATCAATTATTCAAATTTAAAACAGCAAGATTACCATTAACACTGCAGCATCATTAACATAGTAAATCATTCAAACAGTAGCATCTGTAATAAAAATTTAAACAACAAAAATATATATATTTTAACCCCTTCATTTACCTCTCCATGTGCCTCGGTCCTGCCCTTGGGGGTGTCCTCTGGAAGAAAGTAGAGCCTAGAGCTGGCCAGCAGGTGGCCCTGTTTCTGATCCTCCCACAAAAGGGTAATCTCTGAGATGCACACGGGCTCCTGAGGGCCACAGCGCACATAGTAGAACTCACCCAAGGTCCAGACCTTAACAGGAGCCCCGTCTTCTGACCTGTGGCACACTGATTTGTAGAAGGCAAAGGTGCCCCGTCGGCAGCAAGGAGGGCCTAACCACTGATGAGGAAAGAATCAAAAAAGTTTTCAGCTTTTACTAACTTTCTGTGCAGAAGTGTAATAAAGATGGTGATCTGAGAATAAAGTCAATTCAATAACTCCAGTGAATGAAAAAGATTTTCAGCCGTCAGTGTGAAATAGTGTTGAAACAAAAGCAGTTAGACTGATGATGCACAATTTTCCTTTTAGCACAAACGTAGTCAATCAGCCAAGACGTGTTTGCTGAGTAGTTCCGCCCTGGAGCTACAAGCTAGCAAGTAATGAGAGGTTATAGCCACGAGATCGCATGGCAGCAAGCAAAAAGACTAAATGAATTCACTGCCTTTAAAAGAGCATCAGGTTGTCAAGTTATCTCTCAAATAATCCATTTTCAGGTTATTATAATACATCAAACAGACTTGCCTATGTGCCTTCTGACACATAATTAGGTATAAAAGTAGATAAAAGTATGATGTGTAGCTAAAAGCAGGTCCAGAGACAGAGAGGGAGAGAGAGACATAGAGAGGGGGGGGGGAGAGAGAGAAAGAGAGAAAGAGAGGGAGAGAAAGAGCTAGAAAGAGCG
>JBBPCX010000023.1:2165146-2197480 GCA_037974365.1 Hydrocynus forskahlii | reverse complement strand
TTATTTTTATTTTTATTCTATTCTATTTTTATTCTACTGTTTCACTTAATTTTGCTGCTCTTAATTTTATACTGTCCGCTTTCTGCCGTACCAAGCAAATTTCCCTCTTGTGGGACTAATAAAGGCTTATCTTATCTTATCTTATCTAACAACAAACAAAGTACATCTATCTTTTCCATATTAAAACACAATGAAATGAATGAATGAATGAAAATGTACTCACTGTAATATGCCACACAACCAGAAATACCATTGTACAGCATCTTCACCCGCCAACGGTCTAATTACAGTAACATTTATCCTGAATATCTGGCTTAATGATCAATCTCACCAACTCAGGAATGAAAGATGGATTTTAAACATATATTGGCATGAAGGATCTAAGCTTTTGCTTTGTTAATTTGCTCCAGAGTTTGAAAAAAATGGTTTTCCTTCTGCTGTCAATTTATTTACTATTGGTATGGCTTCCCCTGACCAGGACCCCATGCCCTTAATAAAAGAAAAGGACCATAATAGGTCACTAATTCAATTAAATAATAGGAGATTAAACCATGCATAGTTTTATGTCTATTTAATACATGTTGTAACCCTTCATATTTAATATGAAACTGACTCTAATTTAAATTCCCATTGGGTAATAAAAGCGGTTTCAAGCTGAAATGGGGGCATTCGGGTATTGCTATGTCTGATGAATGTCTAATGTCCTTCCTGTATTTCTGGATATGTGTAACTGTCCCCTGGAGCAAAATATTCTTAAGATGACAATGAAGATGCTACGACTAGGAGGACACATATGTTGTGTTTTCATATAAACACTGGAATAGCAAGTTGTGATGTGCCTTCAAATTTATTTGTATTTCAGACGCAGTGCGTTGTCTGATCTCCACTGTATCAGTCTGGGTAAAGGGCAAAAAAGAGAGAAAGTTCAGATTATTCAGTCCAAAGACTCAAGGAGTAGCAGTTTTATCAAACTACTCAGCAGAGCCATGATTGAATGTGCAGTTTTGAAAGTTTGTATACCCTGCATGTGAAAGTGTACCGCTGTTAGAGAAATAGGTGGTTAGATCAGAAACTGTATTGTCAAGATAGTTGAGAAAAAATGAGTACTGCTTTTGTTTGGACACAAATACTACAACAATACATAATAACAAAAACTTAAAAGACAAAAATTCCAAGAGTCTTCAAAGGTGTCATGTTAGTGTGATGTGTCTTTAAAAATAATGTCAGCTTTTGTTCCCTTCAGATGCTCTACGGCTGGAGGATAGGCACTGTTTAAAAGGTGAGAAGTGCAGTATTTCAAACTCACCAGGAGATTAGCAGGGTGTGAAGAGTCCATGAACAAATGTATGCCCCACATAACAGTTATAATAGAAAGAAGAAGCTCCAGCTCTTCTCCTGTTTGTGCTGTAGGACCACTATACCAGAGAATGATGGAAAAGTAAGAACAGCTCTGTAGAAATATCTCCTGATCAACAGAAACTTCTCCCCGCTTTAAAGACTTTAACAGAATTTGGAGATGGCAGCTAGCAGTTTCCTCTCATTTTATCCATCTCATCTTCAATGAGTTCACAAATTCTACAGTTTGACTATCAATGATAAGTGATGATAGTAAATCTTTGTTCCAACTAAAATCCAACTGAACTATTAGAGGGGTCCTTGTATTTATGGCTGTTTTTTGTCTGTACCATCATTTTGACCCTTTATCATATCCATCCTGACCTTGAATCATAGACCTAAAAAAACCCTAGCAGTGTCATGATGCAGAGAATGTATGGCAATGGTTTTTATCTAGGGAGAAGGAACCTACATTTCAGAAGGGGGAAACATAAACCTCATGAAACCCTCTCAGTCCATTCATGTGTACAAACCACTCATGATGTTGGTTGTCTCTGAAACAGCATGCTGTGCATTCCACACTGCCAGTGGTGGTCTTTACCACCATGCAAAGCATACAAATGTAAGCCTACTGGAGCTTAGGGGCGTCCCCTGCTGAGATACCATAACGCAGAAGCTACCTAAGCAATGGTTTTATTCAAGCAACCCTGAAACCACCATGCTTTAGTGACACCCAGAAATAGAAGAAAGTTGAAGAAAAGTCTGATGAGAAGGAAGTGCTAGGCACAGTTGTTATGTTGTCAGAGAAAAACAGCTGCACCTGTTTGTGGTGCTGTTTGTAAAAACAGCTTAACAAATTTAGAGGTGTCATTTTTTCATCATTTAGCACAATGTTCACACATTTAAAGCTAAATGTGTTTTAAAAAAAAAAACAGTGTTACGTTTTGGTACATTTTCTTGCTGCATAAATGTTAAATTTAAATGTTAAATATATATCTAAATGTTAAATCTAAATCTAAATGTTAAATCTTAAATCTAAATGTTAAATCTATATCTAAATGTTAAATCTATATCTAAATGTTAAATCTTAAATCTAAGTGTTTAGAGAATATGCTAATTGGCCACGCCCCGTGATTACAATTGGCTGTTACTTAGCAGGGGGCTGGACTGTGCTGTGATATTCCCTCACCAACATGGAGGATTTGACTTAAATTATCTAAATGTTAAATATGAAAAATATATCTTGCACTCTAAGTGTGAAAAATATATCTCAGCTCTAAATGTGTATTTGAAATGTTGCGCTCTAAATGTGGAATTTAAATGTAGCACTTTTACAAACTGCGACTCTAAATGTGGGATTTAAATCTAGCACTTTTAAAAAAAACTGAGACTCTACATGAGGGAGGTAGATCCTCCATGTTGGTGAGGGGAAATCACAGCACAGTCCAGCCCCCTGCTAAGTAACAGCCAATTGTAATTATGGGGTGTGGCCAATTAGCATATCTTCTAAACATTTAGATTTAAGATTTAACATTTAGATATAGATTTAACATTTAAATTTAACAATTTAACATTTACGCAGCAAGAAAATGTGCCAAAATGTAACACTATTTTTTTTAACACATTTAGCTGTAAATGTGTGAAAACTGCACTACAATTGCACTAAATTATGAAAAAATTACACCTCTAAATTTGTTAAGCTGTTTTTACAAACAGCACCCCATACACCTGTGGCTATGACTATTTCTAGATGAGGTAATTATCAAAATTAACCTTATCATTCCTTATTATAATCCAGCATTTTGGTTAGAAACTTTGACTAATGAGGATATAATCAAGACAAAACTAGGATGGTTCAGTTGTGACTGTATCCCCGTAAGATGCACTACATAGTACACAATTTATTTTGCTTTAAAATGTAACATCTTTGATTTCACCTGCCAAACTTTGCTTGCAGCCCTACTACTAATTCTTCCCTGGTTTAATACATGCTGCTCAACATACAATATTGAATGTGTACCATCAGGGACCATTTTCCACACTACAGGGCTGGAGAGCCTACAGACAAGGCCCCACCAACATTAGAGCTAATCAGGTGATCTAAAGACCCGCCTAATTTTCCAAGTACTCTAATCACTGTTCAGCAACCACTGCCTTTTTCGCATAGGATGCAGTATATCAGGAAAATTGCACTAATGATGAGCATGAGTATTCATGTTGGTCAAAACCTGTACTCGACCTTTTTCAATCAGTATGCCAAGTTTTTCAGTGTCATTTGAATATGTCAAGATTTCTCCATTATACTGCACTTATCTGTGCTTTATAAGTCAGTATTCTTCGTATTCTACATCAAAACATTCTGTTAATGTCAGTCAAAGACCTGCTAATATAGTGATTGAGTCATTTTTTGTGGAACAGAGATTCAGACAGTGGCCAGAACCTCCTCATTTACTAAATAAAGGTAGCACACATGGACCAGTAAGTTAAACTTATTTGTAGCTGTAGGTGTAAATGTTTTGAAATGTGAGGGAGACAAAGGTCCAGGCAAAAAAGTACAAACCTTCCCCATGATTTCAGTAACCTACCACTGTGTTTGCTATATGATGAGCAGAGTCGTGTGGAGGAATCTGTTATGTTTTGTTGCTTCTTGGACATCAAACTTGTTTTTACGTGACATGTAAAGGTAGATGATTGTGCTACAACTGAAACAGACCTGCAGTGGCTTACATTAGCAAACCTTCCTCTGTCTATTAGTTTCTCACAATGCAATACAGTGACCTAATGTGTTCAGTACAAAGTAAAGAGTGCATTGTGGAAGGTAGGTGCCCCTAAACACCATTCCATTATACGTTCCAGTTTTTGGACACTAAAAATAAAATAATTAACATATGTAATAGTGTCCTAACATACTAATTGGGATCCAGTTCAGCCACAGTCAGAAACTAAATAGAAATTATGAATTGAAATTAAGAAAAAAGACAGTATTTGTAAATATTAGTAAATTGTTTCTGAACTCTCTGCGTGTTTCCATGCCTAGTCTTCTAGAAAGAATTAAGGGAATCATAACAGCACAGAAGGAGAATGGAACAACTAATCAAAACAAATAATATGAAACCATTGGCACATGAATGAGCATGTACTTCTGCTTATTTAGAGGACGTCAGTTGAGTAGATGGTCTTCAATGTGGCCCAGGACATGTTCACATACACACTACTGAAAGAACCTGCCCGTATGCAGCCCAGTCCACGTCTGAAGGGTCTCAGGGCTCAGATCCCAGTGTGTTCTTAGTGTGCCTTGAAATGTTTACATCTGACTGGATCACCCAAGACGGATGTTAATGCCAGGTGTTAACAAGACCCTGGATGTCAGTGAAGTGGTTCAGAGCTTCAGGGTGGTCACTTCCATCTTTTATTGACTGACACTGGGTGTAATTTAGGTTAACAGGTTAGCCAAGACTACCAGTGCCAAACAGTTAAATTGTATAAATAACATAATATGGTGTCTCGACAGTTTGGACAATATATTGATTTAAATATTGGTTGTACATGTATGTGCGGTTTCCTTCTGTTAGATTAGACTTAAACACATTTTGCTACTCACATGTAAATGTCATTTAAACCAACCATTTGGAATATTACATGATAATCGATTAACAAAAAGGAGGACCAGTTGTTCTTTATGGGTAGATTTTTATGATTAAATACTTCCTGATCAATTATTCTGCTATTTAGGATTCTGGCTTATAAATGAAAACATTTCCCATCTGATAAGTAAGTAATGCCTTCCCAGCTATGGTTGAAATGCTAAATTATGATGAGAGAAAGTAGGATGGCCAGAGGTGCATGTCTTATAGCTGAATATCTGGACAGCATATTGGATTAGGTCATTGTCAAAAACAGCCATAATAAGTAATTGCATGTTTTACAGTAAGGCTGTTGTCTGTATGTAACAGTTTGTTGGTTTATTATTGGTTTCATGGGGACATTGACTGAAAATGACCTGGTATAGCTAAAATCCATGATGGCTGAGGTGCACGTATTCAAACAAAGCAGAATATGTCACAGCTGCGCGAAAAATGAACCACCTCCCAGATATGACCTTCTGTGAGAGGATCTGTATGGTCAGGGGAGCTGATAAAATGGACAGTGAGTGTGGATAAGTATAAAGTTAAAAGACATAATAATTCTTGAAAGTAACTATGCAAATTATTTAGAAAAAGATTATTTCGACCTTCAAATGACCTTTCACCTTCAAATGAGCTCTTAATTTAAATCTTATATACTTACATACATGTAACATTGTATGCATTTTTCTCCATAAATCAATGTATCAAGTATAATATTTTCGTATCATTTGTTTAATTTGGTTCTGTTTACCTATTTATAGAATATGTGAGGATGCCTGAGGTTATATTCATACAAAAATATAGAAAATTCTAGTGTTCACAAACTTTCAAGCACCATTGCGTGTAAAGATGAAGTGGACATATGCACTGGAAGTACATTATATAATAAAAATAAAGGATCAGAATACCCCTCATTTTACATTGAGACATCATGGGTCTTTTTCAGAGGCTGAGACCATAGGCATGGATGCTAATGGTGCTCAGCGTTGCATGTTTGAGAAACTGGAAGAAGGCTCTATACTTTTAGGATGAACACCCTTCTATGAAGGCCTTCCAAATACCAGTGGTTTCTAAAGGTCATTTATGTGCACTTATTTAGCCTATGTTTGGGATACTTTTGTGTTTTCATGTTCTACAATGCTGAGACTGCCTGTCTTTTATTCATGGCCTTGTAAATCTTATAACGTTGCTGCTTGAATCTAAGATTTGAGCTGAACAAGAACCAACATCCTTCAGGGGGCACAAGAATGGTAGATGAAAGCAGACCTGGGTAGGAAACTGACTTTCCCTCCCATTGTCCAGACCACCTTGAGGCCGGATATAGTTATCTGGTCAGAGAAAGCAAAGTTGATCATCCTTGTGAAATTGGCTGTGATGAGGCCCATGAGAGCAAGAGTCTAAAATACTAAGACATTGTCATGGAGTGTGGAGAGAAAGGATGGCAAGCATGGCTGTTTCCGGTGGAGGTGGGGTGTAGAGGGTTCCCAGCACAGTTGGTATGGTTGGTGCTCACTACACTCGGTGTATCAGGCAGGGAGCACAAGATAGCTGTGCACAGGATTGGAGAGGCAGCAGAAAGAGCCTCTTGTTGGCTTTGGCATAAAAGGGAGGAGCTGGGCTGGAGGCCTGGAGCTGATGGGCAGTGACCTGGCCACCACTGCTGACCCACCAACTGGAGGGTGTAGCAGTTAAGGGTCAAAACATTCAATGAATGTATGTTGGGCACCATCTGACATCAGCTTTAGGTCAAAGGCCAAAGACATTCTAAAGAGTGTCTGCATGTGTGGCGTCCCGAGATGTATTAAGCAAGTTAAGCTAATGCTGACGGACCTTTTAGTTCATAACATGATTGGAGAGCATCACCTAATTTGTGAACCTACAACTGTTATCTTGGTTTAAAGTTAATTAAAAACAAATGAGACAGCCAGACCAGACAAAATTTTCTGAAATCTGTGCATTGACTGAATTGTACAGCAGCTCTGCCTAGTACCTTGAAAGGAATATATAATTTTTTTTCCATTTAACTAGATAAAGCCACAGATAAACCTCAAGACAAACACAATGAATACTTTATTTGGATGGCCGAGCATAGACGCTTTGTAATGCTTTGTATCTTAATATCTTAAATCTAATCCTAATCCCAAACACAATACTGCTGATAATCCTCCAGGTAGTTACAATTTAAATATCTGTATAAAATCTTTAGGGAACTATCAAGATAAAGTGTGATTTTTTGGGGGATCCCCCCCCCACCCCGGCCTGGCCCCCCCCCGCCCCGCCAAACACACACACCACACCAGTACCTTGTTCAAGAGTACCTCTGAGGTGCCACCTGCAGAACATCTGATGGTGGCTTAATACTGTTAATCATCTTTCACTGCTTTTTATATCAAGGGATACAAAAAAAATGTTTGTCCACAGTAATTACAAAAAAGGCACAGAAAAGAGTTTATTTAACAAGATACCAGTGTTAAAAGCATATTATTTCATTATCTCTTTTATCATACATTATCTCTTAAACTTCCTCTTTCTCCCTTGTCTCTGGCTGGCCCTGGCTGAGCTCTCCTGCTGGAAGTCGACAAGGCAGTCTGTAGTTTCAGATACTGGTACGAAGGATTGGATGGATGATGAGCTGTTAGGTCCTGAGGCTGGACAGACTCTGTTTCCTTCAGCCACTACTGAGGAGTCTGTAAGGCCACTGGAAAAAAAAAAAGAGAGACGTGACTGTGTTAAAATCAAGGTCAAGTTGTCTGAAGGAATTCGTCGCAAACAAACTGTTCAGAATCTACCTGTGGTTTTTGACTGTAACATCAGATGGTCCAGCGCCATCATCAGAATCATCTGAAAAGGGTGATGGCCTGACATAAGAATCAGCAAATACTGCAAAACCTCATACTGTTACCCTCAAAATAATTATTAAAGAGAGGGGTCAAAATTTTGTTTACACTGCCAGAAGACCATCACTCATATGTGAACAAGAGATGACACAAACTAGAAGAAGAGTACATACACATAGGCATCCGAAATCCCTGGTGCAGGACGGAGAGCATGCCGTTTCATAAATGACAAAAATAAGGAACAAAACCTTAAAGCAAAACATTAAAGTCATATTCATTCTTATAATCAATATACAGAGACAAGAATCCACAGGAGCATGTGACCCAAGGACAACTAGACATATTCCAGACATAAAAGTGGTTGGTAAATAATAACATTTTGAAAGTTTAGAGCCTACCAGAGTGCCTCTGGGTCCTCCCTGCTTAAAATACTTGTTCAGGCGACTGAGGAACTTCCTGGTTGGAAAAAACAAGTGGCACCTATGATGTCTTGTACAACCATTAATGCCTGCTTGTTATAATTTGTTTAGGCCACAAGTGAGTAAATTTGTTCTGAGGGAACTTATGATAACTACTTACTCAAGTCTAGGCGTGCTCTCATCCACTACTGTTCTTCTTCCCCTCTTCTGCAGCGCAACTACTAAACACAAAGAGGAACACTGAGTGACGGCAGAGACTGCTACAAAAACTGCTGTTTACAGTGACCAGTGATTAGAGTTTATATAAAGAGATTATATAGCATTGCTGATTTCTGACCTTGTGAAAGGTCACCCTGTTGCTGTTCCCCCTCTGTGGTGCCATCACAATAAGCAGCATGCACCTCAATCTTACTAATGGGAAAGAGACAAGAGCACATGGGGCATTCCACTCTCTGGGTCTGAGAAGGAACTGACCCCCTCTGCCATTTCTGCTTCATCTCAGCCTGCTCCAGCACCATCGTCATGTCTTCAGCAGTTTCTTCTTCATCCACCTCCATCACCTCACTCTCTGTCCGTGATTGAGGCTGCGGGATAAAAGTGAGAAATTAGTAAGGGTTAAAAAAAAATGGTCCTAGATTTCTTGTTCTATACATATCGAGATTCTAAAAATAAGCATTCAAGCTCAGCTCATATAGGTGTGTTGGTAGTTTTACTCTTTGTTCATTTTAAAGTGGACTGAGACGGTTACCTGTGCAGGACTGGTTACCATCAGCTCGGGTGTACTGTCTTCACTCATTTGAGTTTCTGTGTTCACAGAAATGGAAAGGACAGGGGAAAGACATAGTTCAAAATACACAAAACTCATAATGGATCGTCCCTTGCTTTTAAAATCATGAGGCAGAAGGGTTAGGAATCTACAGGAACAACAGAAATCTGATCAACACTGAGTGACCGAGTAATTAGATCTGATCATACCTGGGCACATAGTGCTCTCCACATCAAAAGTTTCATTTTGAATGTCTTCATGCTCATCAGGCAGTTGGATCTGGGTGTCTTCAGAAAGATCACAAGGACTAGACATCCTGCAATCATGAAAGACAGTTTTAAAAAACTAACTGGTAACACTTCAAACAACCATAAAATCTGTAAAAAAAAAAAAGAGATGTACTAGTAAAACTACAATTTACCATTATTTCTAGAATTCTAGTCAGTGTTTTACCTGGAAAGTTTGACAGCACCTGTAGACTCACGGTGCCCAAAGAGAGAGTTGGATTTTGGCTGCTGAGAAAAATAAGGTTACTAAAGCTTTGTTCATCTCTTTCTACACACTCAACTAAACTGAAATAGATCAAAAATAATGAACAAGCATTTAGTAGGAACAACCCCTTGCAGTAACATCATCAAAATGCAAATCAATGTGCTTATGCTTACTGTTATTAAAGTTGGAATGAGACAAGTGTGAGCAGAATAAACAAATAAGGACGATGCAATCTAATGGAAAACATTCAGTTGACAGATTAACAATAATAAAAAAAAGACAATAGAATACTGAAAGCCTAATAGTGTCAAATTGTTCTGCCTTTCATATTTGATGTCACAAGTGAAATCTTCTACAAAATCCATTATTAGTGCTTTAAAGGAAACTAAGCAAACACAAGGGGGTCCTCGAGTTACAACAGTCTCGACATATGACGTTTAGAGTTTACAACGCTCACTCCCACTTGGCTTACATTGTTACAGTTGTGGGTGAACTAGTTTGGTTGCGCGCAGTGGAAGAATTCGCAGTAACGCGGCATGTGAGTGAGGGAGTTTTCCTTTTCCTGTGGCTTAGTTGTGTTTATATGATTTTACAACTGTGTCAGGATTGTTAAGTGACCGAGGCTAGGCTGTGATTCAACTTACACCACAATTTGTGTTACATCACTGTCGAGGACCCCATGTATGCATACTGTATCACATCAAGCCCAGGTGTTTCATAGCAGTGAATAATACACACCGCAGGCTCCTCCTGCATCTCAGGAGAGGACACCACCACGTATGATTCACGCTGTGCATTCTCAGCTTCTTCTGACTGTCCCTGGGACTCAGTCCTTCCCTCTTCTGTTTCCCCCTCTACGTTGTTTTCCTTTTCCCCCTGTTTTTCTGGTTCTGCATCCTCGTCCTCCTCCAGAAGCTTAGGGGCAATGTGGCGCTTCATTCTCCTGCCAAAGGGCCTCTCTGCTCGACATGGGGACAGCTGGACCCACAACATCACCAAAAATGCTTTGAGAGTTTGAATGTGCAGTCACAGTGAATGCAGTTTAAAATCCACCAAACTTCAGTCATATAGTTACATGACAATGCTACGTTTTAATTTCAGGAAACTGTATTCCTAAAACCACTGCAGAGGATTAAGAAACAAGCACTAGGTTCCAGGTCTATCATTATTAGTTAGGTGTGTGAACTTTATCAGTTAAAGTGATGATTCACTCCAGCAGCATTGATTGTTATAATATTCAATGAGGCATGCACGGAATTTCCTGCTAAAATAAAATTCTTATGCCATTTTCAACTATAAGTGTAGGGCTACATGATATGGATGAAATATGAGTATTGCAATGTTGAGACCTAGTGTGATTTTAATTTATTATTTATCCTCACTTTTCATGTTGAAAAATGGTCATATACAAAATTTTGAAATATATTTCTGGTTCACAGACACACAAATGATGAGGAAAAATTCTCAATTCATCAAAACACACAGCAACATTCACCTGGAGCTGTGATTGGTTAGACTTATTTGTATATTACAATGTTCTGAGATATCAGGATTGCAGATGCCAAAACTGCGATAACGATAAAGACCATATACTGTGCAGCTTTACATGAATGTAAAAAAAACAAACTTAGGTCTGTTTTCATGTATTATATTGCCTATATTCCACTAAGTGGAAATACTTCCTAAATTTTAAATTTGAATCATACTACAAATGTAATCCAATCAAGAGGAAGTTTGTTATTGTATGATGCACTGAACTGATTCCTAAGAATTTGAAATCAGACAGTTTGACCTCACAAAACAACATAAGTTTATTCGTGGATTATCAATCATCCCCTTTAAGGGTCTGTGTGGCTGCAGGTATTCATTCCAAACATTCAGGAGTTCACCTTTAATGACTAAACAACTATTTGAAGACGAACTGATTACACAAACTAAATCAGATGAGCTCCTGTGTCGCTGGAAAGAAAACGTGTTGCCACATTGGCCCTCTGTGGATAAAACTAGTGACAAGAGTTAACCAACAGATCTGACTCACTGGTGGACCCCACTTGGCTTTGTGCAGAAGCTGGCGCTGGGCTTCTTTCAGGCTCTTTTCATACACCTCCAACTGGCTAAGGATGACCCTTGTATAATCGTCTGGGCTTTGCCCCCTGGGGCAAAAAGGGACACCCCAGTAATATGACATGTGACCATCCCCTTTCCTGTCCATTGGGTGTATGGGTCTTGAATCACAGGCAGGTTTATCTTGAACATCAACATTTAGTTGTTTGGATTTGGCTGGGTAAGTAGTCGCAGATGTCAGTGTCCTTCTTGCACATTCATGTTGGGAATTTTGTGTGGAACAGCCAAGAGTGCAAGAGCCATCTTGTGTGATGTCAACAATAGACAGGGAGCAGCAGGGTTGGGTTGGAGAAAGCCTTGGATGATCTGGATGTGGAACAAACTCTTGGTGGAAGACAGGGCTTAGAGCAACAACCTGGAAACACAATAAAATACAGATGACAAATAAACAGCACAAATATACACTTTCATATGAGCGCGTCAGTTAGTGTTATTGGAGAAACAATTATTATTTTTCTTCAGTGTGACTGCATCAGGAATCCTACTATTCTTAAGTTTTATTTTTATTATTATTCAGGATAGTTACATAAAAAATATATATCACTTTTAGTTGTGATTTAAATAAAATCAGTCCACAAATAATCAGCTACGTGTTCAGCCATCCTTCATCATAAATGTTTAGTAAGACACAGCAAGTAAAAGTCCCATAAGTGCCCATAAAACCAATGCTTTTGTTTTTAAGCAACCGTGCAGCCCCACTTCACAGCTAAACACACGGCATTATTAGATACCATACCAGTGACTAGAATGATTCAAAATTTCGCACACATGTTCCCTGTGACTGCTAAGCAAATGTACATGTCTTTTTTCAAAGTAAAAGCTTGAACAAAGCTGCATTGTGATTGCAAACGAACACAGCACAGCCTGTCAAAGGTCTGACTGCTCCAACGATCTGAAAATTATAAATGTTACTTTTAATAGCGATCCAACAGGGATGCAAAAGCTACATTTGAACAATGTGTAAACATTCTCTGATTAAGTGATGATCCAATCACTGCAATCAGATATCGGGTGGGTCAACATGACATTGTATAACAATGAACAGCAGCAAGTTTCACGTCTTGAATGGGGCAGTCTGTGGCCTTGTGGTTAGGGAGTTGCCGCTGTGATTGGAAGGTTGTGGGATCCCATCCTAGGACTGCCAATGGCACCACTGAGGCACACTTGAGCAAGATACCGTTTCCACACACTGCTCTCCGGGCGCTACATCATCAGCTGCCCACTGCTTCACTGAGGTAAATGGGTTAAATGAAAAGAAGAATTTCACTCTGTGCTGTGCTGTGTTCAGGTGTGACAATGTCCACTTTACTTTTATTTTTTTTAGAACCATATTTTATTTTTTGTCACATCACCCACCTCTAATCAGATCTCACTGATTGGAATTTTAAGACCTAGAGTAAACACAGGCCCTTAAAAACACAAAATAAAACAATACCCTCTCTTCCTCTTCTTCATTTTCATCTTCATCTGACAAATGCAGGACAATGTGACTGGTGAATTCCTCCAAAGATCTGTTGTTTTTAGTCAAAGGCATCTCTTCTGATTTTGGCACTCTCTCTGCAATGTCCAAGCAAAACAAAAGAGTGCTGGTGTTTTAGTCTGACCCTTGACCAACATCATGATGAAACAAGCATGATAACTAAAGCAAGCAATTGTGGGTAAGGTAGGTCTGCTTGGTCTTTAGATTTTATAATACTAGACAAAAATTTGTATGTTTTCTAACCTACATAATAGACATTTTATACGTGGAAAATCAACCTTTAATAACGTAAAAAGAACAACTTATGTTTGTATGGAACCATCGCACAGGTAGCCCAATAACTTGGCAGGCCCTGTCGGCAGGAACCAGCATTACTCTGTGTGGTGACATGGACTGCAACACACTGCTCAGTTTTGCAGCCACAGTGGAAACACCACACACAAGCCCTAGTTAATTACTGAACAAAAATTTGTAGTATACCCGTTTTTTTTTTTTAAGTGCATAGAAAACAAAAAATCCTACCCAGAATAGCACTTAAGCTGGTTCCCCAACTGGAGACATCCCTCAACTGTTTTGGCTGTACAGCTTCCTAACATTATAGCAAACACAGTATTACTGGCAGCTAATAAAGGCATTCTATGATAATTTTATTACTCTGTGAGTCTACAGATAAAATAATTGGACAAACCTGTTCTGGGTCAACATCATCAGGCACTGAAGTATGGTGTGATGGCTTACATTTTCCGTACAATGAAAGGCGTTTTCGGGGGTCCCTGCTTTGCTGAAATAGTTTTTTATGGCTTGTGTCTTTAAAGGTTTCTTCACTGTTATTTTCTTTATGTGTGCCTACTTTGTCTGAATCGTTATCTGTAGGGGTAGAACAGCTAAACTTGTCATCAGACAAGTTTTTTTTAGGGTCTGATTTATCAAATATGGGACTTTTATGAGAGGGTGGGCTTTGCTGTTGTGTGACCTGTGACATACAGGTTGCACTAAGAGAACTGTCCTGTGTAGACAAGGGATTCCTCAAAGCTCTGCTAGTACTCTTCGGTTCCTTGCCGAGCGTTGCACTACACTGCTGGAGTCTTACACTGTGCTGAGAGTCACTCTGTGTAGGCTCATCCTCCAGACAATCTGCCTTAAGTACTTCTTCATTCTGGTCCTGGTCCTGTGACAAAAGATACCGTTTAGAAAAAAAGTTAATACTTGTCATATCCCCATCAACAAATTCTATAAACACTAAAAACAATTCTGTTATATTTATGTTAACTGCAGTGTTTCGCAAATCTAGTCCTGGAATACCACAAGCCTGAACGTTTTCCCTGCTCTGATACACCAAATTCAACTCAGACGGGCTTGCTAATTTGTTAATATTTTACATCTGATCTATATTTAAGACCAAGGAATTTAATTGTTGTGCTGTTTCCATGTATTATTTTTATAACCATGCCACATGTTTCCCATGCCATGCATCTTCCAATATCCAGTGACAAAAACCAGTGCTGTTTGCAGCAAATATCCTAGTTTACATGAAAGTGAATGGGGTATTGAGGCTTCAGTGCTTGTGTTTTTTTTTGTTACCATTTACAATTTAAATGTGTCCAAACACTGAATTTAACAGACAAAAAAAATCAAACTTCACAATAAACAACACAATTTAATCACTACCACCCTGTTTTACTCTGACATAAAGATGACAGTCCCATGCAAAGTGACTCACTTCAAAAACTGAAGGAGATGAGGGCTGTGACAAAGTCCTCTGAGACAGATCAGGCATCTGTGGCAGTGGCTGAATATCCTGTGAGCTGTCCTTACCACTCTCATGTGCCCTGGTCCTCACACACTTCCTAGGGAAGGAGAGCTTACGTCCAAAGTATGGTTTCACAGTGGGTGGGTGTGAACTGAGCTTTGTCGTACAGGTTGTTGAATCTGAGCTCACATCTGAAGCTTGGCTGTGGCTTACCTGTAGTGGTAGGGAATTTGCTTTATGTACAAGACATCCAGGACCAATGATTAGACGAAGAATTAGTCTAATAAGCAGGATAAGACTTCTAGCATATAAAATCTTATTTGAACCCTGTTGATGTTATTGTGTAATTCATCAAAAAATCATACGTCAAAAACCAACAATCTCACAGATCCAAACTGATGATGAACTACCGGACTTCAGCATCACAACCTACTATCTGAATACAGCCTTAGACAGAAGCATAACCTTACAAGAAGACTTTCTGCAATTGCTTTTTTCATGTCATCGTCTTCCAGCTGTTGTCTTTGGGCAGCAGTATTTGCTTCTTGTTTGCTCAGTTTCATAGCCAGGTCCAGCATCTCTTCCTCAGTCATGTCTGATGGCACAAAAAAACATTAAAATATTATTTATGATGATTACTTTTTACCTTGCATAGGCAAATTTGGGATCAATAATGAAGATATAATGCCAGCCCGAGAAACTCCTTTAACGACCCGCGGTACTTCATAACAACAAAACAAAACCTTGCTTGAGGCTCAAACTACTGCTACTGATCAAGATCACCAACACCATACAATACTGGCAATACTGGTATACAAGTGTTGAAGTAACCTCACCTTGCATTTGTGACCTGTTGGTCCTCTCCCTGTACCGGAATGCCCTTGACTTTCTGATGGTGTCTTCCTCCTGAAATAGGAAGTTAATCACATTATTGTTAAACAATGTAGCTGAATTCACTGATAAACCTGGTACTTTACACATAGCACACATCTGCCTTGAATCCTGTTTGGCGAGGTCACACCAAATGATCCACGTACCTCTTCATTTTCCGAGTCGGGGACAACAACCACATCATCCTGCTCCTCGTTATCAGCACGAAGAACTTTTCTCTGTCTTTCATTTTTATGTGTGCCACGTTTTCTCTGAGGCATACTGCAAGAAAAAAATGCTAGATTTAACATCCACCATCCACTAGCTGTCCAGCAGGAACCAAGCTAGATACTGGGAGTGCAACGCTGACATACACTATATGGGCAAAAATATTGTGACACCTGATAATCACACCAGCAAGGACTTTAATGACACTGTATTCAAATACATAGACTTTTATGAAGAGTTTCTCTCCTTTGCAGCTATAACAGCTTCCACTCTTTCTGGAAGACTTTCCTCATCATTTTGGCAGTTTCTGTGGATATTTGTGTCGATTCATTCTGTATAGCATTTATGAGATGTTGGACAAGAGGGCCTGGCTCGCAATCTCCATTCCAGTTTATCCCAAAGATGTTGGATGGGGTTGAGGTCAGGGCTCTGTGCGGACCAGTCAAGTTCTTCCGAACTGAACTCATGTGCATGAGCTTGCTTTGTGCAATAAGGCACAGTCATGCTGGAAATGAAAAGGTTCTTCCCCAAACTGTGTCCACAAAGCCTTGGACCAAAATGTCTTGGTGTGATGCAGAATTCAAATTGCCCTTCACTGGAATTAAGGGGGCACCTGTATTCAGTAATTAAGAGGTCTGTCCCAATACTTCTGTCAATGTAGTGCACATACTGGGAGAGCAATAATGACATAGCTGTGCATTAAGAGACAAGTTAAATTAACGGTTTACACAAACAGAGACACACACACCAGTTACAAGTTGTCATTAACTGGCTGAGAATCACTGCAGAGTCAAAGTTTGGTTCAGTTCGGGTGTTTTGTTTTAGGAATGTTTTCATTCACCCACAAATCCATTTACCCATTTAGCCATGTGACCCTCGTGGTCACGAAACCGAACTCCAGAACACATGTACACACACACACACACATCTACACAGACATACATACACACGCAGACACACATGTACACACAGACATAAATACACATGCACACAGACATACACATGCATACATACACACACACAGAAATACACACACACACATTTAAATAGACAAACATACAGACACACACACAAATACACATGCATACATATCTACACAGACATACACACACACACAGGCACATACACACACGGACAAATTTACAGACACACATACATGCACGCATTTACATAGACACACATACACACAAACACAAAAATACAGCCACACACACCCTTCTCAGGTAGCGTCGTTATCACCTCCAAATCCACCCTCCTCAGAATTAATGTAAATGTCAAAACATAATCTGAACCAGACGTGTACAAATGCATCCCAAATAACACCCAACATTGTGTCCTTGGTTGACAGGTTTTTACTTGTCTAACAAAATATCGTCAAAGACTCCAATATCTCCTTTAAAAGAAGTGTAGGTGCCAGCTGTCTGATAAAAAAACAACAACAAACAAACATGCTAATAACACTTAGAACCAGCTAGTCGCGGCTAGAGTTAGCCTAGCGTGTTACAGGAGTGAATATTGACCTGTTTCTGGGTCGTCTCGTTTTTTCTGGTGTGTCCTCTTCTTCCTCTGGATCTTAAAAAACTACACGCCGCGTTTTACATCCCGCCTCAGCGCTGTAGGGAGAGGAGGGCTTGCCGAGCTCATTTATGCTGGCTCAGAAAGAGACCATCTTGGCTGCCTGAAAGAGACGAAAGGCACTGTGGGCTCTGAGGCTGTCGTCGTGATCCTGCACCTCTACTGAACCGCCTCCTGAAAACATGGCGCACGGAGGAGCGAATGGAGATTTTCCTTATTTACCTTCAGGACCAGCAGAAGGTAAGCCACACACTAACGGATGTCCATTTGACAGAGAAATGTAGACAAAATGCGACGAATATTTATACAAAGGCGTCTAGGATGCAGCAAGTAGCCAACACAAAGGCTAGCTAGCACAACAGTGGAACTGCAGAGTGCTAGCTAGCTGCTAGCTGGTTTAGAAACACTGTATCCCCAAGGTCGAGGTTTATGCATGAAAATGGCATCAAAAGAAACAACATAACCTCTCTGTTTTTATCATAAAATATACATACGACCCCCACTGTTGGTCTCTGCCTGCCACGAGGTAAAGTTCAGTCCCTGTTGCTTTTAAATTTCATTCAATCACAATGTCACACATAGCCAGCAGGCTAATTCATTCTGTTTTCCTCTCAACTCAAGTTAACTTTCTCTTGCAGTGAATCGGATGATCCAGGAAAACGGTGACCTTTTTTCAGACTCACAGTGTAAAGTGTGCAGTGCTGTCCTCATATCAGAGTCTCAGAAACTCGCTCATTACCAGGTAAGCAGCCTTCAGACAGGGTTCACTCTTTAATCATTGCAGGCTGATGCTTTCATACACAGTATGGACAAAAGTATTGGGACAGCTGTTTATTACTGAATTCAGGTAGCTCCTTCCAGTGAAGGGTAATCTTAATGGTTCAGCATACCAAGACATTTTGAACACCACCATGCTTCCAACTTTGTGGACACAGTGTTTGGGGAAAAGCCCTTTTCTATTCCAATATGACTGTGTCCAAGTGCACAAAGCAAGCTCAAGAAAACGTGGTTGGATGAGTTCAGTGTGGAAGATCTTGACTTGCCCACACAGAGCCCTGACCTCAACCCCGTCCAACACCTTTGGGCTTAACTGGAATGGAGATTGTGAGCCAGGCCTTCTCATCCAACATCAGTGCCTGACTTCATAAATGCTCTACAGAATGAATGGGCTCAAATTTCCACAGAAGCTCCAAGATATTGTGCAAAGACTTCAAAGAAGAGTGGAAGCTGCTAAAGCTGCAAAGGGGTTGGGGGACCAACTCCATATAAAAGTCTATGGGTTTGAATGGAATCTTATTGAAGTCCCTGTTGGTGTAATGGTCAGGTGTCTCAATACGTTTGCCCATATAGTGTTTGTCTGAAAATGTGTAAATCATCTGTAAGACTCTTTGTCATGGATTGATCATGATAACTATGAAGCATGCGTTCACAAAGTTGGTCCTGTATCTGTTTTTTTCCCCTCAGAGTAAGAAGCATGCAAGCAAAGTACGACGTTACATGACCCTTCACAAAGATGATGAGCCCATTGCCAAACGGTTTAAACCTTCATCAGACAACACTGTAAGGCTGGCATACTCATCATTAAAAAACTGCAGCAAAGTTCAAGAGGTCACATGTAGGATTGTAGGTTAATTTTCAGCCTCTGTCTCTGTCTTGCAGACGAGTGATGCGAATCAAGGGGACAAATACAAAGCATGCCATGTTTGCAACATGACATTTTCCTCTGCTGTAGTGGCTGAATCTCATTACCAAGGAAAGGTGCATGCCAAGAACCTTAGGTTAAAAAACTTTGGCCCACAGACACCAGGTACTGGCACTCATTTTATGACCATCGGTTTATAAAGCATTGCTAAACTGTGTTTCTCTTAATGCTTCTTTGTGTAATTGTAAAGCTATATTAAAAAACACACCTATGAAACTAATTTTCTCTTCCTTTCTTTCTATCCTTCCATCTATCAGCCCTTCCTCAGCCTAAGGCTAAGGTGAACAAGCAGGAAGTTCTGACTGCAGGAGGGCAGGGCCCTGCTGCAGAGGACCCCAACCGTTTCTGCTCCATCTGCCAGGCTTCGTTCAACAACCCACTCATGGCTCAGCAACACTATGCTGGCAAGAAGCATAAAAAACATCTGACTAAGCAGAAACTGATGGAGACCTATGGGCCCTCCACTGCACCAGGTAAACCATCATAAAGTGCTATTCTCTCTCTCTCTCTCGCTCTCTCTCTCGCTCTCTCTCTCTCTCTCTTCCTTCCACTGTACAAACCCACTTTAATATTTACTTCCAGTGAAATTCGTACAAAACTATTGAAAATATAATTACCCTTTTCTTCACCAGCCTCAACGCTAAAGGGTTATCCTTGCACCGTGTGCAACATTGAGCTCAACTCCGTGGAACAGTACCAGGCTCATATCAGCGGCTCCAAACACAAGAACCAGTATGTATCTTTTCAGTGGTATCTTCACTACATAGAGAAGTTATTACACAAATGTTCTTTCCTGTCGATATACATTTTTCAGTATTTGTGGCAATGCCCTTCATCACAGTTTGCACTCTATTGTTTCTTCCAGTGTTAGACTCAAGAGAGGTGCCAACTCGTTTGTAAGCCCATCAGAGAACCACCACTCAGTGTACCAGTATGGCTCCAGCCGGGATGAGCCAGCCCAAGATGACTGGGGCAGCTTCAACCAGGACTATGAGTGAGGAGATGCCTTTAACCATCACTGTCCTCACCATATTTGTGACGAGCTGCTACTGTTGAGGCACAGGCAATGTCTCCGTACTGTGCACCTCCTAATGCCAGCTTCTGCTCATCACAGCTCCTATTTGTATTTGGTGTGTTTTTTCTCAGTCAAACATAGATGCGTGACAACATCTAACCTCCGTACTGAATTCATTTTCTTGCAAAGTGAAGGAAAGGTAAAAGTCAATTAAACAGTGCTGTTCCCCCTCATTAGCACATTTCATGAGGTATGGCATTTCACTTCAGTTTACAAATATTTAGGTAACCTAAGAGTCTGTATTGTCAGAATATGTTACATAATTAGTTCAGAAAAACTATGTGACATTTTTTTTACTAAGTTTGTTTCCAGAATGTCTCTTATGAAATGTTTTAAGATGTTTTGCTTTTTAGTGTAAAGGATTTCATTTGCAGTACATATTTTGAGGTCAGGAAGGAGAGAGTGGTTGATTGGCATTGTAGATTGAATCGTGCTTTATTTCCAGTTTCTTTATTTTCTATTTCCATGTTTAAGTCATCTGTTAATTTAATGTAAAATCATTGTAACAGTTTCTTTGTTTGACCAGCGGAGGGCAATATCATCTCTTTTTTTTGCTTTTCTTTTACCAGTTACACCGTTGTGAATGCCTGGCTGAAAAGCCTTGGTGTTGTAGCAAGCTGCTTACATCTCTTGTCTGTGGACTGCAGTATGCAGTTCACTGATTAGATGACTTTTGCATTTTTTTTCCCAAGTAGCTTGTGTTTTGTGTCACTCTTACAGTGAACTAACTTTCTCTAACAAGCAGCATGTTCTGTATTAGTGACCATGGCCTCAGTTTGTGCAAATAAGCGAAATATGTAAACAGAACCTTTTCTTTTTTTTCTGGTGTGTGAATTTTACAATTGGAATCTTTTGTTTAATGAGTGACTGATGCTTACAGGTACAGTCATTGTATCGGCTAAAGCCTTTTAGAATAATAAAAATTGCTTATAGACAATAAGGGAGTGTGGAGCACAACTAACATTTTGTTTTTACTGCTGTTTTGTGCAAAACACTGTTTTAAACAGCCCACACATCTCTACTATAAGTGGAAAATATCAGCTTTGTTTGGCTCACCAACTTTTGTGAACAAATTGGGCTGAAAGGGGTGCAGTGTCACAGCTTACAGAGCAGTTGTTCAGTTGGTAAGGTAATATAAACACAAATCTTTGAAGGTCTATGTTTGACACAGATGAGCATTCCAGCCTTAATACATAAAGGAAATGCATCAAATAAATTACTTGTGTCAGACAGTGACATTTATTTTTGGCCACAAAGTAGAAGAGCAAGTACCATGATCAAATTTAAATCTTTAAATTACATCTGTAATGCATTTTGATTAAATGAATTGAAGTTGAACTATCACATGAGGGCAATTATGGACTACTCTTACATACTAGAGCTTGGTAGTTCTGCATCTGAACTAATCTACCTAGTGCTTTGGCCTGGCTTGCTCTAGTAAATTTGATGTGTTCATAAAAATTTTACGATTTCACAGGGCCTCCAGGAACCTAACACCAGGCTTACTGAAATGCTGAAAAAAGCTGTGTTCAAGAAAATATCTCAAATGTCTGATTGTGAAGACATTTAGAAATATGCTATGAAAATACAAGATGGGAGCAAGCAAGTTTAGTTTGAGCTTGTTGAACTACATAAAACAATGTGTTGCATGTTTAGTTGTGCCCTACTCTCCCTCATTTTAGTACACAGTACCAGTCAAAATATTTGGACCCACCTGAGTGAATGTTTTTTTTTTTTTACTTTTAAGATTGGCACAATCTGTTTTTGCCTCAATAAGACAACTATGGCAAATTAGATTGTTTGATAGACTAGAGGCCTGATTTGAGACTCTTTTCATATTAACTTCAGGTTACAATAAAATATGCAGTATGTGGCTATTTGATCATAGTAGCTAAGTTCATTAAGCTAGGTTTACAGATTGCAAATCACAGTATTGCTTGTAATTAACTTTTATCTGTTGTTAGGGTGAACGGACCTGTTCCCTGAAAGAAACCACATGCTACCAGGCTGTCATTAGTGTGATCCACATATGTCAATAATGGCAACAAAAATGCTCCTGTCAGATTTGCATTGCTAGTGCTCTATAAAACAAACATGACTTACATTCTGCTTCATGAAATGGAATAAAACTTAGAGTACAGGCAGGTGAGAGAGATATGCAAAAAAGACTACATGCTGTTTTAATTGTTTTAGTGATTTTAGTTGTATGAAAGTGTAGCTTTGTTAAACTATATCCATGAACAAGTAAGTTTTTGTGCATACTGACTGTAATGTTAAAAAAAGAATTGGAATATACTAAATAGATTTGCTTGTAGATTTTTACTTTTTTTAAATCTCATAACTGTCTATAAAGGCAATAATTGATGTCATGTGCAAAGCTTAATGGCTGAAGTTATACAGGCCTTAAAGCTAGAGGTTTTACTAATGAGCAAGTGGTATGCAGTGCCACATGGAAAGCTGCATAACACACACAGGAATACTACTGTGATACAGGAACTTGGATTAGCCGTACAATAGATCAACCACTGGAAAAGCATCACAGGTAGCTCCTCATGAACCTCGGGAAAACGCTGTGTGCAAAACTGTCATCAAGGCTTTGAGGGTTGGAATAATTTAAATAAAAGATGTCATGATGTCACCCAATTATTTTTCAAATGTGGGCAATAGAAAATAAAAGCAAAATGAGAAGTTCTGTATAAGGAATGGGTACCTACCTAAGTAGATGTGTCCAAACTTCTGACTGGTACTGTATTTGCAGCATAAATAGTAGTATGTGAGTAGTATTTCTGACATCTGATGATAATGCCAGACTATGGTTTTGCCTTGTTCTTGTGGGTACATTTTTGCCATATAGGTTGTAAAATGTTTGACTCATACTCTCCAGTAACACTTGAAGTGGACTCTCAGCTGTCTTGTACACGCATACAAGGCAACTGAGTCAGGCCAGGTTAAAAGATGAAGCTGATGGGATGATCATATGTCAGTGTCTCCATCTGAAATAATTCATATTGACAGATCTAGCACCTTGCATTAAATGATGCATCTAGTAAAAGATAATTGCATTTTTTTATCATTATTAACATGATTAAAGAACTGAATGTGAGAATGTAGTATATAGTTTTATATATACATATATAAATTTAGTGATGCTGAAAGGGAGCTCATTTAAACACTACCATCTGTTTTCAGAACATTCCAACATAATTACAAAACATTGTCACACACTCCAGAAATATGAAAGGCAAAATGATTGTCTTATTAGCAAAGATAAGAGTGTGATATTGAAGTTGTGTATAGTATTGTAAAGTCATGAATAGAAAGCTCAATACTTGATTTGTTTGTGTTTTAGTTGTATTATTTAATGGTGACGGAGGATTTTTCTGTCCCCAGGTCTGTAATGTTCAGAGCTGAAAAACAGTGTTAAGGCAAAAAAGTGCTGGAGTGTGATCTACTTACTTAATTTTAATGATAGCTTATTAACTATCGTGTTGTGAATGGTCAGATTACCTTTAAAAGTCAATGTAAGCATTGATTATGGAAGATAATCTTCATTTATTAAAATGTTTCAGGAAAAAAGTTTCTTGGTGTGGTTACAGTTTCAATATTGGCATTTGTAAATGAAAAGGTAAAATTGCAGAGATCATGTTGCGGAAGATCAGTTTCCAGTAGTAATGTTTCCTATTTTTCCTCTAGATGGAGCCCTTGTTTTGTAAAGTGACATTTGTCACACGTGAATACACCACAGCACACAGTGAAACTCTTTCTCTGTATTTAACCCATTCACCAAGTAAAGCAGTGGACAGGCAGGAACAGTGAGCAGTGTTTGAGGATGGTACCTTGCTCAAGAGTGCTTTTGTGGTGCCACTGGCAGTCCTGGGATTCAAACCCACAACCTTCCGATCACAGGGCCAACTGTTAGTTATATTGTACCACTTGGCCTCCAATTTGCTATATTCATATGAGACTATATTCACACCTATAGGCTTTGAGTGAAATATCCACAGATAAGCCACAACATTCAAACCACTGACAGGTGAAGGGAATAACATTGAGTATGTTGTTACAGAGACATCTGTCAAGGGGTTGGATTTTTTAGGCAGCAAGTGAACATTCAGTTCTTAAAGTTGTATTTGAAGTAGGAAAAAATGAGCAAATGTAAGGATCTGAGCTACTTTACAAGGACTGAATTGCGATAGCTAGATGACTGGGTCAAAAAGACGGGTCTCACTGTGTTTCTGGTACGCAGTGGTTAGAGCATAACAAAAGTGGACTAAGAAATGACATCCAATGAACCAACAACAGGATCATACGTGCTCAGGGCTCATTGATGGGCATAGGAAGCAAATACTAGCCTGTTTGGTCTGATCCCACAGAAGAACTATTATAGCACACATTGCTGAAAAACTTAATGCTGGCTATAACAGGGTGTAGGAATACACAGTGCACTGCAACATGTTGAGTATGGAGTCACATAGCCACAGATTGGTCAGAGTGCCCATAGTGACCCCTGTTCACCACTGAAGTGCCTACAGACATGCAATAGAACAAGGAGGCCTGGTTGGATGAATCACATTTTCTTTCACATTGTGTAGACAGAGGGTTCCAGGATGCACTATGATAAGAAGGCAAGCATGCACCATCTACCTAAACATTGTCCCGGATCAAGTTCATCCTTTCATGAAAACAGTATTTCTTAACTGCAGTGGCCTCTTTCAGCAGGATAATGTGTCCTAACACACTGGAGACATTGTTCAGGAATGGTTTGAGGAACACAACAAAGAGTTCACGGTGTTGACCTGTCTTCCAAATTCCCCAGATCTCAATCCAACTGAGCATCTGTGGGATGTGCTGAACTAACTTGTCTGATCCATAGAGGTCTCATCTTGAAACTCATAGGACTTGAAGGATCTGCTGCTGAAGTCTTGGTGCCAGATACCACAGGATATCTTTAGAGGTTATGTAGTGTCAATGCCTCAATCGTCAGAGCTGTTTTGGCAGCCAAAGTGGGATCAGAATGTGGTAACATGATATCCCTTGAAAATATTAAACTATTTAGAAAAGCTACCATTATGCTTGCATTTGACACAGGACTGAAAATAAATGTTAGTTTGGACATGGTGTGAGAGATCCTCAGTGACTTATTTTCTTTTTCCAAACTGTATTTGTACATTCCTTTTAAGCAATAAAGCTGAATGAGACCTGCTTTTGAAATAGGTGCAACTTTCATTCATAAAAAAATCAGCAGAGCATAGGGAAGGTTCACTGTTTTCATTGATAAGATCTATTTACTCTAAGAGGGGTCCCTCCATTCACAGTGAGTGAGGCACTCTGCCCCCTCTGCTGAGGCGCCATAGCGTATAAACAGCCCAGCTCCAAATACTGCCAGGACACAGACGCACAGACTCCCACTGTGTGCCTTAAACTAGCCAAATACACCATCATTAGTTTTTCCATAAGCATGCATGTTCATTGCTGAGATATTAGCTTTGTAGTGTAGGTCTCCCAAGTGAGTGGCTGTGATTGGAAAAGTAGTTTACTGACTACAGAGGCCATGATTTGTTCCAAATTTAGAAGTTCAACATTCCTTTGAATACAGTGTTCTAACATGTTCTCTGTTAATCACAGTGTACTTAACAAACGCTTGTGGTAAATATTTTGGACAGTTTCTCAGGGTTAGTTTCCTTTTGCTCATAAAAAAATTATTTGGATATTGATCAAGAACAATCTTTGCATCACTATTACTACTACTGCATTACAGGTGCCATGACATATTTTATTGTTAATAATCTAAATGAATGAGGGCCATTTCATAAATCATGGTTTATAGCTATCTTTCTTTTTGGCTCATATTGGTTTGTATCAAAGACCCTCATTTTGAAAGGTTTAATGCTGCTTCTGTTAATCAAACCTGGCACACTAGCTCACATTAAACCTGAATTTTGCAATGTTCACTAAACTTTGGATGACCACATGGCCAACAGGTTAACCTACATTGTGTTTATTGAGAGCATGTTTGGTCTATGCAAATACAGCTTAGGTGAATGGACTAAGCAACTCATTTACTGTGATATCATTCTAGTTTTAGATAATTACAGAGTTTCTTTTCTCTGCCAAAATTCAATTTATACCATTTGTAATTCACTAATTATTTTTTTTATTGTTTATTATTAGGTACTATAGTCAGGATAAGCACATAACTCATGCTGCAAACTGTATTCTGAAAAATAAGTTTCACACAATTATTATGACATTTTCTAACTGACTATGAAAGGCATAGGGGCCCTGTTGTAGGTATGGGATTGGAAAGGGGGGGAAAGGAAGCTATATTCACCGCTTTCCCAAGGACTATTTCTTGACTGGAGATGTCCAGAGGTCAAGGCCTCCAAGCCCATGTGAACAAGGAACAAAACAGGCTTGTGCGAACACTGACCAAATGAGAATCACAGGTGGAATGAATGGGCTGTAGATTTGTGGAAATGAACTGACTGTGTTCATTGTCCTTTACATCTGTTCAATGGCATTACTGATGGCTGATGCAGAGTGAATTTTGGATTGTGTGAGTAAACAAAATGCCTTGTATACTTTTAACTTTAGGAGCTGATTAGCTGACCCCTGTCAGCACCATTACTTGTTGATGTTAACCCAAATATGTGTGCACAAACACTACAATAGATTACAGTTGCCTAGGGTGGTATGAACAAATGTTTAACTTTGAGGATTCCCCAAAATCGGTTTCAGTCACCAATGTGCCTAGAAAGCTACATTTTCTTGGCCTCAATTGATATGCAAGGATAAACAAAAGAACAACACAGCTGTTTGTCCTGTATTTCCTTTGTGACTGAACTAGTCGCGAGTCCAAAAGATACTAACCTTTGTCTCATGCTTTGGCAATATATTTGGTTTGGCAGTATATCCTCCAAAAACAAGCACGTAATGACCTGCATGTTCAATTTCGGCTCAAATATTTAATGTTGAAAACATAATGTCCCATGGGATGTTAGAGACTTAGCATGTCAAACATTCTGGGGCAGTTGCAGCAATCCTGTTTCACAACCCAAATCAGATGTTGGGTGACCTAATCCAACAAGCATGAAGAGAAATTTACAGATGGAGATAAGAGAAGGTCAACTGCTTGTTGGCCAGGCGGCTGGGGTCTACTCCACTCTGTCGATTAACAGTGTGGGAACAACCTGGAGCGGGCTGGAAAAGCACTGGGCAGGAAAAGACAAGAACACACTTATGAATGAAGTTTAGCTTTATCCCTGTGTTTGCTTTGACAAGTAAATGTAGATGAGGGGTATATCAGAGATAGAAGAGACTCAGATAGTGTTTTAACTTTGGCTTCTGTATAGGTCTGAAAGGTTGATATAGAAAATGGACATATTCTCAACTCAAACATTAAGTGCTGTTTTGGTCAGGATGGACATCATTTAGTTTTTGTCCTGATGAGTGATTCAGCATTCACTATTTCATTAGGACTTAATCAAACTTGTTTTGTTCAAATAGTCATAGTGAATCTAAATAAAGTCAAAGTCACATTACATGGTATAATCTCGATGTCTTGACTGTAGTTCAACACATGTGACCATGAAAATATATTTTCTATATCTACCCCCTTGTACTAAATGAGTGTAACAGTGATCACTGCAAAACATGCTGGTTCCCTGAAAATTAGCTGCTTGAGTTTTTATTTTGTTGAAATGTTAATCAACTTCACTCTATATGGCTCCCATAATAGGCAACACACATCTCTACATGTGATTTAAATGGGGATTAATCCTCTCTGTGAGCTGGGAGAAAACTCTCATGCGCTCCATTTCCTGGGCTCTGAGATCAGTGCAGGTGGCTACAGGGTTCAGATTACTGCCCATTCCCCACTAGACTCAAACCCTCCAAAATCTGAAAATTCCTGCAGATTACTAATTATTCTTCTGTCAAATGGACACACTTAATCTGCAGCACTCAGGCTGGGATTATGTGCTACAACCTGTGACTGGGCAGCTTTCACAGCCACCTGTCAAGCTCCCTGTCATATGATAGTCACAGCATAACACAACCAAATGATTACAGAGAAAAAAAAACTTTTTTTATTTGGCCAATGAGTTTCCAGTTCTTGTTATTTATTAATTTATGCAGAAAAAGTCCACAAGCTATTTAGTACTGATTTAGTGTTAAACAGTTGTCTGATTCTTTACCTTATGAACCTGAAAATTGTACTTTACTCTAAGCAGCTAAGAGCAGTGAAAACTCTCCAGGTTTGATTCAATTCCAGTACATGAACTTTGAAAACAGATCTCAGTTAACAAACCGATTTCCGTTTTTTAAAATTATTATTTTAAATCTATTTAGAACTCATTTAAGAAATTGTGGTTCTTCAACCTTACCCCAAATAAGATGTGTCTTCCGCTCCTTGCCACAGTAAACAGATGGATATCATTTTCAGCATTTAAGTGTCTAAGGAAGTGGAGAAGGAGTGCTTCTCTGAGTGGCTGGCCAAACCAGACAACAGGTGAACGGCTACGGTCAGCCGGCAAATCTCACTGATATTCTAACCTTTTGCACTTTCCCAGAGAAGGACTCCCCTGTGGACACACATTATTGCATTACAGAGCCCTTTCCCTGTGCTTTGATCCACTGAATGTGAAGCAGATCTGTGGCTGTGGTCCGAACAGGGGAGCTAATGAAAGCAGGCTGACTAGGAAAAGTGTGGAGAGAGCTGGTCCTGCAGCAGCCCAGGACAATAACCTTCTTTCAGGGCACTGGCAGGATCTGGTAGATGCTTGTATTATGTAAATCTACAGTGAAAAGCCAGTTTATTTGGTTCACCTATCTTGTTTGACACCTCCTTTGGACAGAACAGCATAAAGAAGTCTGACATGTATTCTTTATGATGTTGAATGTGTTGCGCAGGAATGAGTATTGCTAAAAATAGCCCATTTGACCTAAAAAATGTTTGATGAAAATTGTATAGAGTTACTCAATATTAGATGCACTCCCCCAGTGTCATGCATATTGTGCGTTATAACAAGTAATGTATTTGTAAATCGCAATATGTGGTATACATTAGGCAGAACAGCAGATTTTTCATCAGTTAATGTTCAGTTGCACAGTGAAATAAGTTAATCGGCACAATACTTGGTACTAGACATTTAGCATTTATCAAACAGCTGTCTTGTTAGGCTTGTGACATGGCATGTTATCACGCATGTTTTGTCCACCTAAATGTGCTGTCTCTTGTTTGGTCTTATTAGGGAAACCAGTCTGCTGAAGACATTAGATTCAATGCATGCTTTTTGCACAGACGAGGGCATTCCAAACCCAAGTTTCTTAGACTGTGATTTATAGAGAGGCTCTTATGGGTCAGAAATGCCCGTGCTCATAAATGTTGTTCTATGCAGGTATTGTTCAGTTTATATCAGGGCTCCAAAAGTGTACAAGTAAATCATCATGTTCACAGTGATAGTGATGATGGACTGACTGGTATTGTTGAAACCAAATATGATGGCTCCATGGACGTGTGTTGCTTGAGCCACAATTCTGATCTCAGGTCATGCAAATTAGGGAATGGTGCAAATGCTACCTAAATTTGTTTGATTAGGCAACTTATTTACACTTGTCAACAGTCCAGTGACCTTGAACCCATTGAAGGCCTTTTTGTCCATCACTAACAACATTAGTCACCTGCACAGTATAACATCTAATGTATTATGTCTAAGATTGTAATCTGTGTTCAGAGAATGTTTTGCATGAATCTTATAAATATATCTAATTTAATCATTCTGAATTCTTATTTGATCCCAAAGCTCCACAAGCTGTTTTTACTCCTTTCACAACTTGAAACAGTTATGCATGAAAACCTAGGACAACAGCTATTTGGCAGATGGTAGAAGGGATATGACTAGTGGAAATTGGATGCACCGATCATAATTTTTTGTGGCTGATCTCTGTTCCATTTTTTAAGCCAAACTGACCCGTGACCGCTTTGACACCACATGTTGTACTCAAGTAGTGCTTTTGTATTTGAAATAAAGTGAAACAATAGAGCCAGCTTTTGGCTTCTTAGCAATCATTTGGATTTAAGGAGGAAGGGATCTTTCACTTTGGTGCTTGTAATCAGTGACTTCTCCTGTTCCACATACACAAAGGCCACTCTGTTGGGCTCTTTTGAAGGAGTTGAGCGCTGCATGGTCTGACAGCCATCCCTAGCATTTGCTTAGCCACCCAAACATTAGGCACAAGACAAACAGAGCCACCCTCCACTGCTGCCTTTCAGCCCACAGCTCTGCCTTTAAGAGGCTTATGTCCTGAGCAAGTGGGGGTAGGAAGCACAGGATGAATTGGATGATTTTGGGAGGGTCAGAAAAAACTGCTGAAGACCTGACAAGATGGCAAGGAAGAAATATCAAAATGATAACATAGACAAAAGGAAAGGGAGAAATAAAGAAGGCAGAAAAAGCAAATAAGTTACTTTTTGCTGTGTTGTACTGCCCATTAATGATATCATATTCCCCTTGGTCTGGCTATTTGTCAAAAATTTTAAGGATTTGGCAGAGACTATTGAGGTAGCATTTTATAAAACACTCTGAAATAGCATCTGCTACATGTAATTCCTGTTTGAACTGCTGTTTTTAATGGAGTGTGCTCTCTTGATACTGAACAGGAAAAACATACTACGCATGGAAGTAATTCAGGAAAAGATGCTGTCCACATTAATAGAGTGGAAAGGAGATGAGATGAGCCTATTAAATCAACTTGTTTAATGGATGAGATGGGTAAGATGAGTAGTTCCTTACAGATACATTCAAGGAAAGGAAATCAAGGAGAAATCAGGACCCTTGTTTGACTCTGTTTTAGTTAATCTTGGGAAAGGTTGTCACTGAACACATTCATAAGTTCTATTAGCTTCTGTGCATTTCTAATACTGCAGAGAAGTACAGCTCCGGAAAAATAAGAGACCACTGCAAAAATCTTCAGTTTCTCAGATTTTACAGAACTGAACAGCTTTGCTTTAGTTTTTTAAAACTGATGACAATAATTCCCCTAATTTCCAAAGAAAAATATTGTTCTTTAAAGCATAATTTTAAAGGAAATGACAAAACATCAAAATAAGAGAAATTACGCAGTGTATCCAGACCTTGAATAAATCAAAGAAAACAAATCTCTTGTTGACTCTTAATCAAAATGTCAATAATGACCTTTGACATACTTCTAGTAGTGTTTTACCATCCAGCTGGTCTCACTGCAAGAGGAGAGCATTGATTACAGCAGTTGAATCAACACTTTTCCTCATTAAATGAGGTTTGATTCAGGTGATCACTAATCAGTACCTCATAAAGCAGAATGAGGTGCTTGTGTAGGAATTTTACAGACAATGGCATGGAATGGTTGTCACTCATGGAGATGCTGATTTAAAAATAAATTGCAGTGCTCTCTTACTTTTTTCCAGAGCTGTATATAGTGGTAAAGGCCAGCCAGTGATATACACTTAAACGACCCCAGGAATTGCTGTTGACTTTTCACATCCTGTTACATTTACTGATGGCAGTCTGCGCAATTCCAATAACTGGCCACATCAGTAAGAGCCATTAAATGCCATTGTACAGCAGCCATGAACACTGTGCCACCCATGGCAAAATTTGGAACGCTGATAAGGACTATGATCAGCTCTGACTGCACCAGATTTTCAAAAGCACAAGAGTTCCATTCTTCATTGTACAACAATTGTGCATAGTTTTTTGTGGTATAAGCCAGGAAATCCTGGGCTGGCGGGCTGGCTTGGCTAACAGTCCATTGTCTAGACCTGGCTCCACTAACTCCATTGAAGTTCTTCATCCAGCTGTAAAATTGGGTAGAGACGAGACCCCCTCTGAAAACCAGATACTGCCTCACTCAGTTGCGTTAGTCTCAGCCGAAGGTGCAGGGCTGTTGGGGGGGGGTGGGGCTGGGGGGGAGGGGTTGGGCGTGGGCGGGGGGGGGTGGGGGAGGAGGCGGCGTTGGGCGGAGGAGGAGGCGTTGGGCGGAGGAGGCGTTGGGCGGAGGAGGAGGCGGCGTTGGG